>JALXJV020000022.1:5631642-5971644 GCA_024633595.2 Lepomis macrochirus | reverse complement strand
GGCCAATCTTTGCTTCTGTACCTGGATGATATTGTTGTCTTTTCGTCCACAGTGGAACAGCATTTGGAGAGGTTGGAAGCGGTGCTGGGTCGAGCTGCAACAAGAAGGCCTCAAAGCGAAGCTCAGTAAATGTGCTTTCTTTCAACAAGAGGTGCGCTACTTGGGCCATGTGATCTCAGATAAGGGGGTCTCCACTGATCCAGAGAAGATAGAGGTGGTGGCCAATTGGCCACCTCCCACCAGCGTTTCAGAGTTGAGGTCTTTCCTGGGCTTTGCCAGCTATTATCGGAGGTTTGTTGAAGGTTTTGCCAAGTTGGCGGCTCCTTTGCACCGGCTGGTAGCAGAGTTGGGAGGCGGCAAATCTAAGAGGAGGAGAAGAGAGCAGAGCATCAGTGAGAAATGGACGGCGGAGTGCCAGCGTAGTTTTGAAGCATTAAAGACCAAATTCACTACCGCACCAGTTCTGGCCTATGCTGACTTTTCGCTACCCTTTGTCCTAGAGGTGGATGCAAGTTTTGGTGGTCTGGGGGCAGTGTTATCTCAGAAGCAAGAGGGCAAGATCAGGCCCATTGCTTACGCTAGCCGAGGCCTGAGACCCACTGAGCGCAACATGCTGAACTACAGCTCCATGAAATTAGAGTTTCTGGCACTTAAGTGGGCCATGACAGAGAAATTCGGGAGTACCTGCTGGGCCATAAGTGTGTTGTGTACACCGACAACAATCCACTTAGTCATCTGTCGTCGGCCAAACTGGGTCGCGACGGGCAGCGGTGGCCAACTTGCATCTTTTGACTTCGAGCTGCAATATCGGTCGGGGCGAAGCAATGGGAATGCTGATGCTTTATCTCGCCAGCATCAACCTGCAGTGCAGGAGCTAGAAACCATGCTCCCAGGGACCCCGCTCCCTAGACCACTACAACAAGCTTTTCAGGCTAGAAGGGTTGAAGCCACTCAATCTGTTGTTACTGTTTTGCCGCAGTATACACTTTCTAACCTGTGTGATCTCCAGGGGACGGATCCAGTAATCCAACGAGTCCTGACGTTTTGGCGGCAGAAACGGCGACCTACAGGGGAGGAGCGGAGGTCCTTAAGCCGGCCGGTGCTGATAATGCTCCAGCAATGGGACCGGTTGGAGGAGCAAAATGGAGTCATGTATCGCAGAGTGTTCCGCCCCGATGGTGTTGAGGCAGTATACCAGTTGTTGTTGCCGGCGGCCCTAAAGGAGGAGGTGTTAACACGTGTGCACCAGCAGCATGGCCATCAAGGGGTGGAGAGGACCTTGGAACTTTTACGATCACGCTGCTACTGGCCAGGTATGTCTGCTGAGGTGGCACAGTGGTGTCGGGCTTGTGAGAGGTGCCAAGTTGCTAAGGACACCCAACCAGCGGCCCGGAGTTTTATGGGACATTTGTTGGCCTCACAGCCTAATGAAATTCTGGCCATTGATTACACGGTACTGGAACCAGCCCGTAATGGGCTAGAAAATGTCCTTATCATGACAGACGTTTTCAGCAAGTACACGCTGGCTGTTCCCACTCGGGATCAACGTGCTGCCACGGTAGCTAGGGTCCTAGTGACAGAATGGTTCTTGAAGTTTGGTGTTCCTGCCCGTATTCATTCCGATCAAGGGCGCAGCTTTGAGAACTCCCTTATTCAGCAGCTCTGTGGTTTGTATGGCGTTGAAAGGTCGCGATACCACTCCATACCATCCAGCTGGCAATGGACAATGTGAACGGTTCAACAGAACCCTCCACAACTTGCTGCGGACGTTGCCTGTGTCCCAGAAGAGAGATTGGAGTTCCTGCTTACCACAAGTACTCTACTGTTACAACACCACTCCCCATCAGGCTACTGGGGAGTCACCGTTTTCTGATGTTTGGCCAGGAGCCCAGGCTGCCAATTGATTTCCTGCTGGGTAGAGTTAAGGAGCCTGTTGGGGAAGCGTGCATGAGTGGATTCAGGAGCACCAGACTTCGATTGCAGGTGGCCTTTGAAGGAGCTAGGGAGCGGTTGAAGAGTGCCGCTGAGCGCGGAAGAGGAATTACGACCAGCAGGTGCGTGATGTGCCACTGGAAGAGGGCCAGTTGGTACTGCTGCGTGACTTCAGTGTGAGAGGACGGCACAAAATTCAAGACCTCTGGAGTTCAGTGTTGTACAAGGTTGTGAGAGCGCCTGAAGCTGGTGGATCAGTGTATACTATCGCACCTGTTAACGAGCTGTCCAAAGTTAAGCGAGTGAATCGTGCCATGTTGAAGGGAGTGGTCCCAGCAACCTTGCCAGGTGAGGGCCTCCCTAGCAATCCAATCCCTGTTGACGAGCCACCCTTACTGGATAACGTGTCAAGCGACGGGGATTTGCTGATCCTGCAGCACGAAGTGTCCCCTGTAATACCAGCCGGGACGTTGGCTGGATCCCCAGCAGTGACTCAAACTACCCCCCCGTTATTGGCCTCTGCTTTGCCAGGCCCTTCTGGGGCTCCCACTGCTATGAGGAGGAGCCAGTCACCACCTCCCTTGGTTGTTCCATCAACCAGTCATGCCGGCCCCAGCACAGCCCCAGTAAGACGGACAACACGATGCACTGCTGGCCAGCATTCCAATGTTCATCATCTACCCAGGCCTATGGGGGGAAGCTATAGGTAGGGCAGCAAGTTCTCCTGGTCCGGTGTCCAATGCGGTGACTGCTCTCTTTCGGCCCTGGCACTAGCACGTGTAGCACGTGGTTGTGTCTCATCGTCGGGACGGCGATGAAAAAGGAGGCGTAGATTGTGGCAGTGTAGTGCCATAGGGTTGGTGTGGTTATTGGTTGGGGTGGTATGATAAATGGAAGTAGGTGAGCATTGGCCAATGAGGGGGTGGAGGACTCTATAAAGGTCAGGTTCCTCCTTCTTCCTCTCTCTCTGACGTCAATGCTCACCTCACTTCCGTGACGCCGACTCCTGCAGTGGTAAAGGTAAGGGCTGCGTCTTGTTATGACGATCGGAAGTTTTGGTGGTGTTATGCTGCGTTACACGCGTTATATGTGAAGTTGCAGGTGCCCCGTGTACATTTGTGCTCCTCACCCTCCCCTCGCAGACGTCTCCAGTTGCCGATCTCCACGGGTAGGTGCCTTGTGTTTGCTGGCGCTGTGCAGTGTGTCAGATGGTAGCGTAACCGGTGTTTGCACTTACAGGTAACCGGCTTTGGCAGCGGAGTAGCGGGCCCAAGACGCACAGGTTCTACTCTTCAGCATAGTATGTAGTCTGTGATGATGCTAGGTAATATGTTTTTGTTTCGTTTCTTGCATGGTAGGTTTTTTTATGAGATTTTTGTGTCCTATAGAACAGGTGGACTGCTGTTGGCGTGGCAGCCTGTAGGGGAGCAGTAACAGTTACCCCATCCTCATATTGGCTCTTCTGATAACAGCGCCGTTCTGCTTGGCCGTTGTTTAATGACTGAACTCTTAAGCGCCCTGGATCACTTTTTGGTGGGGGGGTATATTTTAGGACTCAAAGTCATTTTATGAGAATGAGTGGGCGGGGAATTTAAGGATATTGTTTTGGGTTCTTTTGTTTTTTTCTTTTCTTTGGCGGCACCTTTTGAGTGTCGGCTGAGTGTATTGTTTTGATTGCATTTGAATAAGTTTTGGGGTTCATTTTCTATTTGGTTGTGTAATTCTGTTTTGTTATATAAGTTATATTTTGATCATTTAGGTTAAGTTAATATTTTTTTCTTTGGACTGTTTGCTAGTTTCATTTGGGGAGGGTTTTATTAATCTTATTTATTGTTGTCTCCCTTTAGGTGCTGGTGGCCAAAGGCAGAGGGTGAGGCGGTGCTACCGGCGGGGGTATCCCCTTATATTTGCCGTGTGTTTCCTTTTTTTGAGTTGCGTGTGTGGTGACCCGAGTCGTTTTCCTTTTTTTTTGGGAGCCCCGCTCGGCAGCTCCCTCCACCTCTGTTGGTAAGCCCCAGCCCTATATTAATATTTATGCCCTTCTTAATGGTGGTTTTTAATGATTGATGCTAATAAACCATGGTCGTAAGTTGAATGTGAAACACGTCTCAGTCTCCTCCTATTCCTCCACAGTAAAAATAGACCTGTGTGCTTTCTTTTATCATTACTGGTTAAGATAGTGTGTTCTCTGGGTGTGAGCTCAGGGTGGCGTAGTTGGCTGTAGCACACCATTCTGCCACATGGGCTATGACAAAAAAACTAAGTATGGTGTGCACACAGCAAAAGATACAAGCTATGCTTCACATGATCATTGACATTTCACTGCTGCTCCTGTGTGCCGAGGAAACTGAAAGCATTCCAGACAGAGGAAAGTTCAAGATGCTCAACAAGGGTCGCTCAAATTTTTAAAAGCTCTGTTTCTGAGGTTGATTGAGCTCCTCAAAGCTCTTCTAGTTCTCAGTGTGTGTTGAAAATAACAAGCTTCATCCTGCAAGCGGTCTGTCTCACAGGCTTTTATTCTGTTTTATTCTGTCTATAGGGGACAAGGTAATCTCAGGGTCAGGTTGCCATGGGTCACAGTCTCTCAGGGGTGTGAGGAAGCAGAAAATACTTGCAATACAGATTGTGGTTTAGTTTGACATCTAAAAGAAAAAAACAGTTTCATAACACTGATATTCATTCATACTCTTACAATCAGGAGTACATTGTTAGTGGTACAATTAAGTAATTGTACATTTAAAAAAACCAACTCAACCACTTGGAGAGTTATCTAATCAGACAATCTGCTCACAGTGTGAATTAATTAAAATAAAAATGTTCATCATAAATATTTGCTTATTAAATGACAGGACCAAATGCTGTACTCTCCTACACTCGCAATTAGTGATATAAATGCTCATTTGGGAAATAATGAGTAGTGGAATGCCAAACAAATCTCAATTTAACAGTTTGAAGATATGGAGGAACAAGAGAGAATGTGATGGGGTTTATTGTCACAGGGCCACAGTTATAAAGTAATGTTATTTCCCAAGCCAATACATGTAATACGCAGCCACGATTATGAGTGAGGGGATGTAAGTTATCTTAATCAGCCAAACTCTATTAAATATTTCCTCCAGATATTTTCATCCTGGTAACTAATTGGTAATTAAATGGCATCACGATGAACCCGTGTTTCCTAATAACTGTGGAAAAATTAGTAAAACATGACTCTTTAAAACGGTTTTCTTTGCGCGGTGCAACAAAATGTTTGCTAAAGTCTTTGATGCTGTTGTTATGGATAACGTGTATTGCATTTTAATGTCAAAGGCGTGTGTGCACACAATACATAGCAAATAGAACTAATTCATTTAGATCAGTAAAGGTGATCACACCTGGGACCAGAGGTCATTAAGAAATACACATAGAAATACAGAGGATTGATTGGAGACCTGTTTTGCCTTTACATATTTTATAACAAGTCTACAATGTTTTTTGCTCTGCACAGCTACGCTCAGTCTGTCTCAAACACTCACTGGGAACAACAGCCTGGTAACGTGCTTCAGGTCTTGGCCAATCAGAAGATAGTGGGCTTTGAGGGGGGGCGCTTAAAGAGACAGCAGCATCTACAGCTTGTTTCAGACAAAGGCTGAAATGAAGGCCTACATGAAGAGCCAGTATAAGGGGGCTTTCACACCTGAAAGTCCGCACCAAGGTCCCAACCAAAGTTCATGCTTTGATGCATTTTGATACATTCACTTAGTTTTGGTTTGGTTTCACACTGCAATTCTGCGACCGCACTAAAGGACTTTACATGACACATTTGCATCTTGTCATCATCATCTATGTGGGCTGCGTCTCCCTACTACTTGACATTGATTGGATTTTTAAACAGTTAATCGGGTATCTTTGACAACAATGAATGAATAAAAAATGAACATATGCATATTTGCAACTACATTATTATTATGGCATTAATTACTACCTGCAGCACTGACTATAGGCCCACTGAGTTCACATTCGCAATTCACAACGTCCTCGTTGTGCGAGCATTACAACGTTGCCGACAGGAAAGGATGAGAAGAGTGCAAGCATCTTTCTGCACCATTTCAGGAGAAACCAATGATGTATGTGGCAGTGTGCTTCTATAGTGACCGTCTGTTTGAAAAGATGATCTGTCATGGGAGATTTATAATTGTGTCCTTATTTCAATGCATTTCTCCAGGCATTTGTTTGTTTCTGGTTTAGACGTCAACCGCCAAACTACCTGTAAATAGTCCAAATCACCCAGAAACGATCTGAACCATCGTTCAGTTTGATTAGGACCGAGACTACCTCTTTTCGTCGGACCAAATTTCGTCTGTTTGGTCCGGACCGTGGTCCGTGGGAGGTTTCACACCTATAATTTTGGTTCGGACCAAACTGAAAAGTCTGAAAGTCTGGACCAAACAAGGTAGGTGTGATAGCCCCATCAGACAAAAAATAATGTTTTTGAACTTTTGAACGAACTAATGCAAAGTTGCCATACAGGAGTCACAGAACTACAATATAGGACTGGAAATACAGTAAGTTATCAGTAAGTGTTACGCACCAAAACACATTGTGTGCAAATGAGGTCTGACAAATGTGTTGCGTGTATTTCCTTCCACATAACATCCCAGTTATCCCAGAGAATCCCAGTTATTAAAACATTTCAAATCCTACTTTGTTTACATGCATGTATAATTGTTTTTGGTGAGTTACCATCACCAACAGTCAGTTAGTGGAATAGCATCAAACCAATTGCAGGATAACAATCACACCACCTACGTGTTTTTGTACATGCATAACAGAGCAGGGAGCCATTTATCAAAACGCTACTGATGGTCAAAACTTCTTAGCAGACCTTTAAGTGCAGAGCTGGAGTCAGGATTATTCTGCATACAGAATACAGGCAGGAAACAGCTATCCTGGCTCTGTCCAAATTCTGAAGCTCACCAAATCATAAAATGAATGTTGTTAGTTTATCCCATATATATATTTCTGAAATGTAAAAATGGCAGTTGTGTCAGCCACCTTGACTATAGATACAGTCAGTTAGTGCAGATTTTGGTTTTGGTCTCTGTGCAGCTGTAGTGCAGCCAGATATCATGTTGTGTGTGGGCTCTAAATTAGGTTTGAGACATTATTAGTGCTTAAATTAGGCAAGTATTACTATACTTGTCAATGAATATATATAAATATATAGAGTGCACAGCAACATATAGCCTGGCACTCTGATAACTTCACAGTTGTCAGGACTGAGTGTAGCACCGTACTCTAAGGAGCTAATCCTGCGAACTGGCCACAGTGCTCTCTTTCATCCCAGCTCACAAGAGCAGGATAAATACACAGATGGATTATTAAAAAGAGTCTTCTTTATTGTTGAACTTGTTGAACTGCAGCAAAACACATGGCCCGCACTATAGTCTATGGTTTTGTTTGAAAATGCAACTACTTCTAAAATGACAAATTGTGGTTTTTATTGTCTTTGTGTGTGGGTTAAACGGATGAGACACAATATCCTTCTGTTTGCGGTCTCTTACTCCAGCTCTGTATTTAACACAAAGGCATGATATTGATGTTGATCTTCTCATCTCAGAAAGCAAATAAGTATATTTCCAAATGCTGAACTATTTCCTTCAGAAAAAGTGAAAGTAATAAGGAAATAAGGTTTCAACAGGTTAATATTAAATCAGAAATACAGCATGAAACAACAAAATCAGTGCAATCAAGTGAAGACAAGCACTCACGGGAAATAGTATTGAGACATTCGACATTGTCAGAAGTGAAAACACAGCAACAGCGCAGACGTTTCATTGAGTGTCATCAGAGCTGGAGTCAGTCATAGCAAGTGGAGGGGGGTGGGCTGCAAATCAAATACCCTTGACTGGTGCATTAGAGCGAGAAAACCTACACTGGCTTGTTTGAAGAAGTCTGGAAAAAGGTTTTGCAAATGTTGCATCACATCTGTCTCACTAGCAGAAGGCTGGCACGCATGTACAGGTACGCACACACACACACACACACACACATCACCATACTGTATGCGCACAGCCAATCTTTCCATCACACATGTACAAATTCAAATTCTCTCTCTGATTGACTCGTTCACTCTCTGTCTGATCGCAGTTCACTGAGCCCCAAAACACTTGCCACGTTTTATTTGTTCTTTTCCTCTGCGTTTCAAAGCTGCGGTTCACAAGCATAGGCGTAGTGCTGCTGGAGTGCGTCAGAATGATTGCACTTTTTTCTCCAAGTGAGGAAATAGAATATACTCAGAATTCACATAATCCAGTTGAAATTCCGGTACATTTACTTTTTAAATGTGACATGCAAGGGAGCTAATAAAAACAAATGGAATGGTCATAGTTGTTATAATGGCATTTAAGGTGTGTTCTACTAACGCAGCTTGCGTATACATTGTGATGGAGCTTGTGTCAAATGAAGAATTTCACGTGATCAGCGGAGGAAATTGTCACATTTTACTGTGGGAACCACACTTTGGGTAGGAGGAGGCACACAGGAAGTGTCATAATTTCCCTCATTATCATGAGAGGAACATGAAAAATATCTTACTAAAGTTACTTAATTACAAAGATTGCAGAGATCTACTGATTATTTTCTTGATGACAGACCTGATCACACTGCTCATTCAGCTTATCATACAATTCTCTGCTCTTATGCTGTCTCCTCTCTTCTCCTCTCCTTAACACATGAATTGTCACAAATCAAAACTAACATTACATTAACTAGACTAGATGTGTCAAAGATGCCAACAACCTTATTCACTTTGGGAGCTCACTGAGCTCAGGATTTCTATGATTTCAACACGGACTTGTTATTCATAATGTATGATGCGTTTATTGCAACCTGTCAGATTTTGATGCCTCAGAAGGACTGGGCATGCAACTCTCAGCAGCACTGCAGCTTCCAGCATAACCTGTATCCGGTAGTGATGACAACGCTGACACAGAAACACTACTCTGGGGTCTAGTTCCAGGAATTCCAGTTCCCTGCAATTTCACGCCTTCCCATTGGCTGCATGGGCAGTAGCAGGATTTGTGATGTGTTCAAGCTCAATGTACATATATGAATATCACTCAAATCACATATGAAATGTCACATAAATATCAACTGTGAAGTTTAAAAGCTTGCCGCATGGCTAATTAATGTTATTCTACTACAGCAGAGAATAAGTGCTGGATAAAGAGGGCATCAGATATACAGTATCTGCCTGCTCAAAATGCTCCAGTGAAGACCATGTAAAATTTGAAGCAGTTTCACCTCAAAGGACATTGTAACACATTGACAAATTCTTCCTTTCGTGGTACTGTCCTTAAGAACTCCCAAACCGCAGGTCTGTTTCTCTCTGTCATTTTTCTCATAGAGCCTAATGTTAGCTAGCTGTCACATATTAGCTAACATTAGTTTAGCTAAACTGAACTTTGACAAATGTGAAATATTGGCCTTACATGATCACCCAGCCCACACAATTTGTAATATCAAGGTTAAAACAGAAGTCAGATACTTAGACATAACTGCCACCTGGTCTAAAGAAATAAGAGAGAACGGGGGAAAAAAGTTAAATAATTTTGAACTCTTGGCTACAAAGAGACACAACCATATATGGAAGGGTCTTATTATCCAAGGTGGAAAGCTTATAAAGAGCCATCTACCCTGCTTTTACATTAGAAATTTCAGACATAATATTTAGATTAATAAACAATATGGATTTCAACTTTATTAATTTATTTCCTTTTAGTCTTGCTACAACTTTAATACTGTTTCAACACTACTTTGTATGTGATTGTTTAAGTATGCCATTAAAAATTTTCCCCCTTGGCCTGATGCTCAGTTTTGTTAATTTGAGGGCCCAGCACATCCACACAGGTGTTATCACTTCACACGGCTGATTAAACCTCTGCTCAGGTTGAGGTGGGTGAAAGCTCTGCAGCGAATTACATGAGGTCACCGAAGTTCATGTACCAATAAGAATGACAAATGTGTAAGTTTCACCCTAACAGGTGTTACAACACCAGCGCAAGTGATGGAAATGTAAATCAAACATGAACAGCACATACTCACATGATATAAGTGAAACACTTGTGTGGTTAAGGTGTGTAGGAGCTTTAAGTGTCATGTAATTATCACTTTAAAAAATATATATTATGACATTTACAGTGTTTGCACAAAATACTTTATATGTAAAGAACTCGAAAAAAGGATTTAGTTTAAAAGCATAAGCAGACTACAAGACTTTGACATGGAGGGGCACAAACAGCACTATATTATTCCAGCTGAGGGGTCCAGCGACTGATGTGATTGATCAGAGCTTTCATCAGAGTTTTTCATACTTTTGAATTTAGGCTCAAGTCTAAAATAGGAATTTAAAAAACGGTTCACTGATTTAATTTGATTTTGATATCAATGTATGATTTGTGTAACCAGGAAATAGTTGACTTCTTTGTGTCTTGAGAATTGTGTAGCAAATACACGTGGGCGAGGGTGGTACTTGAACATCTAAGTATGTGGTTTTTAAGTATTTCGGGAAATAAAAACAAGGCCCAATTTGCAGTACACAGTGTAACCGCCATATGCATGCGCTGGGACAGGAATGGGGATGCTTCAGAAATTTCTTCAGATCAGTTTAATTCAGTGGTAGTGTCAGTACATCCAACTGTACGCCACCAAAAAATAAACTGTTATCAGTTTAGTAATTAGTCAAACTTAATTTTCCAAAATGTTCCAAATTTCAAAACAAATATAAAATGGGTCCCACAGTATAACTTACTGTATCCATGGAAACATTTTAGCTCCTGTTTCTTGTAAGAGTTAGCTATTGCTGTGCTGCTGTAGAGTTAGGCTTGTATTAATTAGACAATTTATTTTACAAATTAATGATCACATAGACCTTAGAGCCCGAAATGTCAGACTGCACTTCTTTACGTGACATGAAGGTTATATCTAGAGGTGTAAGTCTGTTGCCTTGTGTCAAGGTGGAATATTACACTCCCTTCTCTGCCACAACTTCCCATTATGCTCAAAATTACTTTCTGGCATTTCATTCGTCTTGAAGATAAAATAAATTATGTTTGGGCAACCTTAAGTACCCCACAAGATCAGATTATAGACACATCAATGAAACACATTTCACCTGTGAACCCCTATGAAGACAGTGCTACAATGTGACTCATCTGTATGTAAATACAGTGCTGCGCTCCTGTCCGTTTTTTTTTTTGTCACAATGATTAATTCAAATTGGTGAATCACAACGCAAATTGAGATAATTTTTGCTCTCATTACATTGCTGAACTTATTTGATAGCAGTAATAACTTGATTTCATTACATGCCCAAATAGATTTGTGTATTGAATATGGAAGGCATTCAAGGAAGAAGAGGAAAACCTATAGAGATAATTTCATTAAGTGAAGTGATGCAGTGAAAGCGAATGAATGATCTGAGGAGCCTTCATCTTCATTCAGCGGTGCAAAAAACTTGTTTTTCAAAGAGATGCAGTTACATAAGCTCTCTTGTATCATCACAAGACGCTGAAAAATTGACAGAAAAACCTTTCTCTTTTTCCCTCCAAATATGCTTCCATGTAACCATGTCAGAACTGGGCTTTTTAGTCTACATCCCTATTGTCACTTTGTAACAAAACTGTTGACCTTGGAGTAGAGAAGGATTCCTGTTAACGTCTCCCATGCAGTGTTTTCACAGCTGAGGAATTTGTTTTGAAAAAAAGAGTGCAGGCTTGATTTGCTTCCATTATTATACATATCACATCTCTGCAGTGCATTGTCTGTTGCCAGGCTTGGCACTGTGTTTCATACACAATGGAAAATCATCTCTCCCAGGAGTGCTGTACACTGAAAACCCCCACCATAACTAAATAGACTGGCCATTGCTATTATGTCGGCTCCAGTATAACCTTCATCATTTGGCCAAGCCCTCTTCTCAGCAGCACTAACCCTGTGCTTCTGCTCTGCTGAAGGGAAATCACAACTGAGGGAAACATTCGGTGATTTTTAGAAGCTACCAGACATTCCTTTGGCAGGAAACTGTATCTGTGGAGACAGTGTCATTAATCAGCTGCTGGGTGTCATTTTTAGAGCTGGGGCAATACTATGTAAACTGGGCAAGGTCGTCTCCTGAGCTATTACAGTTTGAAATTACTTCGGAATTATTTTATCTGCATAGGACCAGCTTTCCCATTAAAGCAATAGTAAATTAAAGCAAAATTTTGGGAAATATACTTATTTATATTCTTGCTGAGAGTTAAATGAAATGATTGATACCACAGCCAGGAGAAGGTTAGCCTATAGTGCAAAGACTGGAAATGGGGAAATGGCTAGCCTGGCTCTGTCCAAATATAAATAAACCCATAAACCAGAACTAGCTAATTAATCCTTATCTCTCATTTGTTTAATGAGGACAAAAAAGTGAAAAAAAACACCAAATGCCTTGCAATGTATTTCCCAAAATGTTGAACATCTGTCTAATAAAGGCATGAATGTCATCCATCCAATCAACTTCACACGTGACGGAGGTGATGCTGCGGACCGAAGGGAGTGCAGTGTTGAATTTGGTGCAATTTGGACAAGTAACACATACAGAAATAATATACTATAATAATGAAGAAGAAGAAGAAGAAGAAGAAGAACTACAACACAATGCCAGCCGGTCTGCTGTCCAAGAGTGAGGGCAGAGTATGCTCCTGGGGGCAGTGAATCTTTGAAACGGAGTTAAGGTCATCACACAGGTCTGATATACGTTCGACATGACAAAGACCGACAAAACGACAAAAGAGCAGGAGAATAATAGCCCTTATCCATTAAATATTTTAGTTTCTGCTAGAGCTTGTGGGCTAATCTAAAACTGTGAGTGGTCAGTGCACAGTTGGTGTCACACATAACAACCCTGGGACCGGCTCCCACCACCCAGCTTGAGAGAAGTGACAAGGTGGGAAATTAGTTCTTCCCACTCCACCTTCATAGTTTCTCTCAATCTCTATCACATCCTCTGCCTGACTCTCTCGCTCCAGGTACTTATTTTCTAATTTCTCCATCACTTGGCCTCTTTGCCAGCCAGGACAGAAGCCAGACTAAACTTCCCTGTAGTGGAATACTTGAGCTGTATGCAGGGTTTGGCTGCTCGCCTCACATCACATCAGCAATGTGATTATAAAGTGTGCAGAAAGAGAAGCACAACTCTCAGCCCCCTTTCAGCACAGTTCAAAAGCTATGAAAGTGGAATCAAAGAGGAGATATGAGCTGGGGCCCATAAGGTTTTTGTCCAATCTATTCATCATCATCTTGTTCTGATGTAGTGCCTTAAGAGGTAAGACATTTCTGAATGATAGTAGCCTATGTTATTATCTGTGAGATGTCATTACATTCTACTGTGTCTGTGCTCATATTTCTGTTCAGCAGAATTAGAAGCTGATGGACGTGTGATTTGGGCATGCGATCCTTAGAAGAGGTAGTGCACAATAAAGGCACTAATGGCAGACTTAAAATCAACAACTCAGATACAGCTTTACTGTGGCCCTCCAAATGTCATTTAAGAGTGTGCAATCTGCACCTTATTTGTAAATAACTTAATGTCTTACGTGTCTTGGCCAAATTAGAAACATTTTAAATTGTAAAAGTATCACTACAGGAGGCAGAATATGCTCTAAAACAACAATTAACATCTAAATCTCCTGTTTACATTTCAAGTATGATGATATCTGGAAAAACAATCCCATCGATTTCAGCTGCTATTTGTCTATAGAGCGGATGTGGATGTGTAAACATTATCCCAGATAAACATCAGCATGTTAACATTCTTATTGTAAGCACATTAGCATACTGACGTTAGCATTTCGCTCATATAGCATCAGAGCCTCTAGCATGCCTGGCGATTCTTGGACATGTTCAAAGACAAAACCTGCTCTGCCAGAGTTTGCGTGTGTTATAGAGTCTGTCGTGTTAAAGAACTATCAAAACCAGCTAATGCCTTCTTACTGAGTGAGGGACGATCATAAATTATTGTATATGCATTTGAGTTGGGCAGCATTTAAAAAACGGACTTGGTTGAAGAGCAGCAAACGACCTTTACTGTGTTGTTTCTCATTTCATGTTGTTTTCCTCTGCAGATATTCTGAAGCCTGAAATCTATGTTTTTTATGTTTATGTCAGAAAATAATTAAAGTTAAAGAAGTTAAGACAGTATGTACCAGCATGAAAATGTAATATGCTTTGTCATCTCACAGTCATCATGTTCCCAAAGACATATGATGCTCAGCTTTAGCTTAATTTTGTGATTTGCAAATTAAAAAATTCCTAATAAGAATTGAGAGCAGTTGGCAGCATTTAAAAGAAAGGTGAATAATATATACAGTCACAGGAAAAAAGTATATGAACTCTTTGGATTTACCTGGATTCCTGCATACATTGGTCATAAAATCTGATCTTCATCTAAGTCACAACAAGTCCTGCTCGAGCACAGCGCAGAATGCTCAGAGTGGTTAAAAAGGATCCTAGAGAGTCAGCTGAAATCTTAAAGAAATTTCTGAAACATGCTGACATCTCTGTTGACAACTCTATGATACATCAAACACTGAACAAGAATGGAGTTAATGGAGGCCACCCCGGAGGAAGCCACTATTGTCCAAAGTAAAACATTGCTGCACGTCTGAAGTTTACTAAAGAACGCCTGGATGTTCCACAGGACTATTGGCAAAATATTCTGTGGACAGATGAAACCACAATTGAGTTGTTTGGAAGGAACAAACAACCCCATGTGTGGAGGAAAAAGGCACAGCACACCAACATCAAAACCTGATCCAAACTGTGAAGTATGGTGGAGGGGGAATCATCATTTAGGGCTTGTTAAAGAACATTCTCAGGGGTCTCTATTGATGTAAGTGGAGCCACTGAGTTCTTGTAAACATTCTTGCAAGACTCAACCTTGTAAGATTCCCAGAGAACACCGATATCTGCCGGACGCCTGAGCTACTACCTTTACCTTATCTAGCTTATCAACTGTTGTCTCCTTAACAAGGACAGTTACTTCTGAGAAATAACTAGAACTGGAAGGTCAGTGAACACTTCAGCTAATGACTCTAAGCTAGACCTGTGTTACCATCCCATGTTACATCAATTAAGACCCATGAGAATATTCTCTCCAATATGAGAATATAAAGCGACTTACAATTGCTATATATTTTATGTATTCCACCATAATAATGTTTTATGTGAGTTTTCCTTCCAGCTCTGATTATTAAAGTAATAATTAGTTTCAAATTTATAAAGTCATTTTCCATACTATTCAACATTGTTATATACATATTGTGTGTTCTTCCTGTTCCAGTGTGGGAGTGTGATCACACATACATGGAATGTTCAAACTTCATGTTTTGACAGCTGCACAATTAATGTGGGAAAAAATGTCTTATTCATCATGTTATACCCATTTGCATGCGATTCATCCTGACATATTTTGAATCTTCAGAAACTTTGGGATCATCACAAGAATTTAATATGGACTTCTGAGAGTCTGAACAAGGCTCAGCTGCAAAAACATGAGCTTTAATTGGATCTTCATAACCCCTACTTGCCATGTTGATCAACAGAATAATTGTGATATTTTATCTTTTTGTCTGCAGTGCATGATTTCACAGGTGAATAACGAAAAATCACACTCGTGGTCATTTTAAAATAGAGGGCAAAAATTTAATCTAATCTAAGTGAATTATTTACTTCATTCTATTCATTATTATTTCAGTAAAACTCTGAGCATGTATGTCATTTCAACAGTTAATTACAATGTTTGGGACACAATAGGATTTAGACTGATGTGCTACTGGAGCAAGCCACAAATAGGCTGCTGCATAAAACAGAAGTTAAAAATAATCCGAGTAGGAAACCACCTAAGCATTAATCCATTCAGAAAGGACAAATTAATTAGCTTTAAAGGTCGTTTGACTTTGATGTGTTCAGGCTGTGTTTTCGCCTCCACCTTTCACACTGATGCAGAAAATTGATGCACATCATCTGAATTTGAGATCGATATGTTTGCTTTGATGTAGCTCATTTGACATTTTTAGCATGCAGTAATCATTAATTCATGGAAATCATTTTTCCGAGCACTCAGCTGTGTGGAACGTTCATAGAGCTGTTTCCTGTTAATTGAAAAGCAGACCACAAAGAGCTAACATTAGCAATCAATGTGTGTTTTCTATGAAGTCTGAAACGTGGATGTACACCTTAAGATAACATTCAAGGCTGAAACAGTCTGTCATTTTTACTTACAGTCTCCACAGAGGATGAACTAATTAAACACCAGCTAATTATTTAATTCAAACTACAAATTAGACTAGACATATGTGAAGGAGGTGAGTTGGGCAAATACAGTTGCTATAGAAACAAACCTTGCACCCTTATTGATTTATTATGTGTTTCATTGTCTGATCACCATTTCAGGAGAACTTTCAACAATCTACTTTGAGTTACTGTGATTCAAAAAATAAACACTGACATAAGCTCACCATCATTAAGTGTTCATTTGGAGTTGCTTTTCTGGACACACAAAGAATGTTCATCAGCATGACGCTAACTGCAGCAGCCTGCCATTTGGCGCAGGTAGTTCACACCGGGGCACAGTCTCCAGCTCTCTAAAAGCATCTATGGGTATGAGTATCGGCATTCATTGATCCACTAGTTAACTAGCTCTAGATGCAATTCAATATAGTAACAATCCCCTGCTGTTTAATGATAACGTTAATGATAACATAGGGCCTATGCAACTTCCACTCAACCAGGTTTTTCCCATCTTCAGTTGTCCAATTTTGGTGAGCCTGTGTGAATTGTAGCCTCAGCTTCCTGTTCTTAGCTGACAGGAGGGGCACCCGGTGTGGTCTTCCGCTGCTGTAGCCCATCTTTTTTTTTTTTTTTTTTTTTTTAACCTGTCCTGCCCAGCAGCCTGGTATACAGTATGGTGAGCTGGATACCGTATTGTGCCAGACAGATTTTACTTTAGCAACAGAGTATTAATATACTCTTTTGTCTTTTTTTTTTTTTTTTTTTTAAATTATTTATTTAATTATGTATTGATTTGACACCGGGCCGGACAGGGGGCAAACATGGGGACGGGGGGTACAGACAGACAGCACAATGGAAGGACAACACCTGTAAGAAAAGGGGATGGAAAGAGGGAACGATAGGGGACAGCAGAGGGTAACACCAATTGCAGAAAGCAACGAAACCTGTAATAGAACGGGGAGGAGGGCTTGGGGAGGAGAAAGACAACAACAAACAAACCAACACAAACAAAACAAACAAGCAAACAATAAAAATAGAAATAATAGTAAAGGACAACCAGCCGAACAGCAGCAATAAACAACTAACATATTAAGACAACTAATACAAAATGTAAACAAGAAACAGTCACGCACAATAAATAAATAAGCAACACAGCACAGCCAGAGAGCTGGAGTAATAACAATTAATTTAAACAAGTAACTGAAAGAAAAGCATCAGGAATAATTCTACATGTGACAACGCCGATTTTTATTTAATGTTATTTTATTGTGTCTATGTGTTAGACTGTGTATGCCTGTGGGTGAATGTATGTGTGTGTGTACGCATGAGCCTATTAAAGAATGTAGTTGTTAGCGATAGTGAGACGCCATAACTGTGACACACCGACCCCCCAGCAACAGGCAGGCAAGAGCCCCAGTAGCAAATAGGGGTGGGAGAAAGAAAGATGACTTCCAGATGCACCGCGATGCAAACGCGGAAGACCCCGACCCAATCAACAGATACCCAAAAAAAAATAAATAAATAAATAAATAAAATAAAAATAAAAAAAAATAATAATAAAAAAAAATAAATAAAAATTAAATTATGACCATCCAAATGCCAGTTGACAGCGCAATGCCGACGGAAGGCAAGAGGCGTAACCCGCGGAGGAGCAGCGCCCGGGCCGACCGCGGCGCACACACAACACAGGCCAGTGCCCCCCCCCACTCAGCGCCGCACCGACACGCAGCAAACAACCAAAATGCCCAAATGCCACGCAATCATCAACACCAACGCACAAGTGACGAGCCCAACGCGCGCACCGCGCGAGCACGGCGACACCCAACGCCCGGCAGCCCCCCGCGGCCCCCGCGTGCGAGGCCGGGCAAACGAGAGAGAGCGAGCAGCAGAACACGACAGCGACAGCCAGCGGAGAGAAACACCAGCAGCAAGTCCCAGCCCGGAGCAAACGCGCCGCGCAGATCGCCGTGCACCCGCCAGCAAGGGTCCGCCGTCCCCAACCGCCAGAAAAACCGAGGCCGCCCGCGCCAGCCAACACCCCACATGCACAGCAACACCCCAGGCCACCGTGGCAACACCAGCCAAACCAGCAGCGAGGCAAAATCAACCAGCCCAGCTGCATTCCACCACCAACCCACCCACACGTCAGGGGACCGAGAGCTCCAGGCACAGGCCCAGAACAAACCGAGCACAGCCCCACCACGCACCCATACTGCACATTCCGAAAACTAACTTTATACCTTAATATCCAGAGGGGTCCAACAACCGGTCGACAGAGAAATAGGGGAGCATGGATCTGAGGCCAGCAAAGCAAACCAGGGATGCAAACCGCCCCAAGCCAAGCCAACGAGGAAATGCCTCCCACGGACCCCAATGCACAAACCAAACCCCACGCAGTCATCCAGAGACCCTGTATAGGGAAGGGAGGAGAGAAGAAAAAAAAACAAAAAAAAACAAAAAGAAAATAAAAAGTAAATAACCCACAATGCATCAAGATGCATCACCCTACAAACCCACCACAGCCCCCCAAACTGCAACCGATCCACGCGCACAGCACCCAGGGACCCCCACGCCCAGCAGCCAGGGCACCCCAGACCACACGTCCCGGGGGGAAGCTGCACCCGCCCCAACCCCGCCCTATCAACACGGGAGAACCAGGACAACAGTCCCCCCGCCCAGCCGGAGGCACCCCCCCAGCACGCAGGCAAAGCCAGCAGCCCCCGAGCCCCGCAAATCCGAGGCCGATCTCGTCCCCGGACGGGGGCCCAGCCCCCGCAGTCAACCTCCCCCAAGGAGGAGCACCAAAATACACCCCGACAACACTGGTCATGCGCCCCAGAGGCTCCCGAATGCCCCCACTGTGGGAGAGCCGGCAGAGGGGAGCAGCAGGAGCCCCACCCCTGCCGAGGAGGGGTGGGGCCCGAGTCCCCAGAAGCCCGAGTCCCCAGAACCCCAGGTCAGAGCGAGCCCCAGGCCAGAGGAGCCACGCCTCAAGAACCAACCCCAGACCAGACAGGGGCAGACACTAACCCCACGGCACCCCAGGCGCCCGGGGCTCCAGGGGCAGGGGACAGGTTCAGTGAGAGTCCCCCACCCCTCAACCCCTCTGCCTTCCTCTGTAAATGTTTGGTTGTTGTTTTTTTTTTTTTTTGTGTTGGATGCATGTCATGAATTGTGAAGTGTTGTGTGGTGAGGTAAAGATAAGGTGTGTGGTGACTAAGGTGCAGTTAAAATTGGAGGGTAGTAGTGACACAGGGACCCCATAACTGTCAGGTAGTGGAGCCCCAGCCCCTCCCACCCCCCATGCCCTCTGTGTCTAATGTGTAATTAAAATTGAGGGGCAGCCAATGGGGGAGGAAGGAGGGCAAGGCCGCAATAAAGCAGCCCCACCCACCAAATACCCCCAGCCTGCCCGCCCCCCAGAGTCCTAGGAGTGTATGTAGTGAGACATTATCAAAGGGGGAGAGGGTGAAGGAGGTCGATGCTGTAGCCCATCTGCTTCAAGGTTTGACGTGTTGTGCGTTCAGAGATCCTATTCTGCATACTTTGGTTGTAACCAGTGGTTATTTGAGTTACTGTTGCCTTTATGTCATCTCAAACCGGTCTGCCCATTCACCTCTGACCTGTGACATCAAAAAGGCATTTCTGTCCACACAACTGCAGCTCACTGGATATTTTCTCTTTTTCAGACCATTCTCTGTAAACCCTAGAGATGGTTGCGCATGAAAATCCCAGTAGATAGTAGCATTTTCAGAAATACTCAGAGCCTGTCTGGCACCAACAACCATGCCACATATTCAAAGTCACTTAAATCCCCTTTCTTCCCCATTCTGATGCTCGGTGTATTATAATACACACACTCGCCAGCCACTTTATTAGGTAGCCAATCACAAGTTGCTGAAGTTCAAACCGAGCATCAGGATTTCACAGGCCATCAGTGTTTCACATCCTGTGAAACACGACTACATTAAAAAAGTAAAATCTAAACTTGGTGAGGAAACAAATGAAAAGTTCTCTGTTCACCATATTTACTGCATATCCATGAGTGGTGCTCTGCTTTTTTATACTCATATCATTCAAGCTTCAAATGCATCATATAGCATATATAGTCAACATATTGCCAGTCACAGTCATTTACACTGTTTCCTCTCAGCAGACCATCGTGTCTCCAAAGGGAGACTACTACAAGCCCAAACACTTTGTACGATGCACAGAGTAAATAGTGGGTACTGCTCTGAGGCCTTAATCCCCACTCTCAGACAAAATAGTGTTAACACAATGAGATTTGTGAGACCCTTGCAACAAGCAACAGGCAGAGGCAAGGGAGAGCCAGCCATCCAGATCAAATGACTCAACTCTCCTGAGTGCGATGTGCTGTCAACATGAAGGATGCTACCCTGATTTGTTTTGATTAGTGGGCATAAATCTATGGGAAACAAAGTGAGGAGAGACAGCAGAGGATTCCCTGGTTTACACTTATGTGCAGAATGGCCTGACCACAGTGTTATATGACATGCTTTATCTATTTTTCCCTTGTCCTGATAGATATTTGACCTCTCCACTCTAGAGCACATATGTAGTCCACCTTTTTATCTTGGGGATCCCTGAACAATCAGAAATGACCTGCAGTCACTATCAGCTCCCACAAAATCTATTAGCAGACAAATCATCTATGGAAATGAGAACTCACTATTTCTTCTATCCCTCCTCCCCTACAGTGAGAGTTGAGGCCCCTCTAGACCCCTTCTCTTCTTGAACACTAAATCCAAGGTCTGAAAGCCAAGAGGAATGAGGCCTCTATGCAACTTGGGCTTTATGTGTTTCAGTAAATCATGTGAAAGTGCAATTGTCCAATTCAGTGTAATCTCCAATATTAGTTATGCCTAATACAGGTAAAAGGACAGTGCAAAGACTGTGGAGGTTTGGCAACATTCTGCTTTGTACGTAAGTATGCATAGTGTCCCAGTGTGCATTGGCAGGAAATGTGTCTGTCCATGTTATTTATACATTTATTTCATATGTGCATTAATTGTGTTCTTTTTCATCTGGCTAAAATATTAATCAGGAGACTGCCACATGTTCAAGTACAGGGACTGTAACAAGAGATGAGCTCCCTGTAGGATCATAACAGTGTCAGCTGATTCATAAATTTTGTGCTATTTAAAGCACTCCAATGATCATTTTTAACGGCTTGTTTTTACTCATGACACATTTATTTTACGGTGAGATTTAGGTCAAGTGTTTTCCTCTGTTAAAGGAGCTTTAGTTTCAGTCTTTCTGAACACCCAGTGTATTGCTATAAACAATGCATTTTGTCACATGAATGCACAGGTCGGAGTTGTCCCAGCTTTAGGCCCCAAATCTTCAAATTTTGAGCTGAATTACTTTGACATTATAATACAAATAATAGACTTATATATACAGTATGTATCACAGGACTGTAGGCTTTCTTTGTCTTAATCCTGAATTACAATAACTAAGTGAGATTATATAACTGATAAAAACATAACTGAACAACTTTTGTATCTTGTTTTTCAAATGAAGGTTCACTCAGAAATATTACACCCAGGTCCCTGGCTGCAGGTTTGACATTTGTAGACATGATTTTGTAAAACTGGGCTACACATTGGAGGACCACAAATTATTATTTCAGATTTGTTTTCATTTAGCTGGAGAAAGTTTATGTACATCCAGCACTTTATTTCAGATGAAACTGATGAGAATTCCCTGGTTTTTAATAGGACAGAAATTTGCGTGTCATCTGCATTACAATAGTACTTATTATTATTTAGTTATTTAGTTACTTATTATTAGTTTGATATGTACCATTGGCAGCATCTGTACACAGAACAACAGGGAGCCAAGTATGGAGCCTTGGAGAAAACCAAAGGTTTTTTCTGTGGGTCCAGATAAATCCATCCATAAAGCACACCTATTTGTTTCTAAATGGATTTTCCGACATTTTGAATTTTGTCAAAATTCAAATCAAGCAAATCCAGTGCATTCAAGTTTTTTTGCTGCACCTTTACATTTTGAGCAATTGTCACCAAATTTAGTACGGAGCATCTGTGGACCAAGCTGGATTTTTGACTAGCTATTTTTACTTATGTTTGGGCCCCTATTCTACTTGGGTCCAAGCCACCTAACCTGTATTAGAAATGGCACAGCTAAAAAAGATCTGTTCTGTACAGAACATCTGTACATATCCAAACCGGTTGAAGTTGGAGCACAGTGTATAAAATGTATAATATATGCAAAGTAACTGACTACAATGGATTTTAAAATAATAGGTTTAACAAAAGAATAATCTGAAAATATACAAACTAATTAACTGTACATTGAAATCATAAGTGTGTGTTTACCAAAATAATAATAAATACAAAATATGTTATATAAAAACTAATTAACAGTGGATTTAAAAAATGTATGATGTGATGATGTGTGTGTGTGTGTGTGTGTGTGTGTGTGTGTGTGTGTGTGTGTGACTTTTTCAGAGTCTGTCAAAGATCAAAGGCTGAACCCAAGAGCAGACTGTTGAGTGGAAAAATAAGTATTTTATTGTAAAAACAGGCAGTGGTGATGACCGCCCACCACCACAGAGACAGAGAGAGAGAGAGAGAGAGAGAGAGAGAGAGAGACAGAATAAGCAGACAAACACACAAAAACAAAACACACCAAGCACACCACATCCATCCAAAAGACTGAAATAATTAAATCTCACTCAACTCCCATAACAGGCAGGAGTCACGGAGGAGAGGTTGTGACAGTACACAGTACACTGGTAACAACCACAGGCTCTCAAAGGCCAGAATGGGCTTGGTGCCAGGTCTTGTGGCAATAACAGATGTGGGCTTGGACTGAGGGTACATGGATTTCTTTCTCCCGGGATGGAAAGAGTGGAGGCTGATAACCATAAAGGCGCTGGAAAGGTGACATACTTGTGTGCAAACTCCACCCAGGGAAGTTGAGAAGCCAAGCTGGAGAGATAGGAGGCAGTGGAGAGTGGTCTCAAGTTTCTGATTTGCCCTTTCAGCTTGGCCATTGGTTTGAGGATGGAAGCCAGAGGACAGACCTGTGGTGGCATCGAGGGCAGAGCAGAAGGCTTTCCAGATGGCTGAGGTCAACAATGGTGAGAATTACAGTCTTAACCATCTGAGGCAGACAGACCAGAGAAAAAGTCAATACCCAGATGAGACCAGGGACAGCGAGGAATGGGCAGAGGGCGCAGTAGAAAGGGGCTGGAGCATTTATTCTGGGCACAGAAAAAGCAAGCAGAGACATATAATTTAATGCAATCTTCTAAATGGTCCAGAAATTGTAAACAAAAGCCATGTGTTGGAAAGTCATTCAATTGTTGGTCACGCGGTCAGCAGGTTCATGTCGGTCTTGGTATGAAGCACATACCAGCAGACTTTAGAGGATCACGCATATGAACGTCTTGTAAGCGGCTATTAAATAATATATAAAGAGGCATTAAATAATATATATGCAGGCATTTCGAGCAAGAAACTGTGCATCACATGATCTTATCACAGATCACAGACAACTTGTTTCTATTATTCATGCAAAGTGGACCTGTAAAATAAGTGGGCCACAATTGCATTGCAAACATGCAAAGTTGGCCCTTGCAAATAGTAAAGGCCTATCATAAAAGCAGTTTGTGTTTACAGAATCCATGTGTGTAAAAAATGAATGTATATATTCTTACATGCTCAATCAATAAATCAGAAGATGCAGACAAAATATGACATATTATAATAACTAGCCAATTATTAATTATCTATATTTTGCATATTTGTTGTTATTGTATTTGTAGTTGTAGTATTTGTATTGAAAATCAAGATCTAGCAAACATTTGACCTTCTCCTCCACAGGAGGTTTTCTGTCCTCCCTGAGCTCGCCATACCATTTGACAGGTAAACACAGTCAAACTCCCCACCTTCGACTGCTGCAGTACTTTGTCTTTGTTTGTTTCCTCTTAATGTGTTTATTGAATGTACCAAACACCAAGGCAAATTGGCAAACAGTGAAAACCTACTTGGTCATAAAACCTCTTTTGATAAATATGAAGAATTTAAAACAACAAAAGGATAACAAAGGATACAGAAAATAGTACAATAGCTTCCTGTGGTTGATTGGTTTAAATAGTGTTCACACCAGAAAAGCACTGCTCTAAAGTTCACCTGACAGCAGTCTGAGACCACCCTTTCAAGGCTGATCAGGGTAGGATTGTTTGGTTGGCACCAGAGTTCAGAGTTCAATTCTGGCATTGTGGTCCACCACATGGCTGTAGTTGCAAATAATCTCCCAGAAATTTGGAAAATCAAGGAATATTTTAAGTTGTTTCCTGTTTTCTGGGCTGGGCTATTATAGGACCGCACTTAACCATGGATAGTTCCATCTTTACGTGTCGATTGGCAATAATGTATCCAAGGACTGATAGAGACAAGGCATGAAACAAGCTTTTACAACCAGTCAGGGTTTTGGGTTAAGTGTTATTTCCTGTTTTATTTTGTTAAACCCTTCCTCTTGGCTTAGCTTACTCTGCCTGGGCTTGTGCTTCAAGATTGGTGATTGCAGCTCGGTCGTGGGAAGACTGGTCGACGTGGCTGGTACGGCTGTCGCCTGCAACTGCTGGACAAGGGTTCCTAGGTGTTTTACTTGTCTGCGGAGCTGGTCAGTACTGAAGAAACTCTGGCGGCCATGCTGCTCCAACTGGAACTTACTTTGTTTATTCTGACAGTCTTTCATTCCGCATCTTTAACTCCTCAATCTCTTTGAGCAGAGCTTCTATCACCATGTCTGCCTTCTTATTCCTATTGCAATTGTATTCTTCGTCTCCCACCAATCTTCCACGGCCTTCTCTTGTGTTCCTCTGTTCTTGGTGTTATCTTCCTTTTCTGTTGGATTATTTAGATTCTGAATTATTGCCTGCTGCATTCTGGATTAGTTTGCCTTGCCTTGTTGTTGTTTTGGATGGCCTGCCTCACTATTTGACAGTCACTGCAATTAAACACCATAAACTCTTCTGTTCTGTGTCTGCACTTAGCTAAACCTGACACAACCGGTGCTCCTTCGAGGGAACTCGAACTGCGTTGGTTACGACACTATGGGAACGCCTCTAGGCGTAGCAGGGCTGA
This sequence comes from Lepomis macrochirus, assembly GCA_024633595.2. Taxonomy (NCBI): domain Eukaryota; kingdom Metazoa; phylum Chordata; class Actinopteri; order Centrarchiformes; family Centrarchidae; genus Lepomis; species Lepomis macrochirus. The sequence continues at coordinate 5,946,265 of JALXJV020000022.1, read as the reverse complement.
ATGTGAATGAAAACTACTCCAATCCTACTGGCGTTAGTAGAACGGTAGAGTGTGACGGCACAACCGGAGGTGTATATAAGCACACCGGCACACAATACTCATTAGCTTTTTTCTATTCAGCAGGCACATGTTGTGTGAAGAAAGCTTCAGTCCTTACAAACTAGCAGGACCTCAGTACCCGCATGGTGCTCTTTGCTGGAGACGGTCAGATGTGTTCCCCCCGTGGGCCAGGCCCTGCGGCCGCCGAGGCAACACAGCGGCTTTGTTCCTGGGGATGGCTAAGGCCTCTTCCCAACTCTCATCCGCTGACTCCAACATCCTTCCCCGTTTGGGAGCCCGGTTCTCGGCTTCTCCCGCTCGAGGCTTGGATCTGGAGAGGCTGTGGCACTCCGACTCTGAGGAGGTGGACGTGCTCAGCATTATGGAAGGAGACGATGAGTTCCGGGTGTCGGGTCCTGCTGGAGGTGGTGACGCGAGCTGGATGAGCAGTTTCTTCAACACCACGCGCCACCTCCGCGCTGGTCTCTGCCGTTTTTCCCCAACATACACAATGAGTTGTGTAAATCCTGGGATAAGCCTTTCTCCGGCTTTCTACGCCCCGGTTGCTGGACTATGGCAACGTGACGGGGATTAAAGACGGTGGATATGGAGCGATGCCTCGGGTGGAGGATGCGCTGGCCAGCTACCTCTCCCCCCGACTTGCGTCATCCCTGGAGAAGCCGGCGTTACCATCCAAGCCATGTCGCATTACATCCTCACTTGTCAGCGACATGGCACCGGTCGAGCTGGTGCAAGCCTGCACACCATGGCGGTTTTGCAGGCTTACCAGGCTGATCCATTTCCTGGAGGAAATGGATAAAAAAGGGGACACCTCCGGTGAAGACATGGCGGAGCTGCGGAGAGCCACTGATCTCTCCCTCCGCATAACTAAGGAGACTTATGGCTCAACCTTGCAGGCATCAGAGGCAGGGACAAGACCTTCCTGCTCGATGCACCGCTGAGTGCTTCTGGCCTGTTCGGCGATGTGGTGGACTCCGTTGTCGACAGGTTCCAGCACGTGCGGACTCAAGGCGAGGCTTTCCAGCAGTATCTTCCGCGCCGGTCTGGCAGGAAGAAGGTCCCAACCATCTGCCAGCAGCTCCTATCATGAGGACCGCAAATGGAGCGTCGCTTCTCATGGCCCCCCCCACCGAGCTGGGGGAGCGAGGCGGCACTCTCGCCCACAGCCCCCTGAGAGAACGGATCTGAGGAGGAGTTATTCAGTCTCAGTGGAGCTTCGGGAAGAGGTCCTGAGGACTGCTGCAGGGTCGACCCCCCCCTTCGGCGGCCTCCCCCTGGCGTTCCTGCGCTTCAGGGGTCCGCACGAGGATTACACGAGACACCGACCGCCAGCCCCAAAGGGGCTGGTTCCGTTGGCAGACTTTGCAGAAACCTGGCGGAGCCTGACGAACATTTCTCCATGGGTCCTGCGCACTGTCATAGACGGGACTTCAGTTTAAGACCCACCCACCAAGATTCAACGGGGTGGTCTGGACTGTGGTGCGCCCGGAGCAAGGTCCGGTGTTAGGACAGGAAGTCTGTTCCCTACTGAGCAAGGGGCCATGGAACGCGTTCCCCCGCCAGTCAGGGTTCTACAGCCGGTACTTCTTGGTCCCCAAGAAGGATGGAGGGCTACGAAGTGTTCTCGCTCCTCCTCGGGGAACCAGGGTTACATAACGTAACTCCCTCCACCCAACGAACTACGCTCCTGGGGTGGTTTGGGATTCGACGACAATGCGGGCACAGCTGTCTCCCAGCGAAGCCGCAAACCATTGTAGCCACAGTAAAGGGGGTGAGGATAGGCCGTACCGTCACTGTCAAACACTTTCAAAAGGTGCTGGGTCTCCTGGCGGCTGCATCCAGCATAATAACTTCTGGTCTGCTGCACATGAGAGCCTGGTTCCCTGAGAAGGGGAACGAGAAACTGTGTCGGTTCTCCACACCTCACCCCGCCTGGAGCGTCTGCTTCATAGTTAAAGCTAATGAGTATTGTGTGCAGGTGTGCTGATATACACCTCCGGTTATGCCGTCACACTCTACCGCTTCTACTAAAGCCAATAGGATTGAGTAGTTTTCATTCACATTCAGCCCTGCTACGCCTAGAGGCGTTCCCATAGTGTTGTAACCGACGCAGTGTCTGGTTCCCCTTCTCGGGAAACCGTCTCTCGGGAGACGTTCTTCTGGAACCATTTGAGGACTTTGTGTACTTGCTGCACATGTTCAGAGAGATTTCAGGAAAAGATCAGGATATCTTTTAATAAACAAACACAAAGCCATCCAGTATGTCTCTAATGAGGTTGTTTACAAGAGTTTGGAATACTGCTGAAACATCAAAATATATTTGAAATGGCCCAGGGGTGCATTGAAAGCAGCTTCAACTGACAATCTTGGGAGAGACCCAGTCAATCAAAGGTTTATGTTTAATTAGTCATGTATGACTAAGAAAGTGAAACATAGAAAAGAAACTTACTTCCTCTTGATGGTTACCAGGCAATAGGAGTGGTTTCAGTAGTGACTTTGGCTAGGAGGCATCCATCCGGGCCTTTGACTTTCAATGGCTCATCCAGTCTTTCAGTGGGAAGACTGTTTCACCAAAACAGCATTCAAAAAACCTTCATCAGCTCCAGGTGTGAATAAGTCATGGGTGTGTTTTGGATGTAACATGGAGTGTCATCTCCCATTCCCTTCAAAAGCCAGGTGCACTTGTACCTTGACGCATTGCTATTTTAATGGCGGCTGAATGGCGCATTATTAAAACCATCAATTGACATATTGAATGGCAGACTCACAGCAGAAAGAGGGATAGAAGTGTGGACATGATATAAAAAACCTTCTCTGAACATGAAGCTTAATGTTACCCTGCACCTCTGTGGTTTATTTAAGTGTCTAAGCTCCACTGCAGACTTGAGACAGACAGATTTTGTCTCCTCCATGAAACGTCTGGATCCTCACTGCGCTGGGTTATTACAAACTACTGTATGATAAACCAATCTTGGGTCACATCTTTTCCCTACACTTGTTTCTTTATAAGTGTTTTCTTTAACAATTTCTTCCATTATTTTAGAGGCTGCTGTCAGTCATTTTTAATGCTTCATTTGTGCAGTAAAGTCACAACAAATATTGTGGGGCATTTAATCAGCAAAATACAAAACAAAAAACTGTAGTTATAAACGAGACATGACCAAACAGGGGAAACTCTCCAGACGAAACAAAATCCAACTTTGAAAATAATTTAGATGCCCTATTGGAGGATTGATCAGAAGGACGGCCCCTTTCCTCCAAACAGAACCTAGAACCGTGTGAATTGTGTGAAACGCTATGTTATGTTGCGTCAAAGTAACAAAAACGGTGACATACTGTGCTATTGACTTTAGATCTGTACTGTTTGTTGGGTCAATGGCGCAATCACTTTCTGCTGCCTCAAGATGGCAATGTGCCAACAAATTTACTGACCACACCTCAATTTAAGACCAGCACTCTCATGTGCGCACAGATGGGTGCGAGTGCATTTGCTGTTCGGTTTGTTGGTTGGAAATAAGCACTGGCACTTGCGCAATGCTTTACGTTGTTTTGCATCGCTATGCGGCTGGTGCAAGATAGGTCCCTACAACACATTCACCCTATTCACACACATTCATACAGTGATGACTAGGGGCTAAGGTGGCCATGGAGCTATTATGAGTGATTTGACTTGACAGTAAAGCAAAACATAACATCAATTGTTAAAAAAAAAAAAAACAAAACGTAACACTTCTACTAATTTTAGATGAATATTTTGGGGTTTTTTAAGTGGGACTATCCATAGTCAGTGCATTACATGCAGTAGACGGCGGTCAGTGCGTCCCCACTTCGGAGAAGAAGGAAGTTGTACAGGCTAAGCTAAGCAATGTACTACTGTGGATAGGGTCGGCAGCAATGCATTTTAGCCACTTAAAAGAAGATCCACTAAAAAAATCAATATCGTTTTAAGTTTACACCATACAGTGTGCAGCCAAATTGCGCTTATGTGTATGAATATGGAAGTTATACGGGTGAGAGAATGTAATTCAAAAGGTAATGGCTGTCTGTTGGCAAGGTGAAGTACTGAAAATATTTAACACATCGAGTCCACTTGAACTGATACAGATTTTTTATCTTTCCTATCCTTTTTTTTTCTTTCAAGTGGCTAGAATACATATTTCTCCTGACCCTGCCACACAGCAATACATTGCTTAGCTCCCCTACCAGTACCACTCTCTGCGTCTCCAGACTGTGGACATGCTGAGGTAATACAGTGGCTATGGGTAAGTGCCTCTGCAGCGAGAGATAACTTAAAGGCATTAAAATGATCTTAAAAGCATTACAATTATCGTAATGTGGCAAGAGGAAGTAGCGGATTCACATTCACTTCCAGTTATCAGAAATAAACAGTATATCAAATCACAGATCTATACCACCCATAAGAGAAATATTCAGATTAATAGCTTACCAATTAATTATATAGTAATTCAAACTATCATTAGTTCAATCTCGATATGAAGGTTGCTACAGAGTTCTTGACTTGGTGTTCGGTGACGTCTAGGTTGTTATACCACACACCATGTATAAAGTTAGACATAAAAGGTTTATTAAACTACATACTAGGCTACAAAATACAAATGAACAATTGATCTCCATATTGACCTTCTTGCTGCGGTCATGGCTCCTGTGAAAGAGTTCAGCAGTTTTCTGGACAGATTTAATTCTTCATAACTACATCATCATCTTCTTGATCACATTACACCTCATACAGACCCACTTTGAAAATCCCCAACTATCTCTTTAAATGAAGAAGCAGTGACTTAAGGTTATGTTCATGAGACATTTTGCTTAAAGAGCTCATATTATGCGTTTTGCCTTTTTCCTTTATTGTGTTATATATCTTTTTTGTGCATTTAATAGGTTTGCAATGTGAAAAAGCCCGAAGTCCACACCAAAGAGAGTTATCAGACTGCAGGCCTTAATGCTCAATTCCGATTTTTTTTTTGTTTGACACTTATTATTTTATTTAGGGATGTCCCGATCAGGGTTTTTTGCCCTTGAGTCCGAGTCTGAGTCATTTGATTTTGAGTATCTACCGATACCGAGTTCCGTTCCGATACTTCTATAATACTTAAAAAAAGAATAAAGAAGAGCGAAAAAACAGATCCAGGATGTTCCTTATTTTTTATTTAATTCACCTTGTTTTAACATTCAACAACTCTGTTCACAAACAGAGCACTTCTGTGAGGTAGCTTGAACAATCAAGTAATGAATAAATAACATAAATTCTTCACTTTTGGACTTTAGTGGAACATTAAATATAAAAAAGTCTAAATATAAAAAAAGGTAATGTCCCATTCTGATCGAGTCTGAAGCAACATGATCGGGCCCGATTTCCGATCTCGTGATCGGATCTGGACCTAATTTTATTATTTTAGGTCTAAATGTGGCCCATTTCAGAATCCAGTGCATACTGTCTGAGGAGCATGTGTATGCACCTAGAGTCTCTGGTTGCAATTCGCAACCCTCACCACTAAATGCCACTAAAACCTACACCCTGAACCTTTAACAGCAGCTCATCTAAGTTAAATGCAAGATTTGAATTACAAATCTGGAACCATGGGCCATCGACTCTTGCCACTCATTTCCAAACACGAGTGAGATAAGTGAGCTTTTTATTTTTCTCTAAATATATGTGATCCCCTCACACTCACTCACACTCACGTCTGCCATTGCAGAGCAGTTTTTTCCTAAAGGACGTGTCCTGTCCCAGCTCTTTGATGATGACATTATCTTTCAACAGGTTCTGTGCAGGAGCAGCACGACACTAATTGGCTTGAAGCTTGAGGGAATGTGTTAATTGTGTGATTCTTCTTGGATCATCATCAAGATGCCTCTAAGGAGAGGGAACTGCATTAGACTTTTGGACACTTCTACTCAGCTTATATTAGGGATGTCCCTTTTTCTCAAGAATGAAATAAAATCTTAACACATCTGTGTGGATTCACCAATTATTGAATCAGGTGATAAAAAAGCTTGTGTTTCAGCCCATATTCCATCTGGCACTCTGCTATAATAAGCCTCTCTATTGTTAATTTATTGGGGGTGTCAATAACAGGTGACTGTAAGCTATGCCAGAGACCTGCTGATGATGTTGCAACTCACTGGTCATCAGTAGAAGTCATTGAAAGTCGCAGTTTATATCATGGTTAGGCCCTTTAAATGCCTAACACATGCAGTAGAACAAAATGCCAACCTCTCTTTGGCTGTGTTCACATGGTAGGGTAAGGGAGTCCAAATCACATTTCTGCCTTTCACATGTTCATTTCATTCCATTTAGGCTATTTATTTAGGGACAAAGCACATTAATCAACATTTTTGTAAATGTGCCAGTGTTAGCCAGCTGGCTACTTTTCAACTGCAGTCCTTTGGCAAGATGTTCAGAAACCCTTAAAGGCGATATTTCTGAGATTGACAGAAATGCAATATAAGATCTATAATTATGTTTTCAGTGTTGTATAAAGACTTTACATAATGAACCATTATGTTTCTATTACCTTAGAAGTAACCATTTATATCAACATAACTGCAGGACCTCATGGACGTTGCCCTGTTGCGTTGCCATGTTTCTTCAGTAACCGAAAACAGACAGCTCCACAGAGCGCGTTTAATCACTACGTTGTTCTTCTTCTGCTTAGATAATTCCAGCAGTATAGAAGTGACGTGTTTTTCCTATCAGTGAAATATATAGTTGGATTGTAATTTAATTAACATTATTCTTCAGTTTGTGTTTCTGCTTTGCTGTAGACAGAAATGTATTGGTTTTACGTTCGTGAGACAATCAGCTGATTAATTGGCATTAAAACTGTAAAGCTTACAGCTGGAAGTTCTGATGAGCCAGTTAAAGTTCTACTCCCCTGGTGGAAAACACTTTACTGCTAGCAGCGTTATGATCACCAGACCGTGTGGAGAGGAGCCCTGATCATCACCTGACAATGCCTTTATAAACTTCATTTATTATATTATAACGAACTGTGGTGCAGAAAAAAGTGAGCTTACTCGCTTGACGTGAGATGTTTTTGAGATGTTTTTTACTTTGGTATGTTAGTCCAGATGAGTCGACCCTCCCAAGATATAACAAAATGCATGAAAACAGTACAGTAAAATAATGTATTACAGGAGTATAACACATCATGTAGAATTTCATTTATTGATGTTGCTGTTGTTTTATGAACTATTAACAATAATATTCACAAAATCATATGGATTTACTGAATAAATAAGATTAAAATATAATTTCTTAATATAATATAATTGTCCTGTGGGGGCAAATATAGCTATCTTACCGCTTGGAATGGGGGGGGTTAGATGTCACTGAAACTTAACCTTAAAAAAGTTTTTGCAATGACATGTTGAACAAATAAAAATCACACTGAATGTGACAATCAAATTTCAGCCACATTTTCTTTCCGTCTTAAATCTGACACAGTCTAAACAGTTAGATGGGACTCATGTTGTGACTCCAGCCAGTTATGTGAAGAATTTTACTTCAGTGTGAGCAAAACTCATATTCAGTATGTGTTTGAAATTGTATGAAGAGGTAGCTGAACACAGCAACAAGAGACTCTACAAGCAATGTGAATGCAAGGTTAAGAGCCTTACGACTTCAAAAAGACGTTAATAACTTTTATTGATGTGTAGAACATATTTTATGAGAAAAACATGACAGCAAGATTTTAATGAAGGATTGTAGTTGTGGTTGTAGTGCGATGACCTTCAGGCTTCAATTCTATCTGCTTCCGCGTGAGCATCCTATGTATTATTTCACTGGTATAGAATGTTCACATGCAGGTCACTGAATGTGACCTGTTCAGACAGTCACTGAATTTCAGCCACATTGAAGTACATTTATATGAATAAAATTTTTTATATAAACTGCTTATGTTTCCATACTACAGTAATGCATTTACTACCAGATTAAATGAGAATGCAATGAGTTTATCTTAGAGTAGTGTTCAGTTTTCCACTGTGACATCCAGTAAAGATCTATCAGAGTTAAGATTTTACATATTAGCGAAATGCGATGTACAGCATTTTCTGAGGTTTCAATAAATCAAAATAAAGGTGTAAAGCACATTTCTAAACTAGTTTAAAGTCGAAACATTCATCTTTGCAATGTTTGAATATTTCTGTGACAAACCTTTATTTTAATCTGTCAAGAAATAATTTTTCACAATAAATTCTCAATATACTGAAATTGTCTTTTCGTTGTAACTCTTTTTTTTTTTGCAAAGTAGCAGAAAGGATTTAAAAAAAGAAAATTAAAAGAAAAGGAAATCTTTTTTGGGTGCAGTATGTTCAGAAGTTATAAGAAATCTGCAAGCACTCATGATTGAATTAATTAATAGCAGAGAGTGCATATCTTCTCCAGCATAGGAGTGAGGTTTTGCAGTCAGAGTTCAGAGAAGGCTGGCACTAATTCAGTGTACTAACTGAGATATCAAGTCAAAAAATGACAGTTTGAGCACTTTAAATTGACTAATAATACTTAAATAGAATACTTATTAACTTAACCACACATTTAGACATTAGGGTAGAGAATATTGAAGAGAGTGTCTGGCTCTCATGCAGTTGCTAGGATTTACTTATTCCTAATGTCTGACTGTAAATTCATAGCAGCCTTCTGTCAGCATCAGTCGCTAGTCTTACAGTATCTATCTGCTTTGAAGTGTATATCTGAACCATGCTACACTGATATTTAATGGCATAACTCTCTTTTTTTTGAGGTCCGTCCAAGTCAAGTCTCAAGTCATCAGAGATAGGTCCAAAGTCAAGTCTCAAGTCATTCAAGATAAATCCAAGCAGCAACGTTAAGTAAGTTCTGCTGGGCCCCAGCGCATAGATTTTCCTTTGGCCCGGACAAACCAGCCTTTGATCATATCCATAGACACAGGCTGCCTAAAGCCAAATTAATCAAAGCTACCGCCACAGAATTCCCCCAACAGCCGAAATATGTTTACCAGCTTACAATAACAATTTAAAACACAGAGAAACACTATGACTGGAAGCATAGAACTATAGCCATCAAGATAAGCACAGCAAGTCATGATCACACAATAGCAAAGAGGCCACAACACAGCATTTCAGCAGCCAGAGACGGTACACAGACAGGTTCAAGTAAATGGGCATTTTCCAACATACGAGAGGCAACAATTGCAACTCACGTCCCTGATCCCACTCTAAACAGAAAGCAACTTGAAACTCACCCATCACAAGTTCAGTCTACGGGACTTTTTCCGACAAGGTCAAACCGCAAGAAAGATGATGTGAGGATATCCAAGCATGTAATCGTGCATGACATTGAAAAGATCAGTGGACAAAAAGAACTCTCAATTCCTGGCAAGCCTTGTTACTTCATACCTTTTGAGAATATCACAAGTAAATTAAATAAGTTGAAGGTAGAAATACTATATAAATATACTAACTAAAAAATATATTATAATTGACAATCAGGTAACCATGAACATTATATATGAGGTAGGAGGGGGTATAAGTACTAATCATTCTCATTACAGAGTAGTGCAGGTCTTATAGACTGGTGTGCATTTTTCTCAAGGTTGCAAATGGCATGTGTGAGGTGAAAGCCAAGTCAAGTTTCACGTCTGTTAGAGTACGTCTTAATAAGCACATTTGTTTAAATTGTCTTTCAAGTTTCTGAATTAGAAAATTTCTTTTTCACATTTCGGTTTACCGCCATCGATGAGCACCTGAGAGCAGACAAACCAGCCTTTCATGAAAACCAACCAAATTAATTATTCAAGATGTTTGGCTATACCTGCCCTGTTTGTCTCAGTAGGTTGTTTTTTTTTTATTGTTCCGGGATTTCAGAACTTAAAACTTTAATATTTTTAGCTTTCAAGTCTCAAGTCAAGTCTTTGGGGAGTCGAGATTTACAGCAATGAAGTCTCAAGACTACAGCTCTTTAGTGCAGTTGCTGCCAAAATATATATATTTTTAACAATGAAGCCCACGATGCGTCAAATCAGAACAGGACTAGACATCAAGATAGACAACAGAGGATGAAACACTAAAAGGAGTGAAACAAGCAACATGCATCACAGGGAATTTACAATGTTAGAAATGAATGTCAAATGAACTCATGTTATGCAGACAGTTTGTGAGAACACTGACAGATACGCTGTAAAGAAGGCTCCTACTGTTTCTGTCCATGACACCTGTTTGAGGTTACAATATTTTGGAAGTGAACAATGATGGATGGGACTGTCCCCTCAAAGGCTATCCTGTCACCCCTGGAAAGGCAAGCTCTTTATCTTCTAATGACTCCATTTCTGAATCCCTTGTCTTCCAGCGAGGAGGAGGAGGTGTGCAGACGCTCAGTAGTAAATGATTACATGGATGGCAGTTGACATCTTCATAAAACAGGGGGTTTGGTGGGATTCAAGCGGTAGCTGTACTGGTGGGAGGTTTGAAGATGACATGATCAAAGTTAACCTTTAATGTTATGGCAGTGAGGAAAGTGTTTTGTCCAGTTTCTAGATAGCGCTGTAAGTTACTATCGTTTCATTTCACCATTATTGCTGAATCACTGACTCTGTGAGTAACTGCCACATAAAAAAAGTGAATAACCGTCTGTGGGAAACAGAGTCTGTCCTTTATAAAATTCAGGCTTTGGGAGAAAAAGACATTGACAAAGAAAGTGTCAGAGGACAACAGATGTTCTTAATGGAAATTCAGCCGGACATCTGCTCTCAGATGCCGGATGAAGGTAGACCGACTTTAATGTTATAGCTTCCTTCACGAACAATCTTGTAGCACGCTCAGGAGAAGCATCATACATTTCTGGCAGAGGAGATAGGAAGTGAAGGAGACATCACTGTAAAGGGCCGCCTCAACTCAAAATATCCATTATAATGGGAAAGCGTGGAGGCAAGGAATCTTTTTAACATGATAAACGCTCCCTTGTTGTCAGAACACAATTAAGAAATCACATAGTCTTTTACAATAGTGCTGTGGGGACTGAGATAATTGTATACGGAAAATCATTCAGCTCATGTGAAATCTATAAATAAACATTGCTATTTAGCTAAGAGAATGGGAAAAACTACTTTCCATATTACTACACTCACAGACCATAATAGACAAAGAAAATATGGTTGAATAAAACAAACTGAGGTAGCCAACTGTGTGGAGAAGAACCTGAAATTAAAACATTTTCACTTGCTGTTGGCCACATGTGATACCTTGATCATAGCTATTGACAGGGAAGTAGCTTCACTTTGAAATGTCACCTGTGGAGCACAGAGTATGATTCTAAATGCAACCTTAGCAAGATGGAATGCACTGAAGTGGTTTGGAGTGACATGTAGAGCTTATTGCTGATGATACTGATTTCAACCCACCACAGTTCAGCACTTTAAAGGGCATTAGCATCGATATATTTTCCATCTTATCTGAAAGTGAGATGTGGATTTCTGGGCTGCGTGTGAGAGAAGGCAGTTCGCTAATGCTCAGAATTATGAATGCTCTATGTTTCAGCTTGCATGTAACATTTTGTGACACCCCCATGGAACAGAATGTCACTTTTAATGGCCTTAATTTTCAAATAATAGCACACTTGCAAATTTAAAAGGGGGCTTCAGGGGCAAGCTATTAAAATGTGTAAGGGAAAAGATCTAGACTGAGGCAGTCCGGGTTTGTGTAATTGAGTGTCAAGACGTTAGATCAATTTGGAATGGAATGTTTCAGGTGAAAATGCCATGCAAGGCACTTTAATTACAATGTTCACCAAATCATTTTCTATTTCTTTCTACTTCTTTGCTTTAACCTAAAATATAAAAGCTTTAAGATAATATGAGAAGCATCAGGAAAGTCCTGTTTAGCTACAAGTGTATGCAACTCGAATTATCTAAATGTATTACAGGATAAGAAGAATGTATCACATTATCTATTTTCTCACTCACCTCTCGTATCAAGACGTTTAACGATTTGATTCTATTTTCCCAGGTTTTGAGATGTCGGTCCCTTGAGATTTCTGCCACCACCTGAATCCTGAATACAATGGAGGAGAATGGAGTACGATTTGTGCATTTTCTTTGAAAGATTAAACTATAAAAAAAATCAGTGGCCACTGTTTAGTGTTATGGAATAGGGTACTTCCTCATTGGAAGTAGTAAAGCTTCGGCAATACTACAGGTTTAGTAGTGAGCTACACTACAAGCTGCTCAGTAGATGTTTCATTGATTTAAAATAGTAGTCGCTTTCACACCGCCCAATTTGTGTGAAAGGTACCAAGCCTGAAAGGGAGTCCGATTTGATCCGCCTTTGAGCCGGGAATGTTGGTAGCAACAGAAGCGGAACAATGTCTGTGTGAAAAGCCACAAACTGCATGTCGGAACAGGAGTGACGTTTCAAGCGGTTACCAGTCTTGTTTTATCGGTCTAAATCCACCGACTACAGCTGCGCCACGGCTTTGTTATGTCCCCAGCCCTGTGTCAGTGTCCACTGGAAGTGTCTCAACATTGACTTGTTTATTTGTCATTTTTGTGCTACTACTACTCTCTCTGCTCCCGTTTTGTTCCATCAACTTCAGGCATATTCACAGGAAGCATTTCAGAATAAGAGCATTCTGCCTGCCCGCTTTGCTGACATGTTTAGATTTTATTGATTTGGTAATCAGTGCTTGCTTTTGTGATTCTACTATAATTAAGTAGGCTACGTAGTTAAATGGTTTCTTTTTTGGTTGTTTTGACAGTGTTTATTGTTGTTTTACGAAACCAAGCGAAAGCGGCTAGTGTCAAAACGTTTATCCAAAAAGTGTGGCAAGCTTTGAAACCAATTTGACATAGTGGCTGTAAAGGCTGACGGAAGTCTCTCCTGCATTGCTCTATGTGCCACACGCACAAGCTAAGCATAAAATCAGGTCACTTTCTCCAACAGAAGTCAGTCATTCTTGCTACAATTTAGCAACTTTCATAACAATGAAAGGGGCCCATCTTCCAAAGCTTTATCCATGCTGTCATGCTAAAGCAGTATTCATATATTGTGTGGCCGCTTCAGGGAAGGTGTAAACACAACACTGACATATCATCAATTCATTTCAATTCATTTCAATTCATTTCAATTCAGTTCAATTCAGTTCAATTCAGCTTTATTGGCATGAATGTGAAACAACATCATTCCCAAAGGTACAAATAAATTAAAAAGAACAATTAATTTCATACATTTCATTAAATAAATAAAAAGTAAAGTGATAAGTAAATAAAAAAGTGTGTGTATTTGTATTTGAAAGTACAATTATTTAATATATTTGTCAGTCTAGTCTGAGTTTGCACTGGTTTTCCTCAGTGAATATGAGGAGATATATTTTGCTGCAATAATTTGGCATTCTGGCATTTCTCCCAGAATTATCATGACCCAATAAGTTTAGGTGTGTTAGAGTTAGAGCAGTTGCCACTCACACTCAGCACTTGACTTTGTGAACTTGTCAAAACTTGAACTGTGAGACACGTGTTAACATCTGGCTCCATCCCCTACTATGGCCGCGGTGTTGGGTCTTTCAGCCATCTCTGCACAGCTGGCTCTCATCGGCCTGTGCTGCCCACAGTGTCACCTACACATTAATAATTACAACCTCTGTGGCTCAACGCAAACAGTTAACAGCTAAAAGGTAGCCAAAATGTTAGCCAAAACATGCCCACAATGTCCACTGGCTCTGACCAATCCCAACACCACTGATGTCTCACCAGTCAGATTGTCTCCTTCAAAAATGTAAATTATCCTCCTGTGTCTATTGTACCCGCTTGTCCACCCTTCCTATCTCTACGGAGCATGTCACACTTACACAGCATCTCAAGACTTTTAAATTTGACTCTTAGAGTTAAAAATCAGTAGCCTGCTCCCAAAACTGGACTACGTTCATGTTCTGCTTCATGAATCCTCCTCATACAAAGATTTCAGATATGATCAAAAAAGTAAGATAAGTGGAGTTATGATTTATATAAAATATTGCCTCGCTGTCCAGGAAATCCCCCATGCTCAAGAAATATGAATACATTGGGTTGGAACGTCTCTAAAAGCTTGTAAATATATATTGACGCATATAATATTGACCCATACCTTCTTCATCTAAGTGCCCTATTAATCTGTTCACATTTAGGACATGTCTTTTACCAAACCTTTTTAACGTGCACCAGCTTCACCGAAAAGCACCTCAGTAATACCCTTACAGACACAAGTGATTTCTCCGATCTCAACAACAACCGCCCAATATTGAAACTTCCCTTCCTAGAATCTTAAAATCAGGCACGTGCAGAGGGGGGTGCGATGGGTGCTTGAGCACCTGCCCTTTTGCCCTTTGCTGCCCAAAGTGCCCTTTTTTCAAACGCAAAATTTCCTTCATGTTATCTATTTTAAAAGTTGTAAAGGCCCTTTTGTGAAGGCGCGTCTGATCAAACTATCAGTGAAATGAATTAATAATAATTTCGCAGTAAATAAAATGACCCACATTATGACCTTTCACCTGATGACCTCATCCGTGACGAGCCCTCCCGTTCAGACACGTTAGTGATTCAGCAGCTCTGCCTACAGGGCGTATCCGACTCCGCCCGGTAAGAGCGGTTTGCTGCAATGTGCTTGTTGTGGATTGTTGCAAAGAGAGCAGCATAGTTGTTGTGTATCACTGTGTGTCGCCTGTAGAAGTAACATCAGCTGCCGATACGCCGACAGCTAACGTTACTTCTACACTATAAACTAAGGTGCTCTGTGTTCTGTTTGGGAGAGAAAGTTTCCACGGGCGTCGAGAGGTCTGATCTTTTCTATGTAATTTGACTAAAATCTTTGCACTTGAACCAGGATTATTAAAGTACGTTAATAAAAGCCTTGTGCCTTAAAATAAGTATAACAATATTGGTAAAATTTTAAGCCTATTCCTCCGACTTACAGCCTTCAGCCCTGTAAAAATACTCATTAAATTCGGAACAGTATTGAATATATTTACATTTGACAGCAACAGTAGTGTTTACAACAGCTCAACTACAATAAAAACTCAATAACTGGAAATACATGTAAAAATCTCAGTGCCAATGTAAAATAAATAATATTCCTGACATCAAAGTAAAGATTGAAGAAGAAATGGCCCTATAAGATTTCAGAAAAATTATGAATTGTTAAAACAAACATGTATTTTTAGCTCCCTTAACAATTATGTGACCATGAAAAGATGTAAAGATTGTTGAGTGTTTGGGACTGGCTCACTAAGCCAGCTGCACACTAAGAGCTGCAGGTGGAGGAAATAAGATTCAAAAACATTTCATACATTTTTCTGAAATCTAACAGGGCTGTTTCTTCTTCACTCTTCATTTTGATTTCAGGAATATTATAAAAGATTAATGCTAG
The DNA here is from genome assembly GCA_024633595.2 of Lepomis macrochirus. NCBI lineage: Eukaryota > Metazoa > Chordata > Actinopteri > Centrarchiformes > Centrarchidae > Lepomis > Lepomis macrochirus. Next base: position 5,930,812 of record JALXJV020000022.1, on the reverse strand, counting down.
TTTATTTATGTAGATATATGATTAGACATAGTCAATAAAAATCCAAATATATCTCAGATTCACAATGCAATACATAAAATCATTATCACAGTTTTGCATCCTGTAGACACACAGCAAGAAACACAGACACACACACACACACCTCTTTCTGTAGATTTGTTTGTCTCACTCTTACTCCTGCCATGGCCTCCCTCATCCTTTCCCCATTAATGTTTCCTTCTCAGATTATTTCCCACACTTTTTTGAATCTGGTATCTTATTTCCTCCACCTGCAGCTCTCTGTGTGCAGCTCTGTGAGCGTCTCCCCAGCAGTCAGCCTGGTAGTGGCTGCAGTATTACAGCAGGTCAGTCACTGTGAGCTGATCTCATGCACTCAACAATCTTTTGATGGTCACATAATTGTTAATCAGTTAATATATGTCCTATAGTTGTTCTGTAGTCACAGATCACCTCCAGTAGTATCAGCAACAACACAACAACAGCAGCCGCATCCATAGCAACCCCTCAACAACTGTTCCCTCTAGTTATGTCAGCCCTCAGTGTTTTAAAGCTAGAGTTGGGCATTCCCTGTTTCTTTTTGCGTCACCTCATTTGCTGACGTATCGATACAGAAGCATCTGTATATGCGTGGCAACAAGGAATACATAACGATATATTTCTATGTCAATAGTCTGAGAAGAGTCCTGTTTAAATCCTTGTTCCATGTGCCCTTTTTATACTTTGAGCACCTGCCCTAACAAAGGTCTCTGCATGGCCCTGCTTAAAATCATAAGTCAGTTTGCCTTTATTGACTCACTAACGGTGCGACAGTCACAGCAGACTGGTTTTGGCCAGGTCACAGCACAATAACAGCTGCACCTTCAGTCATTGAAAACAGAACTATTTTATGCTACACTCTGCATTGATCTCATAAAAGCATCATAAATCATCATCATCAAATTCTACTCCACAAACTACAGTCAATAGGCTTAGATGAAGCCACACTTAACTCACAAAGAGAATTCAGACTGTTGTTGCTGATGATACTCAGTCAAGCCCTCTTACCATCAGAAATGGACTCCATTGCTGTTTATGTTATGAAAAATAATTGACCTGGGTGTCTCCCCAGCACAGGCTCTGACCAAGTGTACGGTATTCTTCACCTCCTCCAGTGATTATTCTGCCATTCTGCCATAAAAATGAAAACTCTAGGTTTCTTTCTGAAAATTAAAGTATGTCTGTCTTGTTCCCAACCGTAAATCTATTGTGCAATCAACCTGCATGTCTGTCCTTGACTATGGAGCTATTCTGCATTGTTATACTGCCCCATCAACACTTCAGCATTTAAATCCTGTGTATCACAGTGCATTATACGCTTTATCATAAATGACACATTTTGTACTTATCATTGTTCTCTGTATATCACGGTTGGATGGACTTCATTACAGTCAAGAAGAAATAGCCATCTCATGTTATTCATCTGTAAAAATCTACTACTTCACACAGACGCAAGAGAGAAAAAAGTCTTTAATAAATTATACTGAGATTTAATGGTTTATTTCAACAAATTACTCTTTTTATATTTTGATCGCCCTCTTGCCTTTCATAAATCGAGGAGGAGCAACCTCCTCTGCCGCTGTGCACCAGCCTCCACTGGTGTGGACTGTGTTCCACATGCATTCCATGAAACAAAGCCCTAAAACAAAACATTAAATAACTAATTTTGTTAGCTTTTAATGACATTTGTTAGAAAAGCTTAACTTGATAACAAATGTATTTGTAAAATAGTATAGCAATATGCAATATAACACAAATACGAAGACAAATACTGTCCAATTTAGCTTTAACCAGCACACAGTTTTTTTAATCTAGTTACTTAGAGGAGACCTATTATACTGCTTTTTCAGTCCTATATTGTAGTTCTGTGACTCCTGTATGGCAACTTTGCATGATTTAATGTTCCAAAAAATAATTTTCTGTCCTATACTGGCTCTTCATGTAGGACTTCATTTCAGCCTCTGTCTGAAACAAGCTGTAGATGCTCCAGCCTCTTTTTAATTTGTATGCCCAGAATCATTTATGATCTAATTAACACTATTTTACACCAATACCACCTATTTTAGAACATTTACCCTCAAAGAGATCAGACTTGAACACTAACATACTGTAAGTCAAAGCACTCGTGGCAACTACACAGGCACAAACACTTAAGTCAAGATTGGAAACTGCAAGGAGAATGTGTGCGTACACACTGGCAAAACATGTGGCCCGTGACCAGTTAGTCATAAGTAGTTAGGAGTTCATAATGATACCTCTTCATGTACAGACTTTTATTTTATGACCTTACATTTTAAAGGATCTGTCATTAGCTTCTTGTTTGAACAAGATATCATGTGCACAAATGTAATTATCTTATGCAATATATCTTAATGTATATCTATCTTGTGTGCACAAAATAAAAAATATTTTTTAAAAATTCAGGACTTGAGGAGGTCTGTAGTTTTGGTCTCCAGCAAGTCGTGACAAGAATATCTGGGTCTTAAGATGCCTAATGCTTCGCTATGTCTATCTCTGCTGTTTGGTGCTGGCCAAGCAGTGTTCAGTCAGCATATCAGCTTCTTCACTGAGCCCTTCTGCTCCCTCTTGCTACAGAAAACAAAGTTGGAAAAATCTGTAAGATGGAAACAAAACTGGAAAATTATGGGAGATACAGAAAAACAATGCGTTGAAAGACAAAAAAAGCACTGTATAGCTGAGGGGTGAGGGGAACTGCTGCTGTCTGGTAGTAACTGTCTATGGGTTCATCAATACGAGAAACCTCTTTCACATTAGACATACTTGTCTGCAGTGTAGTTCTGCACATTTCACTGATGAAAATGTAAAATTACATCACAAAATTATTTATTTGTTAGCTTTTGGCGCTTGGCTAGATTCTCTACAGAATCCAAAGATTAAGTGGTGGTGCAGAAACTGCGTGGGCACTGAAGCAGACTGCAGGATGCAGCACAATTATTCCAGAGAAATGTGGCATTTGGTTGTGATCTGACAGTAGCTGCTAATGTTAACTACTTTTTTAAACTACTTTATAAGTGGTTAATTAAAATTTACTCCACCTAAACCAGCTATAACAAATGCTGTTGTAAATGGTAGAGACCAACAGATGCCAATGGATCCACACTGAAGGGTATCTTTCAGTCACAGGGGTTATTTATCTACAAAATAAATACTTTGAAATTTTTAATTTTGGTCCTTTTGGACATTTTGCTGAAGATACCTCTGAACTTTCATTGAAGTAAGATTTTGAATGACTTTACGCCATCCCTTGTAATAGATGGAGTATTTACATCCTTCTATTTATCTAGTAAAGGATCTATGTGTTGTGACTGTTCCTGTAACTCTGCATAATCCTCACACCTCCTTGGGAACATCTCGGGTTACATAGGTAACCCTTGTTCCCCGAGAAATAAAGCTCCTTGTGATTCTTCTGATTCTGATTAGACCCCATCGTGACGTCATGATATTTAAAGGGGTGGTGAAGCATTTATGGCTATAGAAACCCCCCACCCACGATGGAGTCTACGCTGGTAGTGGTGGTGGATATGGATATGATAAACTACAGGTGAATTTGGTGGAGGAGTTCAGCAGCGATTTCACACTGAAATGCTGCTGATATCAGTTTTCCGGTCTTTCAAAGACTTCACTGAAACCCACAAGCATCAAATGCATATTAGTAGAAGGTCCTTGGAGTTGTATGAGTATATAATAGTATGCTTCATGTGTTGTCAATCTGTGCACGGTTGCTGGACCCTCTGCATTTGGCGAGACACCTTGGAGAGGTAATGTGATTTCTCTAATAGTAATGTCAGTGTAATCTTTAAAAGGTCAGCTCATGCAAATATTTTCACTTGCATGGTGGGATTTGAGATTTTGAGTTTGAAAAGGGTTTTTATATAAACTACTTTGATGGAACATTGTGTTAGGGAAAAGTGTTCCCCTTCGAGGGGAACTCGAACTGCGTCGGTGACGACACTATGGGAACGCCTTTAGGCGTGGCAGGGCTGAATGCGAATGAAAACTACTCCAATCCTATTGGCTTAGTGAGAACGGTAGCATGTGATGGCGTAACCGTAGGCGTATATAAGCACGCCGGCACATAGGTACATTAGCTCTTTACTATGAAGCAAGGCACTCCAGGCGTGGAGAAGTGCGGCGAACCGACGCAGTGTCTCGTTCCCCTTTCTCGGGGAACAAGGGTTACCTACGTAACCCGAGACGTTCCCCTTCGAGGGGAACTCGAACTGAGTTGGTGACGACACTATGGGAACGAGATACCCACTATGCCGCGCCGAAAAACCCCGCCTGCCCTAGTGTGCAGGCAACCTGTGGGCACGACTAGAGAGAGAGCGCTCGGGTGCCGGGTGCGGAGGGAAGGTCCAGACTATAAAAACGAATGAAGGTGTGAGGAGTGGCCCAGCCAGCTGCATCACAAACCTCCTGAAGAGATGCTCCAGAGAGGAGAGCCAGAGAGGAGAGCCCTTACAGCCATAGGTGAAGGCAAATTGCGCACCTGATAAGCCAGGGAGTCTGAACAATCCAATTGCTGATTGTATGTTTGGAAGCGGGGAGCCCAGCCTTGGGGGACCCGAAACACTGCCTTCCTTCATCGAGAGGACCTCAGAGTATATGTACTCAGTGCTCTGACAGGGCAGAGCAAATGAAGTCTCCCGTCCTCCGCCGTCACATGAGGTGGAGGATGAAATGCCTGCAGTACCACGGGTCCCATTACGTTGGACTGCACCTTAGGAATGTATCCTGGAAAGGTGTGCAGGATGGCCCTCCTATTCCCTGGGGCAAACTCCAGGCATTGAGGAGCAATCGACAAAGCCTGGAGGTCCCCCACCCTCCTCAGAGAAGTGATAGCGAGGAGAAAAGCCATCTTCAGGGTCAGGTACTTGGCCTCAGCCGACTCAAGGGGCTCGAAGGGGGCCTCAGCCAAAGCTTTCGAGCACCACTGCCAGGTCCCAGGTGGGAACTCTGGGGCGAGTCGCAGGTCTCATCCTCCGGGTCCCACGGAGGAATCGTACGACCAATGGGAGCCTTCCCAGAGACCCATCCCTACAAAGGGTGTGGAAAGCTGATATGGCTGCCACATACACCTTGAGGGTGGATGGGGAAAGGCCTGCAGAGAAGCGGTCCTGCAAAAACTCCAGCACCTGAACCACCGGGCAGGTAACTGGGTCCAGCATGCGTTCTCTGCACCATGTGGAGAAAACCTTCCATTTGATGCCGTACATCCTCCGTGTGGATGGGGCCCTGGAGCTAAGGAGTGTCTCGACTGCTCCTGTCGTTAGGAGCGTCTCTAGGTACTGCGCCCCCTCAAGGGCCAGACCCACAACCGCCACAGGGCGGGGCAAGGGTGAAGAACCCGGCCCCCTCCTCAGAGGGACCTGCCATGGCGGACCTTCCAGGAGATCCAGCAAGTCCGAGAACCACACCCGGGTTGGCCAGAACGGCACTACTAGAAGTAGTCGAATACCGTCCTGACGGACCCTCTCCAGGATCCCTGGGAGCAAAGCGACTGGGGGAAATGCGTACAGACTTAGCCTCGGCCACGAGTGTACCATGGCGTCCAGCCCTAGTGGGGCCGGGGATGTCAGGGAAAACCATAGAGGACAGTGCGTAGTATCTTGAGACGCAAACAGATCCACGTCTATGGGCCCGAACCTTCCGCACAATGACTCCACCACCTCGGGGTGGAGTCTCCATTCCCCGGGCCTCAGCCCCAGTCTTGACAGCAAGTCTGCTCCCTGATTCTGAAGTCCCGGGATGAACATCGCTCTGATGGACAGTAGCTTCTGCTGGGACCACAGGAGGATCTGGTGCGCCAGTCTGCAAAGAGGGCGCGAGCGCAGACCCCCCTGGTGATTCAGATAGGCCACCACTGCCGTATTGTCGGACCTGACAAGAACGTGGTGACCCTGGAGTTCGGGCAGGTAGCTCCTCAGAGCCCGGAACACCAAGGCAATTGATGTGCCATGACGAATGATGCTCCTGCCAGACCCCCTGCGCCGAGCGGTCTCCCATGACCGCGCCCCACCCAGTGAGGGAAGCGTCTGTCGAAACAATTACACGGCGACAAGATGCCCCTAACTTGGGTCCCTGGGACAAGAACCAAGGCTTTTTCCACTCTGATAGGGCACGAAGACATCTGTGCGTGACCCGTATCAGGCGGAACGGATTTCCCCTCGGGGAGAATCCCTTGGTCTTCAACCAACACTGCAGGGCCCTCATGTGCAGTAGACCAGAAGGTATTACGCTGATATCCTCTGGAAGTGTTTCCTTGTGATGGCGTGGCCCAACTTCACTCTCTTCACTGTGGTCAAAATGGACTGGATACGTGCCGGAGACAGCTGTGCCTGCATCGTTCCTGAGTCCCATATCACCCCTACGAACACCGTTCTTTGGTGGGCACCAACACACTTTTCTTCACGTTGAGCCTCAGCCCCAAACGTTGAAGATGAGCGAAAACGACATCTCGATGTCGAACCGCCAACTCTCGAGACTGCGCCAGGATTAGCCAGTCGTCGATGTAGTTGAGTACTCGGATGCCCTGGAGCCTTAGAGGGGTCAGTGCTGCATCCATGCACTTGGTGAAGGTGCGAGGAGAGAGTGCTAGGCCGAAGGGAAGGACCCGATACTGGTATGCCACGCCCCCGAAGGCAAACCTCAGGAACTTCCTGTGGGATGGACGAATGGGGATATGGAAGTACGCATCCTTGAGATCTATGATGACAAACCAGTCCTCGGACCGGATGTGACTCACGATGGCGGGGATGGTGAGCATCTTGAACCTGTATCTCCTCAGAGACCGGTTCAGAACCCGCAGATCTAGGATCGGGCGCAGGCCTCCGTCCTTCTTGGGGACGATGAAGTACCGGCTGTAAAACCCCGACTCGCTTTCCAGCGGGGGAACGACCTCCACCGCCCCTTTTTCCAGCAGCGTGTGCACTTCCTGTCCCAGCACCGGTCGCTGCTCCGGGCGTACCTCGGTCTGGACCACCCCATTGAACCTGGGGGGGGGAGGCCCGAACTGCAGTCTGTATCCCTCGATGACGGTGTGCAGGACCCAGGGAGATATGTCTGACATGCTCCGCCAGGCCTCTGCGAAATCCGCCAGCGGGACCAACCCCTCGGGGTTGGTGGCCGGTGCCTCGTGCTGGTCTCGGATGGTCTCCTGAAGCAAACTGGCAGGAAAGGAACCCCGATGACCTGCAGTCAGGGAGCCGAACCTCTGGCCGACTGCTGCCCCTCGGGGTCGGCAGAATGGTAAAGGTTCGGTTGTGGGAAAACTGCGCTAGTGGCCACTCTGGAGGGGACCTCAGTCGGCCTCCGGGGCTGAAACACAGAGTCAGGACCTCTTCGCTTGGCCCCTCCGCGACTGGATGACGGCCCTCAAGTCCTGTCTGTCAGGGGGGGTTCGCAGGAGCGTCGCTTCAAGTCCCAAGCTGCTCGAGGGGGACCGCGAGAAACCACACTCTGCTTGCAAAGTCTGCCAACGGAACCAGCCCCTCGGGGCTAGTGGTCGGTGTCTCATATGATTTTCAGGTGGACCCCTGAAGCGCCAGAACGGCAGGGGAGAGCCACCGAAGATCCACGGTGAGTGAGTCTGGATGCCGCCTGACTGCAGACCCTCGGGGCAGGCAGTACGGCGTGGACTCAATGGTGGCAGGTGCGTCCCGAACGTGTAACGGCGGGATAATGTCACCCGTTGCCATGGCGGAGGGGACCTCGGTCGGCCTCCGGGGGGGAGGGGTGCGCAGGGCCCACGGAGATATGCTCATCATGCTCCGCCGTGCCTCTGCGAAAGCACCAGCGGCCCTCGGGGCCGGCAGAATGGTGAAGGCTCGGTGGTGGCTAGCGCGTCCCGAACGCCTCAACGGCGGGAAACAGCGCTAATCCCAGAGCGTCCTCTACCCGCGGCATCGTCCCGTAGCCGCGGTCCTTGATCCCCGCCGCTTGCTGTACTCCAGCAGCTGGGGAGTAGACAGCTGGGTGGAGAAATATTATCCCAAGACTTACATAACTCATTATGCAAGTCCGGAAGAAACGGCATGGGGATGCTGAGTGGCTCCTCAGGAAGTGATCATCCAGTTACTACACTGATAATTTTTTACAGTGTACCGGCATTAAGCTTCCTCACAGCCTGTGACCAATCAAGGATGAGCTTAGCCACAGCCCGCGTCACCACTTCCAGCCGCTCATCATAGTCGGCCGCGGCTCTTCTGATGATGTCGCCCGACACCCGGAAGACATTCTCCTCCTCCCTGACGCTAAACACATCTAGCTCCTCAGAGCCAGAGTGCATTCGCCTCGCCGAACGGAGAAAGCCGAGAACGGGCTCCCGAACGGGAATGAGGGGAGGCGGAGTCAGCAGATGAAGGACGAGAAGGGGCATCAGCCGTCTCGGAATCCTCCAGCAGCTCTTGCTGCGATCCCCATAACTGAAACCGCCGCTTTAGTCGCCTCAGCGATTATGGGGCGTACACCACAGGGAGAGCGTATCTGGCCGTCCTCAGAGAAGAGAGCCATACGGGACCTAAGTACCCGCATGGGCAGGGCCTCGCAATGGTTCACAAACAGCTTCTCGAGAGCTGCCGTGGCGTGCGGCAGACCCAGACAAGCAACACACAGCTCATGAGTGTTAGTCTCCTACCGTGATCAAGCGCGGGCAGGGAGACCCACATCTCCGGAACTGGTTTAACTCTGAGGACACACTGCAACTTCCATTTGGGTACTTCTCTACTAGCCAGGATGCGGGAGCTTTTCACTAACAACATTAGCCAACGTGCCTGCTGAATAGAAAAAAGCTAATGTACCTATGTGCCAGCGTGCTTATATACCCCTACGGTTACGCCATCACATGCTACCGTTCTCACTAAGCCAATAGGATTGGAGTAGTTTTCATTCGCATTCAGCCCTGCCACGCCTAAAGGCGTTCCCATAGTGTCGTCACCGACGCAGTTCGAGTTCCCCTCGAAGGGCAACACTTTTCCCTAACACAATGTTCCATCAAAAGTAGTTTTTATAAAAACCCTTTTCAAACTCAAAATCTCAAATCCCACCATGCAAGTGAAATTATTTTCATGAGCTGACCTTTTAAAGATTACGCTGACATTACTATTAGAGAAATCACATTACCTCTCCAAGGTGTCTCGCCAAATGCAGAGGGTCCAGCAACCGTGCACAGATTGACAACACATAAAGCATACTATTGTATACTCATACAACTCCAAGGACCTACTACTAATATGCATTTGATGCTTGTGGGTTTCAGTGGAGTCTTTGAAAGACCGGAAAACTGATATCAGCAGCATTTCAGTGTGAAATCGCTGCGGAACTCCTCCACCAAATTCACCTGTAGTTTATCATATCCATATCCACCACCACTACCAGCGTAGACTCCATCGTGGGTGGGGGGTTTCTATAACCATAAATGCTTCACCGCCCCCTTTAAATATCATGACGTCACGATGGGGTCTAATCAGAATCAGAAGAATCACAAGGAGCTTTATTGCCAAATAGTGTTTTAAACATACAAAGAATTTGCTTTGGTGCTACATGCAGACAGATAGACAGCTGAGATAAAGAGATGTAGAAGTATATAAATATGTAATAAACAAATGCAAGTTATATAAGAATAACAGAAGAATGGAGAAAAATAAAACAACTGACAATATAAAAAAATAAAAATAATAATTAAAACAACAATGGAACAACAATTTACAATTAACAACAGATTAACAACAACATATGCAATGTATTTTTTTATCACCAATTTAAAAAAAAAAAAATTAAACTTTAAAATTTTAATCACCAATAGTCATTGTGCACATGTCAATAAATTATTCGTTCACCTAGACTATGTCTCTCCTGACTGAGCTGTTGTTGGTGTTATAACATAAATACTTATGTTTTGCCATCTAATAACTATGATGTCACTTTTGATTATCAAAAATGCACTTACCATATAAAGTATTGCAAGTCGTTGCTAGTTATGGATAATAAATACCTAATAACTAATGAATGCTGTCTTGTTGTTGCCAGCAGCATGTCGTCCTCATTGTGTCTGACAAGCAAACAATCCACAGCCTTTCATATTGGTTTTCACAGCCTGTCAGCACTATCACATGAAGTAATTACTGTTCTGCACACTTACTGTATGTGCTCCACCATGCACACACACACACCGTCTGTGTGCACATGCACACCGAAATGCTGCGTGCACACAACAAAACAGAGATACAGGTTTAGTGATTTGTGTCCTTCTGTGAATGTGCAATGTGTTGCCAACTGTCTGAATGTTTGATTACTCCAATGGAATATGTCTGAAAAACTGATTATGTGGCATCAGAGTGAAACTCATTATGAATTATGGATGATTTTTACTCTTGTAGATGAAATTCTGATGTGTGAATTCAGCGAGCATAACAGTGTTTACTGAGTTGTTGGGTCCTTGGGTTGTCTTTCCCTCATTCTTTCAGCTCTGTAATTATTTCAAAATCTACATAACTTCAATATTAAAGTTAAATTAACACTGATGTAAAAGCCTGAGAAAACATGACATTTCCAAACTCGCATTAAAAGGCAGTGAGGAGTTTATATGTTGCCGTGTGATGCTCTGCCAGTCACACACGACAACAGAAGTAACAACATCCCACTTGTGCTGCTTGTGTCGCTCTATGTATTCCTTTTAAATTAGACCCGCTTCGGCAACATTCATATTGACAGAGAAATGTGGGTTCTCCTGCTCAGGGAGTCTGTCCCACGGAGCCTACATTACATGTAACAATATGCATTAAGTATGAGGTTCTCAACTGTGAACCAATGTTCCAACAAAATGAAATGAGTAATTTATAGCAACATACAATCCCTCTCACGCCTGAATCTGACTTCATGGTGTAATCGCCCTGCTTGGTGGACTAGTCTCACTCCAAATGGTGCTTAATGGACCGGTTTTCCTCACAAGGGTTTCTAAGGCATGGTTTAATAAAGTCCTAGATGTAGCCTAGTCTTGAAATTCTTTAACTGGTAATAAAAAGGAACTGAAAGTTTTCAAATAAACCTCTAAAAACCTTAAACAGGGGTGGACTTAAGAATTTGGTGGGCTGTTTCAAGAGTTAATAATAATTATAAACAATAATACATTTTGTTATCTATAAGAAAGGTCTGCACCATCTACATTTTAAGCGTAAACTGAGACAGTTTGGTGTAGACAGAGATATATTGTTCCTCTTATTAACTTATTAACGTTTTGTTCCGTTGCCTGGTATTTCACATTTTCAGTGAATAATAAAAATAAACTGCAATGAGACATCTATGAAGATTCTCAGTCATCCAGGTCATAGTTATCCAACGAAGGTTAAATTCAAGGGCAACTGGACTTGACTGAAGATACTGGAAGACGTTTCGTACCTCATCCAAGGAACTTCTTCAGTTCTGGTAGAACTGAAGTTCTGTAGAGGTGCGAAGTAAATAACTGTTGTGAAGCCACTACCAGTTTATCATAGTTTATAATAATGCAGTGCAGTGAGGATACAGATGTTTCAGAGAGGAGACGTGTGTCTGTCTGCCACTGTTAACAGATACTCCAGTCTGCAGTGTAGTTCATACACATCTGTAGAGTAACCTTAGGTTTCATGATCAAAGAAAGGTTTTATATCACCGCACACTTCTGTCCATAGTCATGCTCCATCTGTCTCACCTGCATGAGTGCTCTCTCTCTCTCTCTCTCTCTCTCTCTCTCTCTCTCACTGCTGAGAGTCTGGATCACATTTCTTCATTATCAGTTGATGTTTTTTAAAAGGCCTAATTTTAGGTGTGCTAAAGGGTTTGAAGACTCTGCTTCTCCTGTCCATGTCTCCACACATTGAGAGAAATGAGTAGGCCTGTCTAGTTTATTTTAAAAGTGGGCGTATTATTCAGTTCTTGCATGTCTGTCGGGGCCCTTTGGAGGGCGGGGCCTGTTGCAATTGAAACATAGTTAAAGGCTGCCTTTGCTCTTAACCTCCAAGGATTAACTTCAACTTAATTATCTCTGTCTGTGGAGACACATGGATTCTTTTGCCAGTTTCAGTAAAGACAAGCGCCAACAGCTTTTTATTGACCGGAGCAATATACTCCACTGATGAAAATGGTTTCCCGGATGACTTTGGCAATAAAAACAAACAAACAGTGAAGACGTATATTGTATACCTTATCTCCAAGTGCTAAGCCAACCACTTCCCCTAAGAATTGCATTCATGTTCAAGTATGATACTTGCTTTTTGGAAAAATAATGGTACCTCTGTTTGGTATTGTCATATTCGACAAAATATTCATACTATTGGCTAAATGTATTTTTTATTATAAGGGTTATTGTATTTTATTTACCCATTTATCAAAGCCCAAAACTTTGCCTACGCCCTTCCACCTCCTCAACCACCACACTGTTAAGTTACGGTCACATTACACTTCAGGCATGTATTTCCTGTTTCCTGTCATTCCTGCTTTAATTGCATGAACATAGTTTGCAAGAGATGGAATTTGCAATTGCAAATCTTAATTGAAATTTTGCAAGACTTGAAAACTGAAGCTGCATATTTAGTATCAGGCAGTGCTGTTACTTTCTGAGAGACAGGGTGAAAAAGAAGTCCCTGTCTGCTGTGTTTATTGAGCTTGCAAAACTTAAACAGATTTGCCTTTTTGCTGCATGGACAAGGTTGAACATGGACTGCTTGCAGCTGTGATTTCTACTAAGCCTATTTAAAGTGTGTTTAGTCATAATATCTTGTGTGTGTGTGCAGGTGTATGTGTAGATGCAATTTGGCAAGTTTAAGATTAACAGCCATGCTGATTAAGGTGCTGTCACACAGTAATATTTGTTGCCATGTTTGCAAATTTGTCATCAATTACACACGGTGTCAATATGAACATATTAATTGTGTTATCATTTGTGCGAGATGACCTGGTTTGGAGTTAGATTCGCAGAGTGGAGTTATTGTTCCTGCCACCAATATGTGACTATTACAAGGAAACGAGATGATAAAAAAAGCTGCACTATTTTTTTTTATATAACCATTGGATTAAATGGCTATGTGTCATGTGAAAGGGGTGACTTGTAGTTTTGTTTTCACCGAACCCTGCAGTTCCCCTCAGCTCTACGAACCCTTTAAGTCTATTTTTAGTCCTTTTATTTGGTTTTCTGGCCTGCAAACTCCGATCTCATCAACCTGCCAGCAGGCAGCTGTCTTCAGCAAACAACTCTAATTAACCAACTTGCCAGGCAGACAAAATTAGCAACTAGGTGGTGAACACAGTGGTGTGTTTAGGAGCTAAAGTACCAGATCTTAGTAGAATGGAAAACAGGACTACAAAGATACTGATTATTGGACAGAAAGACAACTTTAAACAAATGCTAATGTCGTTCTGTGTCTACTGGATGTGTAAATAGGCTATTAATGGTTTGCCAAGACCTTTGCCATAAAAACTGTATAATATAGTACAACTAGCACATCTGAAGCTCACTGATCAATATGTTATATCTTGTATGTACAAAATCAAATCCTGTTGTCACCATGAGGTTGCTAGCAGACATTTAGGGAAGTTACTTCTCTTGGCTAGCCTTAAAAGATACGTGTCATTGATCTTCTCATCTAACTCTCAACAACAAAGAGAATAAGCATATCTCCCATAATAACAAGCTATTACTTTAAGGCCAGTAGCACTAAGGAAATAAAGTTAAACTTAATTAATTTGCAAAACATAATATATTAATTAGATGTGATGTATTATAACCAAACATTGTATGGAGCTATTAAATTACCTTCAACTTACAATTAGTCTTAAAAAATCAATCTGAACATGACCATTCTCAGTGACTACATTTTCTTCTGATAAATGAGCACATTTCTTTGTAAACACATATTCATTCAACCTTCATTCAGTCTCCACTGCTTTTGTTGCTTTTACTGGAGAAAAGGGTTTGAGTATCGTTTTTCACTGCTGCGTAATAATATTGTGAATACATGTGAACAATGCAGAGGAAAATGGAAAATGAAAAAAAAAGGTTAATAGCAGTGTCTGATATTACTGATTTAAATCAGTTCATATAAGCACTCAAATCATTTCACCACTTGATATTAAATGGATATTTGCTGTCTTACACAGTAGCATAAACTCAGCATTTGCTGTGCTGTCCGCTAATGTTGTATGATCCATGGGTGGTTGGTAGTTGGCCACTTAGGCTGCGTGACTGCAGGCCAATATGTGACTCCGATCTGATCTTTTTATGACAGTGTGAACAGGCCAAGTCACATAGAATCTGATTTTTTCCAGTTTCCACATCTGTCTCTGGCTGCAGAATAGTGGTGGTGTGTGTTCACTAGTGATGAGCAAGTACAAGATACTATCTGTATCTGTATCTGTTCAGCAGATTAAATGATCTGTATCCATATTTGTATACACATGATGGGCGGGGCTTACCATGTATGTGAGCGGGCTAACATGAAGTTATTTAAGCCAGAAATTGATATGGGATGACCAGAAATGATCAGACTGAGCATCCAGAGAAAACATTTTTTTTTTAAAAGTATACTATATTTATAGTGTAGTATAACTCGTACACGTCAAAAGTACATTGTCTGTACTGGATACTCGTTTCAACCAAGTACACACTCAACCTTAGTGATCACGCCGTGCTGCTCTCCACCATCCAGACTATGATTTCTTAGGAAAGGCTGATTCATTCATTGTTTAGCTGTAGGTATGCATCAGCTGTTTCAGAGCAATGAGACCAGTGATGTGATTGGCTGAGAGTATATTTATTAATCACCACATCCATCTATCTTCAACCGCTTATCCTGCGTACAGGGTCGGTGGAGTAAATCCCAGCTGACATTGGGTTTACACCCTGGACAGGTCGCCAATCCCTCGCAGGGCCGCACATAGACAAACAACCAGTCACACTCACCGCAGACACAGGAGCAAAGGCTGGGGTTTGAACCCGCAGCCTTCTTGCTCTGAGGCCACAGCGCTATCTTCTATTATATACTCTAACACTGATATGCTACCTGTCCATCAGGTCTGTTAATGTACAAAATGCAATGGATACAATTTAACTGAATTTTTTTCTGTTGTTGTATGGCACAGTATATCGTTAGATGATTTTGAGATGCTGCTTGACATACTACAGTCAAACACACAACCAAACTCATAAATTCATGACACAGAAGAGGAGAATTGTCTTTTCCTTTTTTATCAAGTTTTTGCTCCGTCCATTATCTCCTTGTTCAAGAATTCAGAATCAGACTTAACTGGTTCATGAACCTGCATGATGAAAAAGTGATGTTAATGCAATCCCACAAGGAGTCCGGCTGCTGCAGGCAGACACAGAGCAGCGATCCCAAGGTGACCCCACTAGGCTCCCATAAATATTTGATCAGGGCCTTCACAGAGATGAGGTCCCAGTCAAAGGATCGTCTCTGCGGCCCGCACAAGGATCTCACAGGAGGGAAGTGTTACTTTGCTCGCATGTAAATATGCACATGTTAATATCCCCTCATGTAATTCCAGATACCAAACTAACATGAGGGACATCCTTAAAAAACAGCTTTATTTATTTTATTTCAATGACAGACAAGTAAATGGTGCCTGGAATAACCCCTTCCCCCCCCCCATTGTGATGTGCTCTCGGTTGGCAGATTTCATTATGTGCCTCAGTTTTCCCAAAAAGTCTCCACTAACTAGAGAGCGCCGTCCACAGCAAAGGATTTCACCAGCTCTCTATTTCAAACCAGAAAAGAATTGCCTTTGGCATTTCTAAGTGATGCATGACTTCTCTTGTATTTTTGTCTCTACTTTAATCTGTAAAAATCACAGACTGTCAGTCAGCATTTAGTCCCCCTCTGACATGACCAGAAAATGTCAAATTTGCTAAAGGAAAAGAAAAGATAAACTCAGTGCAAGGAGTTCATAAGTTCGTGGTAATCTTTGTATCTTGACAAACCAGTGTTGAGTTCTTAACAGAGTTGGAGTCACTGAAAAAGTAGTGCTCATTAATGTATTTATTCTTCGTTCATCTGAATTAGTCAGCAGGTGAAAACAAATCAGAGGCTCAGTATGTGTAGCATGAATGTGACCAATTTCTTGACTTGCTTCCTGGTAATGTTTTTGAGTTGTTTTCATTCATTTTGTCCTTCAGTAAAATTAAACAGAATGATATCTGACTCAGTGATCCCATCTGAGGGTCCTCTTACTGCCTCTTTCCAGAACTTTAAATCGCATTACATAGTTGTCACTGGCCCCATTTACACTTAGTGTCTTGGTCGGATTTGATAGCTATCCAATCTCTAAAAAAGTTAAGTGTAAGAAGAAGCATTTGAAACATTCCAGCCAAATGTTGAAAGTGTGTAAATGCATCTGTCCCTCCTTGGTGCATACACCATCTGTACTCCTTCCAAGTGTGTCGGAAATTAATCTATGAAAAAAAAAATCCCTGTACATGTTCTGTCATTAGTGACAACATCAGCTGAAGATACGCTGAAACCACACATAGAGTTACACTGATCATTTAAATTTTGTTGTTGTTGGTTGTTAGCTAGCTGTTATTGCTAATTGTTAATTGTTGTAATTAAATTGCTAAAGTGCACTGGCTTCTTCTGGTGTTTTCAGAAGTTGCCAGACAGCTTCAGGCGCGTTACCATCACCCTGTGCCAACTGGAGTAGAGCCCTGTTTGCATGTTGTCTGGGAAAATCAAGAGGGACTGCAATCGCATTTGTGATCTGGCCAACAGATACGCTAGTGTGGCTAAGTGCAAATGAAAGTGTAAATTAATTAAGGGTGGCCATTTCCTGTCACTCTGCTGTCTACTTTCAAATAAGAGCAGATAATCCTCAATAACTACCTTAGAAAAGTCCTATGGAAAAACTCATACTGAGCTCACATGTCAATATATCCATCTCAATGACAACTGAGCACACTTCCTGCTGATAAAGACCATGTCACACCTTTTTAAGTTCTGGATAAACACTAAGTGCACCTTGAGTTGGATTGTTAGGATTGAGCGTTCCTGTTTAATATTGTGACACCTCCTAACACCTCGGGTAGCCAGACCATTCTTGGTCAGTCACGGTTAAATGAGTTAAATGGTTAAATGAGTATTGCAGAGTGGCGCAGAACAAGCTATGACTGAGCTTGGACAGCACTAAAAGCAGTTGGACTATCAAACCACCGCTATGGACAACACTGTCACATTGACAGTACTCACTTCCAAAACAGTGTCATGGGGAAATGTTGTGGAGGCACAGTAGCACAAAAAGCCTACAAATTAGTATGAGCATCACATAACACACATTTGCTGTAATTACAGAGAGATGAGCACTTTTTTTGTTCTTACCAGTGGATTACGAAGCTCATCTACTGCAGTCCCTCACTGCTGCTGGCTAGATGTACAACTTTGTTGTTGTTGTGCAAGCTGCAAAAAATTTTCTCATCTAGGAAACATGAGTGTGAAATGTTACATCACCCCCTCCAAGATAAATCACTTAAAACACTTTGCAACTGTCTGTTTTAAAAAAGTGCTATACAAATAGCATAAATTATTAGAAAAATGCATAAATCTAATCATGGATTTGTATATGTATTTATTCATGTACAATCTGTTGGCCATATGTCAAAGCTCATTTCAGCCAAACTCCCACAGTTCTGGGATCTGCTTCACCACAGGCATTTAATTGATTGTTTGCTTTTTGGTGGACTTGAATTTCTTCTCAGAAATACAAAGACAGAGTTTTACAGAAAGCTAAATGACTTTTGGAAAAGTCATTTACACAGAACAGTTTTGATTAACTTCACCATGTATGTGTTTATTAATTTTCTTTGTTGTCCCTATAGATGCAATGCAGTTTTTCAGTTCAATCCGATTGTGCCACAAGACTAACCCATGTTGCCTATAAATAACCAGATAAAAATAAGCAGATATCAGTGTCTTTGGTCTGAGACAGAGCATGTGTTGAGGAGACAGCAGCAGTCAAATTGGTAGCATTTTGAAATGCCACATTGTTTTGATATGTCTCCTGAAAAAAAAAAATGACTGCATGACAGCCTGGATAGGTCCAGCAATACTTACCTTTTCAAACGGCTGACTGTAGGACGTTTTAAAGAAGATTCTGCTTGATTCTGGCAGGTGGAACAAGGGAAATAAAGAGCAAAGAAAACACTCTGAGTACATCATTTATCACCTGAGGCAGGGCCTTATCTTAATGCTACCTTTTGGTTTTATTGTGGTATGTTCAATCTGAGACGCAAGCAAGTGTTTATCCACCATGGGGATGTCATACAGTGTCATCTGCAGCTATTTTCAGCTGGATCCAAGTCAAGAATTCTGAATGACAGCATGGTGTCGGGCCACTTTACAACAAAAAGTCTAATGGTTTTGCCTTTGGAGAGAGTCACAATGGTATCAGAATACATCCGTCTTCATGGTAATGAAGTGTGAGACATGTCATTTTTAAAATGTGAGGTTATAAATGAACATAACTTGTCCAAATGTATAAGAACAGAGCCAGATTCTGACAACCAGATAGCCCCAAGGTGACTCTTGCACTGTTGTACAGATCAGTGATTGGATTTGATGAGTCTGAAGCAGAAAACCAAAATGTTACTTTTCATAATAATCAGTAGCAAATAATAAAGACTAAAACAAAAATATATATCCTAATACACTGGTGAGTTATATTTGGCTTGTAAAAATTCCATTTCTAAGGAAAGGATTCAGGACTGCCTACTTGCCATATGGCAGCTATACTTCGGTCTAATCTAGTTTAATCCAGATTACAGTGTACATTAACATTTAACACCTGAGTGTCCTTGATGCTTTTGCTATAAATAAGTAAATTAACAGAATAACCCTGGCAACAGATTAGAGGGGATGCTAGAGGGGATGTTTTTCTTGCAACACAAACATGTGTATTGTGGAACTAAACCAGGATAAACCAGGAGATTTTACTGTACGTAACAATGGTACACAGGCAGGACATTTAAGTGTTGACAGAAAAGTGTTGACATTTAAGTGTTGACAGAAAACCATCTTAAGTGACTGGGTTAAAAACTAAAATGTGTTTTCAGGCGTGTTTTTAAGCTCTTCAATGCGGTACATTCTGTCTCTGAATAAGGTTGTGTTTTTCTTGTTTCCAGCTGTGATACAGCTGGCCAGCTAATTAGCTACAATATCTAGACTTCATACTGACATTAGTAGTGCTTTTCTGTCATCCTCGTAGATTTAGGTTCATTAAACAAAAAAATAAAAGTAAGATTAGCAAGAAAGCTAATATTGGTTGCATCATTTGTAGCTGTAACCAATCATAGAATGGTCATGGTCAATTTTAAGATCATTGTTTTAGTTTTTTGGCTCATAGCTTTACTGTTTTTATTCAGTATCACAATTCTTATTAGCGTTGTATCCTGAGGCAGTTGTTTTTTGCAGAAATGGGCTTCCAAATGTAATAAACATTTGTCATTTGTTAATGATAAGTTCAAAACTATTGTCAGTGTCACTAGTCAGCTCAGTTTTGCAGTCAAAGGCTTGTGTTTGATCCCCACTATGAATTAAGTTTTTCTTCTTTTCTGCATTTTTTACTGTCCTCTTCAACAAAGTTCTTATGAAGAGTCTGTTTCACATGCTCACAATAAAGCATGTGCTGGACTTTGAGTGTCCCAGCAATTGGTCCATATCAATCAACATAAGGACTTTTCATTTTCCCTTAATGCCCAGGCAAAAGAGTTTTCTGCGCTCATTCAGGGGAATCCAATCATACATTCCATGATGGCTATTTTGGAACTGAAATGTGTGATTGCATCCCCTTGAATCACTTCATAAGAACTTTATTGAATAGGATAATAAAAAACACACAAAAGAAGAAGTCTTTTTGTTAAAAGTGTGAAAGGAACCTTTAATCTTTTGACTCTTGAGTGTTGTGCTCTACCAACTGAGGTACTCTGTGACATTGAAAACTTAAATTTTCCTTAAGAAACTCACCTGCCAACCCCTGTATTAAACTATTGTTTTGTCATCTCGAGATCACAAGAAAATTATCCTGTTATCGTTGGACAAATGAGTGAAAAAAAATCTGAATGGATGTTTGCTTAGACCTTTCCGTATCAAACATAGTAAGTCAACTCAACTAAAACAAACAACTTAAAATTAAGTTCAGTCCAGAGATGTTTTGTTAAACAGATAAGAGCTTCTAGTTAAGCCTGACCTGCAGTATTGGTAACCTTTTTCACTAGTGGAGCTGTTTGAATCTGATACTAAATGCACTACGCTGCCAAATTTTAACAGCTTTTCAAAACTAAATGTTAGTCACAGTCAGTATCCGCACTGATCTTGGTTTTTAATGTAACCAAGCAGCACCTTTGTTTTGAGTGTTCTCATTAAACTACTTGACACAAAAATAGTAATAGTTTGATTCATTACTTGCATCAGGACATTAAATGTCCTGTGTGTTTTTTTGGCCATTGTGTTATAGTGTAATGTCATACTAAGCATTGATAGACTTGCTTTTTAAAAACAGCTCTGATAGCCGGTAAACATAGTGGAGGATAAAGCAGCAAAGGAGGCAGATATTTTCCCCAGGAGTTGGTTAAATTTAATGTTAATGCTACTGTTATGTGTGTTTACAAATCGGTAACTCTGTGGTAAAATTTAAATATTGTGTTACAGTTGTTTCACTGCCCCCAAGTAGCCAACAAATATATTAATTCAGATAAAAAATATATGTATAATACCAGTTTGACTTAAAATCTGTAATAATTTAGACCCAGTCACTGATACGCTGTACAACAAGTACCTGTATTAACCTAAACGATTCTATATCCTTTTTCTGCTTTCTGTCACATTACCTGCTGTAAAATAACTTTGTACGTATTTCTGTAGTCAGATAGCTAAGGATAAGTATTGGCCATTGCTCAAGATTAGAGACAGTGTAAAAAAAAATTGAAAGATGCAAATTTATGTATGCATTACAGATTACATTTGCATAAAACATACAATCATTAGGTTAATCATCAGATTCATGTTTCTAAATGACCCCTGAGCTGCCGTCAACAACAATAACTGATTGCGTGCGTGCGGCTGTATGTTGTCTGTCACAATAAGTTTGATGAAACATACTGTAGTATGGTAATTACAGTGTAAGCTTGAAATAAACTGTGGTGTTCCTCAAGAAAATACATTGCAGATTTGAGTCATTTTGAAGATCTGGGAACTATTTACCCACATCTTAATAATAATGTGTAATTTTCCATGTATGAAATGTTAAACTGATCTGTTTCGATATCTGACCGGTGCTCAAAAACAGAAAACTCTTTAAACAAGGTACATCTGGTGATACAAGTCTCCATAACCCATTAACTGCTGTAAATAGAGCCATCTGCCACTACCTCAGGTCCTACTTTTCCTGGCACTCACAAACATGTGAAATATTATTTCTGGGGAAGAAAGATGAAGGCGAGCACCTGCACTGTCATTTAGAATTAATCCTAAACGTGATCATGATATAACTCAAGTTTTTTTAAATAAATTGCAATCTCCGTTACAATATAATCTTTATGGAGAAAAAAAAACAGCAGAACTGCTGAGTTATAGAGTGGAAGGAGAGAGAAGAAAATCTTTTCAGTCAGGCTCTCAGAATTGCTACTTGATAAAGAAATGAAACATTCTTTTAATTCTTATCGCCACACGGTAATATTCTACAACATCAAATCACAAAATTGAACATCGGCTTCACATGCTTGACATCGAGTCTGCATTTTTTCATTGCCATTTTTCCTCCCTTTTGATTCCCAATGAGGCATGAAGGTAATTTCTCATTTCACCTCCAAGGGCAGTGGGAAAGGATGTTCTGACACAAGATCAACTCAATACAAGATTTGCTCTACTTTTCAGAGTTTTTCAGAGTCTGAAAGCCACTGACCACAAACCCCTAGAAAGTATTCTCTTCCTGTTCCAGTTGTGTCTGTCTGTCAGAGGCTGGACATTTCTCTTCTGTTTTGCATGGCAAGGCTGGCAGCAACTGAGAGTGATGGGCAGTGTTGTGTGGGATGAGCTTTGTGAGGAATTCAGCATGGAACCATGTCAGTCAGGGTGAAACTAAGACCACCAGCATGTCAAACAACCACATGCTAAGAATTAAAATCTAATCGGACATAATTCTTATGGGAATCACTCTTTTATTATCATTCCCAGTTGTACTATGGCGCCCCAAAACTGACAAAATGTTGTGAAAGGTTAACAGACTAGTCAAAAATACATCTGAATACATTAATAAATAATATTGTCAGTTTATTTTAAAAAGGCATGTAAAGAAAATTATTAAGCTATATACTTCATTTAACCGACCAATTCCAATCAGTTTGTAAAAAAATAAACTTATAAATCATTGTTTTTCTTCCAGGGCCATTGCCAGGTTTTAAGAAAAAAGTCCTACTCCCCCTAGGGGGTGTTCAATGGCATTGTATAAAATATAGTAGAACAAAGGTTTTAGCTTAATAAAGGTATATGACTGTTTTGGGCCAGGATTGCTGAACATAGCTATACCTAAAAATGATCAAAGAGCTGTGCTTTGTGGAGCCAACAACAGTGCTTACCTAATGAACTGTAGTCTACTACACTGTTTTTAAATTTTACTCTTAGGTGTGGGGTTAAAGTTATTAATATATTCAGCTTCTGTATATTTAACCTTTTACTTTTTAATTTAACTTTTTACTATATTTTGTCAGTGTTGAGGCTCCATTGTTGGCAATGCATATATTGATAAAATGCCAGGTGCAAATCAAATATGACATGTAATCCCTTAAAGGTCTAAGTTTTAATACTTTTTGTAGTTACTTTTCATTTCAATTTCCTTTTCAATGGTGAAATGTATTAACATAAAACCAGCTGGCCTTCAGTCATCCTGATTGCATTTCCCTGACACCTTAATTAAAAGAATGAAAAGAAGGCGATTCCACTGGTTGCCTGCCCATCAATCGCTGTTTATTCTAGACCAGTCATGGCTGTTCAAATTATGTTGGATCATAATCACTACATTGGACCAGCATTTACATTTTCATGAGCAGAGGCTCTCCTGCAGGGATCTAGAGCTAGCCTTGAAGGATCTGACCTTGTTTAAAGCTGTCAGTCGCGGGGCAGCACTTTCTTCAATGCACGTATGTATGCATGTATGTGTGGAGGTCTCAGGGGTGTGGGTTTAGTGGAATGCTGTTTATTGGAGAAGGTGGCTGCTGGCAAACCATACATTTATTATTCCCATTGCTTCATGCATTCTCCAAAAGATGAATTCAACAAAGA
Organism: Lepomis macrochirus; assembly: GCA_024633595.2. Classification (NCBI taxonomy): domain Eukaryota; kingdom Metazoa; phylum Chordata; class Actinopteri; order Centrarchiformes; family Centrarchidae; genus Lepomis; species Lepomis macrochirus. The sequence goes on along the minus strand of JALXJV020000022.1, from coordinate 5,907,449 downwards.
AGTCATTAAAATGTTTAAAGCTGGACACCCCTTTGTGAATTTCATATATATTTGGAGCCTGATTCTGTTAAAATAAACTTGGACACTTTCCTCCATGTTTTAAGCAGTTCGACAGGATGATACATTTCTTAAGATATTACCCATGTCTTTAGTGGAACTTCTAGAAAGAATTTTAAAATGCTGGTCTGAGTAAAGGATTTAGGTGATTGGATATGAAATGATGAAGTAATTTTGACCAGATCAATTCAAGCTCTGCTGTCTTGTATGCAAGGTTTGGTTGCAAATGAGATTTGATGTAAAAACATAATTAAACTATAAAACCTCAGCAGAACAATAAAACCAGATGAAAGTATAATTGTATGCATAACAAATTGCTACAACATCCACCCTAGTTAATAAGAGTGGACAAAGAGTGGAGTCAACCGCTTGACAGAATACAAAAATGTTACTCATTAGTGTAAAACAAAGTGCTTGCACAGACAGAAGATGTTTCACTATTTCATGTGCAAATTAAGGATTCTAATTGCAGTGGAGATAAATGAGTCCCTCGTTCTTTTAATTTTGACGCGGGGCTGTTTCACCAATCAGGGAAAGGGGGCAGTTGACCTGGGGTCAAAGACCTTGAAGTGCCCCAAACGCCCCAGGTTGACTGTTTAATTTGGTTGGTGGAGTGTCCTCCATGTTGTTCCCTGTCTTGGAAGATTTGAATGTACCTTCATTTCTTCTTGTATTTCAGATTTTCCAGAGCATCGACTTTGCTTTTGTTACTTCTTCCTGGTGGAACTTAAGTTTACTGTTTTGGATGTGCCAACTACCGGACTCTTGCTAAAACTGCACAGCAGTTGCCTGTTCTTTCTTTAGTTTGAGTTCAATAAATCGTCTTGTCTGTATCGGCGGCTGTAGTGTCTTGCGTTTGGGTCCAATCCTCAGTAAATTGGTCACAGCATTCGGCCATTACAACAGGATAAAGCCTAGTATTTGTTACTCTAAACAGATTACGTTTTGTTTTTTTAATTGTTAATTTTAATGTCACTTAATTCTCCAACATAGTCTTAATATATATTCTTAAAGTGATAACTCAGAATTGAGCATACAGACATCATACCCATACAGTACTGCTGAATGAATGGACTTCCAGTTTCTCTTGATTGTTCACAGAGGATATTCATCCATAAATTTGCTAATGACAATAGAGACAATATGATTCTTATAACTTTAGGTCATGCAACATATCGGCCAAATTTGGACTTTGAATTCAGTATGACAAGTTATCCAGTTGCTTGTTGTATTTAAATTCATGTTACAGTCCAAAAAGGCAGCTGCTAGCAGCTTTTTGCCAAAAGACAGTGAACTGTGGTTAAAAAAAGGCCAATAAGTGGACCTGTGAACTATTATGTTGTCACACACACTGTTCGCAAATATCTTGTTCAACTTTATATTAAAATGCATGGGCTCAAAAACTCAAAACATGTTAATCTCAAAGGGAAATGAAAAAAGAAAAGCAGAATAAAAACAAATGAACAGTACATTTCAGTACATTTTAACCACTCACAGCATGGTTCGGTTAGTGGGCAGTAAGGGTTGGCCTATATATATAATATGCTTTTTCCTGGGCCAATCCCAATCCCGATAATTAGTAACCAGTTAGACCGACGACAGTATTTAGAACCAATATACTTTGTAAAATTTTTAATCTTAGTGTCACAAAACTTTGTTAAAAATAAAAAGATTAAAGTTAATTTTCATATTCAATCTTTATATAGTACATATATAGATAGATAGATAGATAGATAGATAGATAGATAGATAGATAGATAGATAGATAGATAGATAGATAGATAGATAGATAGATAGATAGATAGATAATATCGGCCTACTCCTCCTGACATTTCTTCTAGTACAACTATACAGCCAATACTTTAGTTTATGAACAAATATTTGCAAAACTCACTGACTGTCATTAGCATCAGCTTTACTTCTTTATTAGTAATTAGCACATGATAGCATGCTAACACACTAACGCAGCTAGCATGGCTGTAGACTGTTAGTCTTGTTTTGTTTAACACAGTTTTTTAATAAAAACTCTTCTACACTAAACTGGGCAAACAGCTTTCGGTTAAGCCAGGAGGGCTGTTTTCAACATTTCACACATACATGACGTGTCCATAATAACTGGGGCTGGTTCATACATGACTGAGCCACCCAGTGTTTATTTCCTAAGTGTCCCTACCAAAGCCACCAAAGAATACACCAGCAGAGCGACTTCTGCGTAGCAAGAACCAACCAACCCCCGAGGAGAAACACACGGTAGCTTCAGCGGGAGATAATGACGGCGTTAGGGTCCTTCAAAATGTCCCCTTCCCAAGAGGCACGTGTGCTGCAAGCTCCATTACGATGCAACAACAATTACTGTACACCCAGGGAGCCACACAGGGAATTACACTATTATCTGTCTTTATGTTGCTTTCATTATCCATGTTATCCCCACAGACTCTGTGGAAGGAGAGTTCTCTGCTGGGAAAGACAAGAACAGAGAAGAACAGCGGGTACACTTGGCCACCACATACCTTCACAGGTAGAGGGTTGTTTATCCAACTTGAGTCCCTTTATGAGTTCCGTTTTTAAAATCAAGCATAGGCTTTTTTTCCCCTGAGCTGGTCCAACATCTGGCCATTTCCTTACTTTGAAGTGGGGATGAGGTCACTAATGTTGGACAGGCTATCAGAACTCCCTGCTGCGCAGAGCTATTCTGACAAAAAGGAAACACTATGCCTTTCTGAATATGCTGCACACACACACCGCCCTGACCCTCTTTCCCTTACCTTTCACACCACACATGATCTGTGGTCCGTCCCTGTGTCTCTGAACCTGTGTGGCTAAATCAGCGCCTCAGGCCACTGAAAACCACCAACTAAGCCACAGACGTGATGCAGGAGAAGCCTCAGCTGCTTTCCACTAGCTCTAATGAAAATCCAAGGAGGAATGAAAGAGACCAGAGGGTGCATGCAAATCAATATGCGCACACTGAGTCAACAGTACAAATTTGTTTCCATTAGCAGTTGTTTCTTTTCACCAGTTTAATATAATGTTTTCTCAGCCGCTAGCAATGCAGCATTAAAGTGCATTTAAACAAAGCTGATTTCAATTAGACTGCAGTGGCGGTTCTTCATACAAGTGAACATCTGTTTGCTATTCTTGTTGAATAAAGTATTTTCCACCTGGCAAACATAGAATAAGTCATTACTTAAAAGGGATCTATTGAAAGCTCAATTTCACTGTTTAATCAACAAGACATTTGTTTTGTTGATATCAGTCATCTGTTTCGTTTGATAAAGACTGAATGCTTATCCAATATGTGTTACCAGACTACACTCAGCGTAAGGATAGTCATATCAGACACTCATCTTGCTTGTAGACAGAATAATGCATTTAACAAAGCCTTTGTCTAGAACCGTTCAAACTTGAGCGGGATGAGATAGGTGTTGCCTCTGCAGCTTCACATGTCCCTGCTGGCCTTGCTGCAGACACTGCAGGACCATTACATCATTTGTCTCTCCTATTTTCCCATTGTCCAAATTAAACGTGACTGACCTGTTCTATTTCTTACGCTACACTGGGCAAGACTTTTAGATAAAAACACTCATGTCATATCAGTCACAAATCACAAAGTGAGACTCTAATACTGGAGAGCTTCTTTCGATATTACTGAATTGGATATTACAAACACTATAAGTTCACATTTTCTAATGAGGCACCCTGTACAAAGGTTTTCTAAGTTATAATTAATGGATGTGTTGATGGTAATGAATCATTTATTAATGCTTTGTAGATCAGTTAAAAACCAAGTCTTTCTGGTAGGTGTTCATCCTGTTCACATTTATAATTAACTTTAACTGTTGACTTAATTGTTGACCGGGTTCTCTTGTCATGTGGAGTACTACTCAGCCTTTAAAAACACTGTACAATGTCGCCTGTGGCTCTGGAGGAGCTTTTTCAAGCCTGGGGGGGAAAAACAGGAGATTTATAACAGCTTGCATTACAAAAAGTCTGCAGTTTCAGAGATGTGGGCATTTACCAAATGGGAGGGGGCCCAAAGAAATACTCTATCAAGCTGCATAATGGGAAATGTATGACCCAGTGCATTTGAAAATTGAAACAATAGAGAGGCTATCTGGAAGGACAATATTATATTGTAGGAGTACTTTTTTAAGATGAGAAACCCACCACCCTTAATACTAATAACATGTTAACATGTACAACTGCACTGTTGATGATTACAAATTATTAGTAAGACATGCATTACCAACTTTAAAAACTTCATCAGCTATAGAGATTTTGCTGTTAAACTGAATAACGTTATTAATTTACATGTTAATGATTTGGTGACAGCCAAAAGTGGTACAAAGGAAGCAGCTTTACATTTTCAGAATAGAATAGTATTCACTTCAGTGAGTTAATGAGATAAAGTACCTGGTTAAAAAAACTGGTTACAATAGCCAGCAAGGATGGATTTATATAATTGCTTCTGTTGTTGGATTAAAAACAAATTGGTTGATAAACTTTGGGAAGTCTAATAAATTTAATTCATTGACAGAAAGATAAATAGAAATGGAATTTAAAGTGTTTCTCCTCTCATGAAGAACTTTGATTTGAGGAGTCTGAATATACAATGTAACACATCAAAGTATGGAAAGCCATACAGATGTATCAAAATAAAGAGACAAAGCTTTAGAAAAATAAAATCATACCTGACTGTGTTTACCAGGAAGGTGAGAGCTGGGATTTATTCCTCAAGAATCCTGCTGAACTCTGGAGGAGCAAAAAGATCAACTTTAATGCGAGACATTTTCAGCTGCAGGATTCTGATATCTGTCAGATAAATTTCTAAAACTCACACACAGTACACACCACTGTATACACCACTCCGTAGACTGTCAACAACGCTGAATCCCATTTTCAATCTTTTGTAGAAGCATGCGTCATGACAATGCATGCCCCTCAGCCGCAGTGCAGGCAATTTTCCACACAATGCTTCACATCATGCCATCAAGGACAACAATGGTGCTGCCAGATACCACTGTGCAGTACCAACAAGTGCAGGGATGGACTCATAGCCACATGTGATTCATGCATACTCTATTTAGAGGTCACAGATATGTAACACACTCTTGTCTTGTTTGTCTTGTGTACTAATGTTACTGATATGAAATAGGTGTCCCTGGATTCAAAGCAAGCAGCAAATAATTTTGTTGAGTTATTTTTATATATATAATATATAAGGGCTGAATGCAAAAAATAGGTTAGGGAACATCTTTAGCTTAGCATTGGCCATCTAACGTTAGCTTGCTTCTTGTTTTAGCTCCGTCAGCTGTTGTTTGTTTGCTTTTTTTGAAATTGTGGTGGTCAATTAACATAATTATTTACGTCCCGCTGGCTGCCATCGCGTTAATTATTAACGTTGGCTGCAAGCAGGTTACAGGTGTATTGTTGATCATGTAACGTGACAGTTTTATTTAGTAATGTTACACTAGTTTGAGAGTCTGGGGGATGTGTTGACTTACAGTAGTTGAAGCCGTCATTGATTGCATTGCACATTACATGGTTGTGCTCTGCAAGTGGAAAACAGGTTACAGTTACAGAATCCCTCATAGCTATGCAGTTTTATAAGCAGCCTGGATTGAGCGCAGTAGGTGATACTGCTCATACACTCATTAGAACCACGAGAGAATTGAGACCTGAGTTGGACTCTAGCTCAAAGACTTGTGAGCATCTCTGGTGTGAGGGGTTTACAGACGTAATCTCAGGTCCCCAGCTTTGAATTGTAAGTATCAAACATCAAACACAGTTTATGAACTGAAATTGGGGACATACCAGTTGTTGCTGGTTACTGTGCTGTGGAAGGAACAGCGTTGGAATATGACCGGGAAGAATCACCAACGTATGTTGTGTACTTGCATGCGTTATATAATGAATGAACTATGTTGATTTCCTCTTCTCAGCTAATAGTTCATCCACAGTTTAATATCTTTAACATCTCTTATTCTACATAGCACATACAAGTGCAAGTAACTAACGGCGACAGTCTGCCTCCATTTTTGTTGGTCTCGGAAGTCACAATTGGTCACGCAAGTTTTTGTGAGACTCTGAATTTGTTAAATATAAACGTCAAGTGTCTGGTCCTGCGTCTTGACTGAATACGATACAATGCGATTACGATCAAAATTTTAAAAAACAATTAAATCTGGCGTTATGTCTGTGGTTTTGCACCAGGCATAAGACAAGCTACTTGATTTCTCATAATTATCAGATACTTAGTCACACCTTTGTACTAAGTGATTTTGCTTAATCACCAAATCAAACATAGTAAAGAATTAAGTATTTTATCTATAAAGATTTGACAGTCAATCACTGAAATGAAAAAAAACCATATCAATTTAACTAATGTAACATTAGTTAAGGATTATGGGGAGGATTCTCTTCCAATTAGCTCAAACTAATTTAATTCTAACAGTCTTTCTTTAACAATGTTGTCTTCCACATTACATGAAATGTGCCCATGCACCAGCTTTTGCCTTACATCAAGTACATGCATGTGTTCTGTGTGTACAATATGAATATTGTGCGGGAATGGCAGACTCTGCCTGAGACAATAAAATTACTTTATAGAGAAACATTTACAAAATCGAAATACATGGAATAGCTGCTGAAAAAATGCCAGTGATAGTATCATAATGGGTTCGATGTAATAAAAAGCTTGAGGTTTACAATTTTAGCTCTATAATTTTGCCTGTTTTACCATTTGATTTCAATGGTTTTACCTCAAGGCAATAGTCTTCCACAGACCTCTCTAATGTCCAATTTTTTCAGTGGGAACAGACAAGCAGAAAAACAGAAATTAGGTAACTTTTGTGGGGAGAATGTTTTTTACACCCCCAGTGACAGGCGAGCTGGTCATTTATCCCTGTTTTGGGATTGTCAGCTCTATCCACCTAACACCTGGGCCAACTGACGGTGTCATCCACGACTTCTCTGGGAATTCATGTGGCTCCAGGGCCTACCTGTAATCATCACTGTCATTGTCAGGGCAAGGCACAAAGCGGCCATTACTGTCCCCACCAAATGGCTGACCTGACCTCCTCGTATTGTCCCTCCGCAAGAGCATTACTCCACTTGGCCCCTAGTTCATCCCTTCTCAGGGAGATAATAGCAGTACAGTCACTGTCACTCTGTGGTTTGGGAATACTGAATCCCCATTTGCATTATGACAAAAAAGGGCATAACTACTTATTTAATTACTTTGAACTGTAATTTGTATTCATTGTGAAGCTGACATGTTTGGAATAAGTCAAACTGATCATTTGTTGACTAATAACAATAGAAAAAACTGATATTGGGCAAATTGAACTCTTAAGGTGTATTCAAATATTAAGGAAGATACATACACAAAAATAGATAAGGGGGACCTAGCAGGCAAGTATAGTCTTAACCATGTCAGACAGATAAGATGGGGAAACCCATTCAGTGATTTAAACACCATGAATACTTAATAAATCATGTGACCCTTCAGGTAACGTGGGCTTTATGTCTAGTCTTTTTCAGCAGCTGCGTTCTGTCTGACTAGTAACTGATCAGTTCTTAGTAACAATAGTTACTGTACCTGCCTGCTAGAGATAAAAGCATGTTTTAACTTTTCTGTCAGTCTGGGAGAGAACTTACAATACTCTTCAGGAAACACAGAGTGGTAAATAATAAAATCTTCAAGATCACCTCAACAGATGTAATTGAAGAACGAACAAGTGCTGGCATTACATAATTCATTTGATTCATTCCAAGAGGACTTGTTAGAGACAGGCTTTTGGTATGTAGCCATGACTGTATCTTTCATGTGCTACTTAGAAAAGGATCAAATTAGTTAACCTTGAGTTGAGCTGTGCTTCGATTCCAATATGGAATCTCACATTCAGCTGTTAGAATTAAATAAATGTGTCAAGGTAGGACATCCTTTTAAGCTAAGTTTTTGTAACATTTGTATTTCTAATGTATTATACCGTTTGGGTTTTTGTAACTGTTTGTTTTACATTTGCTTGGGTTTGATGTGTGTTGCATGGTTCAATTAGTTGTATACTATATGTGGTTTCATTGAGTTATACACACAATACTGGTTTTGGACCGCAGTTGAGGCTGCTCCAAAGAGATATGCTGGATGGGAGATGGGGCGATTTAGAGGAAATGAGGCCCAAGACATGCTACCGTATGGACAGCTGTGGACAAGCCGGACATGAGGAGGAGGCAGAAACACTTGGTTTAATTCTATTGTTATTAATTGTGTTGGTTTTCATTTCTACACTTTTGAAATTATTTTGTACTTGTACTTGTAGCACATTGTAGTAATTTCATTCAGTTTAAATAGTCCTTTATAACCTGGTTTTAATTTTATCATTTCTTACTACTTCTTTTAAATGGCTGTCTTGCATTCCTTAACTGATGTGCATTTCCATGCTGTGGTAGCTTATTTTATTGGTTCTGATATATTATTTAAAGTTCTCCTTGGCATTTTCATTTTTTTAACAGTGGAGACACTTTGTGGCTGGCAAAATAGAACTGCACACTTTTGTGTGACAAATGTTTATTACTGTTCTTCACCTGTGACATTTGGTGCTGCATATTGTGAATGTGTCATTGTATGTCATATCGCTCCTACATTTAAACACGGACAAAACCAGCAGTCCACACAGCACAGCTTGCCCTTTTAGACAGAGCTGGGAGTGTAAGGTTTCCTGCAGTGCTCTGTAAACAGCCAGGGCTCAGTACCTGTCACTACTACAGTAATCATAATGTGCATCACGAATCAAGGTTATTTTAGAAAATATAACTAGAATGAAAAGTAGCTCATCCGAATATTTCTATTGAAGCTCATGACTGAAAATTATTTAAATGTACTACAGCATGCAAAAAATTCATTAAATACACACTAAGTCTTTTAAATTAAAAACATTAAATCCAAAACTAAACAGATCCAGTCACAGATGTAATGCAGCTATACACGGAATTTTCCAACTCACAAAAAAAGGCTACAGAATTGATTCAGCACATTTTCAGCTATATGTCAGTTCACCTAGCCTGAGGCTAACCTCCAGCTGACAGACTGACCATTTGTTTGCAGTTCCCTCTACCCAGTGAAACCTTAAAGCTGGTCAGTGGTTCCCCCAGGGCTCTAAGCCTTGTTAGATCTTATCCCTCCAACAATAATATGTACCCTTAACTCTGCAACAGTTTGGGTTAATATTGTCTTACCTGCCATCAAGGAATCTTTATGTAAGGAGAAGAGCTGAGACCTCTGGTGTGTATTTAAGGAGAGTGAGACAGGTCATGAGACTACAACTCAGCCATGGAATATATAAATGTTTGAAGAACAAACCAACCATGGCAGAGCCCTTACTTCAGGGGGAAAGGAAGGAACTTGCTCTTCACTTGAAATAAGGCAAACAAATACAGCATTTCCGAACCGGGTCTTTTAGTGTCACCTGTTTTCTTTCTAAAAGGCAACACACAGAGGAAAGGTGGAACAGAGGTGAATCTGACAGAACTGGTGAAATAGGGAGAATCCTATTTAAGGAAGTTCTGCAAGAAAAAATTTAAATCTAAAATGTTTGTGGGAAAAGAGTGAGCAATGTTTGGTGCAGACTGTTCTAAAGAAGAACAAACTCAATTTGTCTGGATCCTTTTCATATCCAGCCCATTGTCTGGTCTGGTTTAATTTTAAAGCATATATTTCTTTTTAGACATACTGGCACATGTCCTCATACTGTACCTGAAGGACAAAATAAGACATTTGTCAGTGCCTCCCAAAACAACAAGCTTCAAAATCATTTTGACGGTACACTGACTTGTAATAGGGAGAATGGCATCTCTGTCATTGGCACTTCAGGCATTGGAATCCCGAGCAGGAAACCTTTAGCGACAACGGCGTAGTGCTTTATGGCACCACATCACACACCAACAAGACTATTCAGCAAACTAACTCAGTATTCTCAGTATGGATATCATGGCAGAGGCTGTGAAGAGACTGAAGAAGACATCAGAGAAAAAGAAAAAGAGAGAGTGACCAGGCAAGGTATCTGGACTAGAGTAAATGTCGGACTGGCTTTACTTGTTGGCATGAGCTAATAGAGCTGAAAGGATGCAGGACGGATGCTGAGTTGTCTTCTTGCTTTTGAACTATAATAATGACTTATTAGCTGGCTTTGCTCGAGTTAAATCAGGTTTAACTGATAGAGGTTTAGCTATAAATCTGGAGTTGATGTTAACAAACTTACCAGACGCTCAGACATTAGTAACGGCAAAGTCCTTATAAGCAAGTCATGCCACTCAGCAGCCATCTTGGCTACGCCTCCCGGCAGTTTTTTCAGACTAACAAGACCAGGCTCCTATCTGAATGAATGGGGAGAGAGCCAGCACTGCACTCTTACTGGTCACTAGAACATAAAAACTGCATGAATAGAATCAGTAAAATCTAATAAAAATCACTGAAAAAGTTTGACGACTTTGCCCCAAAATAAGGTTTAAAAGGTTTTTTTCCCGACTGGACATACTACTACTTAGACACAGACCCTTACGTCAGTGGAACCACACGATTGGCTGAAATATATTTCCAGCTTTGGCTGTGAAAAGCAGATGATTGGCTTTCTAGCAGGAGTGGTGGGATAACTGCCATCTTTGCCGTTACGGGCTTTCCCTATAGAGCTGTATTGAGGATCAGATTGAGTAGCATGTCTCCTCTATAAAATGTCTCTGGTAATGCTACTGGAAGTGCTCTTGCATCGGTTGCTTTCTAGCTTCGTTGGCAATGGCTTGCCACCCAAGTTTCAAGCAATATTATGCTGTCGCTCGTGGAGAGCCAACCAGTGTCGTGCCAGAGTTGGTTGAGCTAGCAACATAACCGGGAAGAGCGACCTCTGTGGACATAATGGTATGTAATCGCAGAGTTGAAGTAGTAAGTGACATTGCTATGTCTTGTGTTGTCGCACTTGCTTGATATTAGGCTGTGCTGGCAAAGTTGTCAACTTGCTATTTTTTGATCGTAAGTAATCGTAACAAATGGATGTGTATCTCTGTCCTTATTTATAACAGGGGATTCCGGACTAAAACGGTCGGGAAGCCCAATCGCAAAAAACCCCAAAATCTTACATAATGTTACTTAAAGTACATTATGCAAATTAACGGTCACATTTTAGATTAGGTTCAGGTAAGAGAAACTACTTGGACAAACAACCTATACAGTTATTTTTCTGGTAAGTACAGGCTGTACTAGCAGTAGACTTTGAGGATGCCAATGTCAGTCACCAAACCACTTTGGTCCAAACTGAAATATCTCATCAACTATTGGACTGAATGTCATAATATTTTGTACAGACATTTGTTGTCCCCAGAATAAATAACTTTGGTGATCCCCTTACTGTTTCTAGTGTCACCACTAGCTTGACATTTTTGGTTTTTAATGAAATGCTTTGCCAATTATCAGATGGATTGCTATTATATTTGGTACAGATATCCACAGTCCCAGGAGCATGAATCCACTGACCTTTCCTCTAACACCACCATAAGAATTGATTGAATTGAAATTCACTTCAGACATTCACATTCACATCAGGATGAATTGTAATAACTTTGGTGACCATTTCTCTTTTCCTCTAGTGCCATCATCAGGTGAGAGTTGAGAGGAATTCTGTGCAGGCTTTCATTCTATGGCTTAACTTCCTCTCTGCGCTTCCTTGGTCGCCCAATACGAGGTGAATTAATTTACTTGTGTTGTGCCTGAAATCCTGGTTAGCAGGGCCCCCCAGCTCTACACACCTGCTTTTCTCATCACTGGCTTTAGTTTCTCAAGATGTTGTAATTAGTTGGAGACATGATACTATAAGGAGCTGGGTAAAGCAGATGGGGGAGGGGTTGCAGATCCTACAGGTTAGAGGGAAATGAATACAGATGTAGTCTCCAGGCTAACTCTCTTTATTTATACACTTCTTTCCTTCAGTGCAGCAGGTGGGGAAAGATAAAGTCAGGAAGGCTTAGAGCAATTTGCTAGTTTGTAGTACCAAATGTCAGACTGTCATCTTTAAATGTATTTAATGTTTCTGGAAGGAAGGTTTGAGTTTTCAAGAAACACAGTTGATGAATTAAGCAATCCATCTTATTGTTTTTAAAATAATCATACCTCTTCAAAATCAGAGAAGCAAGTTATTTTCATTTCACCTCAACAAAATTTTATGAGTCTGCATGCACCACCGAATTCATTATGACACCATGACATTTTGCATGTTCCAGCAACTTAAAGAGTACAGTTACTGAAATCCCATTTTCCCTAAGTAGATCAGGATAATCCTCAGCTGGGATGACAGAATAGTAAGTCTGGACATGGATAGATGGATATAATCTTCTTATTTTGCAGCACAATAACAGCGACTGGAAGTTCCATAACTGACCAATCACCTATGCTGACCTCTGTCAAGCACCATCACAGTGCTTTACAAAATGTGGGATCAGACAGTTTTACTTTCTCAGTGGCTCTGAGGTAGATAGAATCAGAGTTCGTCGACAGGATGTCACATATTTTAAGTAAATCATGAAATAAACAGCTGGTTCATACTATACCATACTGGTTCTTTTTTGGGTTAGATGTAAAAATAAACAACACTTGTTTATGTAGACTGGAGGACAAAGTATGTCTTTTAGTCCACGATTAGCTGGTTGGTGTTCAATTATACAATTTTAAGAATTTAAAAGACTTCCATATATGAAACTAGAATCCATATAATTACAGGCACTGGTCTACAGGAGCAAAGTGTTTTTTTCTTTCTCCCAAAAGCTAGGGATGAGGCTGAGCACAGTTGTGGGAAGGAAATCTGATTTTGTACCAACAGCCAAAAATACAGTGGCTTTTCCTGTCATGTGGGTGCTTGGCACTCTACTGAAGATGTTAGTCACTAGTAGATATGAACCCAGGTAGCTGTATAATGTACTAAAGCCCCCTCTAAACAATACTGCAAAAAAATCCCACAGCTACATGTGTGGTGTGGGAATGTGGTTTTCCATCATACCTTACTTATCTCTGTCACTTACAAAATAGTGCTGTGTTTACTTGAAACCAAATGAATGTAAATAAAACTGTATGCAGCGATTATGTTTTGATGGTGACTGTGATTTCTATTTGAGCCCCTGAGGCCAGCAGTTGGCAGCTATGGGAGTCCACAGCACTGTCATCAGCAGAAAGTCAAAAACGATATAATTGTGTCCCACTATGTGCAAAATTATACATAGAGGGTTTAAAAATAAGCTTCACTACAATGTGAATATGTGCAGTTTAAAATGATAAATGTACCACTCAGAATTATTTGAAACGAGTCCTTGATTTCAGACACAAGAGCACAAAAGCAGGTCTCTGATTTCTAGCTGGTGACCGTTGATTTTGTCTATCTGAAATGTCAGCTAACACTAGCAGAATTTCTTAGCTGTAGCAAGCTAGGTAAGGTAATGCTAGCTCCATGCTGTGGTTTTAAAGGCTATTAGTATGGTTTAATTGGTTGGGCTGGTGTGAAAGTTGTCAATCAAACCTGGGTCCACCTACAGTTTTTTAAGAATGGTTTTAGCAAGAACTCAAGAGCTAAACTGAAATCCATCTGCTAAACATGAACTGTTTTGGAAAGAGAAGTGAAAGCTAATCTCAAAGGTTCCCGAGATTGACAGAAAGCTAAATCGTCCTCAGGCGATGGCCAGCGGGTTATGAGATTGCATGTCATGCAATGCATTCCGCTTTTCTAAATCCTTGGAAGATGTGGCCTTGGAAGTAATCTGTAGGTAATAAGCTAATTAGACAGACATGCTAAGAAATCCATCTTATTTTAGAGTGAAGAACACACTCTTTATTCCTCTCCTAACAATTTAGTTCTTGTGTTCTTTGTTTTGGAAAGGCTGGGGAAATTTTTTTTTAAAGTCCTCCGCTCTGCTCAACTTCTCTGCTCATTTATTCAATGCATAATATAACCTGTCAGTGGGGAGGGGGGTTGGGGGAATTACATTCCCAGATTGATTTATTTTATAAACAAAATCTTATTGATTTTACCTATTATGATAGCTTGAGAACTACATAAAATATCTTCCTAATGTTACTTAAAAATAAAGGTTGATGAGATCAGCTGATTCTTTACTTGATGACGCTGCTTATTCAGCTTCCTGCTATTCTCTGCTCTGCTGCCCTCTGATGCTTTGCTCTCCTGTCTGCTGCATTGTTTCTATGATTATCAAACAGAGTTCAGTACTATCAACATTACTGCAGCTTCCAGCATACCTGTAGCCGGTTAAGATGGCAACACTGACACAGAAACGCTACTTTAGGGAGTGGTTTCAGGGACTCTGCAGTGTATCTGCAGTGTAACACTCCTATATAAGCAATATAAAAATCTGAGCAGGAACGCCACTCCTTCCCGACTTTCACACCTAGAATGGTGTTCCCTTTTCCACTAATGGATGCAACCTCTTTTTAACACTGCCAAGGTACAGTATTGCTAACTATAACCCCTAATGACATGATCCTTAATTCTATTGCACTTTTGTACTGTTCACTAACTTCTAACCCCGGCCTGGATGCTACCACATCCCCCACACCCTCTGACACTTGGCCAGTGAACACACAGTCAGCTTGTTGTCTGTGTGTTTTCCAGAGTGTCACCTCTCTGGACCACAGCAGCATCTTCTCTGCTGCACCTGCTGAATCGGCTCCGTTTTTTTTGGTTCATTTTCATACACTTCCTTATGTATTTTCCTTCCTCCTTATGTGACCTCCAGTTTTTATTCTGCATTGGATGTGACAAATGTAGTGAACTACAATACTAATGATAAAAAGTGCTTCAGTAAAATAAAATTAAATCTAATTTGTTACACCCACCCCTGATTAATTGGCCATCTTACTCTTATTTGAATGACTGAGGCGGCTAGTTCTCCTGCTTGGAGAATCAACCTTTTCTGCCAGTTGAAAATTTGTCAAAACACATTTTTTGCTACAGTAAGTCACTGTTGGAGCTGGGTAATTGTCCTCACTTTATGTCCATGTCTGCTGGAAACAGTGAGTGTAGCAATTTTTGGAAAATTAGCTGCTGCAGAGACAGAGCGAGGCGCTAATATGGGCTGAGGGCCAGACACTGTTGCAACGATAAATTGAATAGTCACTGTCAATGGCAGCAGCTGTGGATATGTGTGTCTGTGTAGTGCTTCCTCGTTTAGTAAAAGCCGAATCAGTGGTCGCTTCAACCGCCAGGACAGATGTCAGCTTCGTTTTTGCAATTCATTTCATCCTTTTTCCTTGTACTGGCAACAACATGTTCAGTAAACTCACGTTACCCCTGTGGGCAGGGAATTGGAAATTTTGTGTTTTCACCAGGAGTTAATGTTGCGGTTTCATGCATTTTTCATCATGCCAGAAATGTTTTTTCTTTCCATTGTCAATTTTTTGTCCTTTCGTCATATATCTGCTTCGGTTTGTTTTAGCAAAGGCATTACAGAATGGTGAAAAACTGTGCATGGTTAGACCTCACAAACGCCAGCACACTTATTTTCACTTTCCCTCATGCCAAGGATACATTTCACAGCTCATCAATGGTGCCTTGAAAGAGAGAGATTGCTCCAGTGCACTTACGATGATCACTGCTCCCTCGCCCAGCAATCTGAAATGTAATAGTCTTGTAATACACACACATCCACAAGGCTGTACTCACTCAGCAGTGTTCCAATCAATTGTGTATAATGTCTCCAGAATAATCCAATTGGCTCAAGGACCCTTGATGATCCTGAAGATAGAGGAGGATAATGCCTCTTCAGTTCCCCTGTCTCTTTCGCCCTTGGGTGCTGTGTTCCTCTTTGACCGAGTAGCTGTCATCCTAATCCCTCCAAGCATAATGATTAGTGTGTTATTATTTATTATTATTCATTAACCTGCGGTCAGCAGTCAGGCAGATAAACAGGGGAAGTGACTGTCCTCTCTAATGAGAGCAATAACTCTGGTTAAATGAGATGATTCTGTCACAGAGTGACTTGAGGGAAGAATTCATTTGTAGGATGGGGAAGTTGAGTCACACATTTCATGTGGGAATCAATACCTGTGAGCTGTGAGCTGTCATGACAAGCATCTTGATAGAAAGTTTTAACTTGAGGCTTCTAGTTTTGACCACCATAATAGTATATCATTTTCACTGATCTGGTCTGACGTTCACTGAATGAGTCCTAATACTACATTATTACATATATAGCTGCTGTACTAGAATACATTTCAGATTGGAATATTTTGATTATTTACATGGCAAACTGTTTTGTTTCTCCTCATATCTGCAACAAATTATCTGTGTATCAGTGTTTGTTGGCAGGTCTCATTTTAGCTAATCCCTACTTCATGCCCCTGTGTCTCTAGATGTTTTGTAATGTAATCTGAAATTGCACCTGTTACTAAATCTGAAAATGTTCAGATGAAATACCTGTTACTATAAAGGCCCAATCTGTCAGTTTTTTGCCTGTACAATTTATTTAACAGGGTCCTAAAAGTTAAAAATATTTGTGTCACTCAGTTGAATTTGTAATTCAATATTTTATACCTTAATGGGTTCTTTCATTTTAAACAAACTGGATTTAACACGTTGAGCTTTAATGGTGGGGGTAGGCAGATTTTGTTACCTTTGGAGAGAGCCAGGCCAGCGGTAACCCCATTTTCAGTCTTTTTGCTAAGCTAAGCTAACTGATTCCTGTCTTCAGGTAACACAGATATGAGCGAGGTACTGCAGCTTCCTGTCTTGCATACTTGTCAAGTACAACACCCACAGTCCTTGCCACGTTTTGCATCATTTGACGTGCATTACTGGACTCTTATAGCATACAGTGGGCTTACAGAGACGTGCTGGAAAGTTGACGTGCAATGACAGTGACATCAGTGCATGATGATGCACATCAAGAATTGCCAGTGTGTGGGCTTACAGTGTTTTGAAGCATGTGTGTTGCCTTTCAAAGCCACAGTCACACATACAAGACTAAAATTTAATGAATAACAGATAGTGTTACTCTGTAAATGTGTGTTGCTTTTTATGTGTCAATCAATCACATAAATCACACAGTATTTAAAAGATAATTCAGTACATTTCTCCTCTAAATTAAAACCAGCCTGTCTTACTACTGGATTTCAATCCCCTCTGGAAAACAGCATACCATGCAGTAGATCTGTAGTTCTGCAGTTCTGTAAGGGATAAATATATCTTGTTATAAGCAAGGTTTTTAGTGTTTGCAGCAGGGCCACTTGCCTACAAAATAACATTCATCATCAAATTCTTTTGTTCATTCACTCATATAACTAATAATGGTTTTTGATCATGCTTTTCTGTTTTGAATGACCTCTGGATCCCACCATCGATACTAAACAGAGAGACTGAGAAACAAAAAGGCTGACAAACTTTGAAATCAGTGGAGAGAGGGACATTTGTCTAACTGTTCTCAAATCTGCTTCCTGCTACGCAATATTATTAAAACTGTTTTGCCAGCAAAGACAATGTTGTGGAGCATGTGGAGAATCAAATGTTACTTCCCTTTCACTGCAGCAACCCTTTGGACCTGCAGCCCACCAGCTTCACTGTAGCTTATGTAACTTGTAAAGTCCTTTATTTTTCTCAGCCCAACCTTAGCTTATTTGGACGTCCAGATTGATGCATATGTAAAACACTTTTGAAATTCAATTTTCAGTTCTCAGCGAGAAGCTATTTATATTTTGTGGTGGTTACATGTATACCACTATAATTTCCACTAACCGTGGTATTATCATATTCATGTTGAATTACCATTTTCAGGCCGTAGCAAAGACATCCACCATTCTGTTTCACTGTTCATTCTATAGTTCTTCCTGCAACTAGCTGTTAATTCCTTGATTTTATGGCGTATAATTTATCAACTGCAAAGAACTGTTTTACCGTCTCTTGTGGTGATGTAAAAATGAATGCCATTTACAGTTTACAGTAACACACAACCCAGAGACATCGAAGACAGTCCATGTGTGTTTTCAATTCTTTAGATCTCTGTTCACATTAAATGATTAGAGCATGACAGACTATCTATTTTCATTTGTCCCGTACACTGACATGTGTCTTCTTGAAATAATCAGATGCTATAACATATGCTGTGAATGAGATCTATATTCAGGGTACAAACCTGCAATAACAGACCGTAATCATCCATTTAATGGAATTATTCTGAATTGTGACACACAGTGGGCCTCATGCAAGAACATTTTCATATTCACATCCTGAGTCCTCTTATTACTCTGTGAGTTTCACTCGCACTAGTGCTCCAAGTCGGATTTACCAAACAAACTTGTTGTTGTAAATTGCTCGTTTCAACCTGGTGAATTCCACCTTCATTAATAAGTGTACATTCATGATATTTCATTGTTGGTATAATTGACATATAACACTGCCTGTTCCACTCCGTTTGTAGACAGGTTTCATTCACAAAAATGTGATTTAACATGAAATTAGATGTAAAAAAAGTATTGCTAATAGATTCAGATTAAAGCACTGTCCTTCAGTGTCAGTCAGTGTTTTTACACTTGGGAAAAAAGTCAGAAGATCTGCACGTGACTCAAACGACAGGCCTGGACCATTTGCATATATTATTTTATTTTGTATAAGAGACAATACTTACAGAGTAAATAAGTGAACGCCACACGTTCTCGTGAATCACTCCTGTGCCACTTCAGAACGAAGCTGTTCCTATGAGTGGTATTTGGCTGAGGCACAACATTTTTGTGTAAATTGGGCCTTGTTCACAGCAGACATTTTGACTTGTCACAGAGGGACAGGCACAGGTTTTACTAATAATATTAATTATTTTTCCTTTCTGTTCCTTTCTGAGTGTCCCAGTAAGCCATGGCAGTGTGACTGGGAGCAAGCTTGTGCAATACCCTGAAACTGAAGCAGCTGAATTAAAATCATCATTCATTTGATTATTCAAACCTGCACTTTCCCTTCTATGACATGTCAAAATGTCTTCAGTGAATCTACCGTTAAGTCATGTGTTTTCTATAATGATCTGCCTGAAAGATGACCGCCTGTTACAGTGGCAGAACATTATATATCCAGTTGCTGATTGCTATTTGAACTTGTTTACAAAAAAATAGACTTCTTCCTTTTATCATAAAGTCCTCACAGAGTGTATTTCCTATCTATCACTTTACTCTGCTGAAGCAGAATTGGCACATCTCTTTCCCCCACACAGATTTGAAAGGTGTTACATCTGATCTGTTATTTTTTTGGGTTGCTGGTGTTTTTCCTCCAAGCTTATTATACACCTATTATCTATTTTACTGAGGTAATTTGGGTCCTAATTCTAACCAGTTTGAAAATAGGCAACAGGGTAGTGCATCCAAATTCTGTGTCCGTGTCATTGGCATAGCCAAGCAGAATGCCATAATTGGGTAACGTGTTTCTAATGCCACTAATGAACTCTGCTCATTTGCATGCTTTTCTGAGCCTGATACGCCAAGTAATTATCATTTATAAACCACCATGAAAATTAATGCACAGTAACTAATTTGCAGCTATGATGTGTAAAATTATTGCACAATATTTACGTCAGCTCTGAAACTAAAGCCCAAACAGCAACAATGGCAGAGTAATCACAACACTTAGACATGACTGATGGCATTTCATTTTAGTTTGAGCATCAAGGACACACACACACACACACACACACACACACACACACACACAGTGCGTTTGGAGAACTCTTTTGGATTTGAAGTTGCAACATTGTAATGAAAGCCTTGCTTCATTGTGCAGTGTTGTCAGTCAGCTTACTGAGCTGAGACCTGAGGTTGCAAGGCTGGTAGAAAGCGTAAGCACAGATTCATAATACGTCTTTGTGTTGAGTTTCAAATGTCACGGCGTCTGCAACTTTTACAGATAACAATAAAAAAAAAAACAGTTTCACCATATCAAAAAGAGCATCTGTTCTCAGAGTGCATCCATTTTTAACATGAGTGACACCATGGGAATGCGAACTCTAGCTCTGCCAGCACCTTCAGCTACTCATTGTACTGCACACAAACACATGATTCTTTGGTGGCTGATGATCAGTGACATTGTCTTCTGACTTTAAGCTCAGCTATGGATGACACATATAAAAAATAACCATAAC
The DNA here is from genome assembly GCA_024633595.2 of Lepomis macrochirus. NCBI lineage: Eukaryota > Metazoa > Chordata > Actinopteri > Centrarchiformes > Centrarchidae > Lepomis > Lepomis macrochirus. The sequence continues at coordinate 5,887,232 of JALXJV020000022.1, read as the reverse complement.
CTAGCCTCATGTATTTCTAAATGACCTTTTTCTTTTGCTGCTGATGCCATGAACACTGGGGATCACACAACCTTGAAATTTAGACTGTTACTTTAACAGATGGGAACCACATTTATTATTTTTCGTCCAGACCAAAAGCCTGAAGCACAGCTAGTGGCCCCTAGTTCTGCAGCGAAGATTAAACCCCATGAAAACGAAGAATATACTTTGAATTTGTTATTTTAGAGCCTTATATAGTAAAGCTGATAATATAAAAAAAAGTGTATCATGACAGTGGTAGTAGAGGGATTCAAGTCAAGACTGTTATGTCCTGAGGAGCAAAATTTAAGCAGCAAATTTAGAATTAGATGCTTAATACACATTTAACTATCTGTTAAGATCTGCAACATGAAGGGACTAAAAACTTTCTTTTCGTTATACAAGCTTGTGTGGTTCAATGAAAAATAAATAACCTTATATATTTCTTGTGTACAGGTTTTTGCCTGATGGAGGCACTAGAGACATGGTCAGGGGGTCACAGGGATAGTCTCCCGGGCACCATTATAATCCATAAACAGTCTGGTGGGACAGTGTCCTGAATGCTGCCCAAGGTTTCTGGATTCTGGAACTTGGCACACTCCAACATTCAAGTTGGAACATGGAGTCCCGCTGGTGAGGAGTGATGACCAACAGCTTCATCATTTACCGCATATTAAGCTCATTATCCTGTATATGTCTTGTTGTTCCAAACCTTGGTTGTCCAGTGATGGAAGCGCCAATGCCAAGCAAGGTTTGATCCAACAATTCCTTAATATTAAACCAACCATTATCTTTGTAATTGCCCTTACAGAACGTCACACATTTGCCGGACACTGTCCTCCCAAGAAAAATTACAGCAGCAATAATTTCAGCAAATACCCGAATGCAACATATGTTTCATGTTCAAGGTACAAAGCCTTTTAGCGCTTGCAAAAGTTTTGACTCTTGTCAAATCATTATCAGGAGCAAAGGTGGAAACATTATGACATAGATGTAGAGCCACAGTCTGAGCGGAAGGAAGATGGACAAAATGGCCTACATACTTCGACATGGGAGGCGAGCGTTCACTTCCCATTTCTGTGTCTGTTTCTTTTTACCATGGCCACAATCATTCCCTGACCTTAACAAAGCAGCAAATTTTACCCAGACCCTGCTCTTCGCCTATCCCCTATCAAAAGCCATCATTTATAAGGGTTTTGGAAAGCATTAACAAATGATGTCATCTAGTTGATAGGGCTGCCACATCAGGGGACCCTTATATGGGCAACAGCAAACAATTAATTTTGTAATTTTCTTAACTGGAGTCCCTGTTAGCATGACAAAATTATTTGGTTAGCATATATGATGGTTTGGAATGAAATTACTACTTGGTTAAGGTTAGGGAACGACTGCAGTCATGGTTAAAACAGGTACACATTAAAAGGTACACATTGAGTGTTTTATTCTATGAAATGCCTTTCACAGGTGCTAGAGCTTCAAAAACAATTCATGAGCACAGTCAACCCTCAGCAAACCTTATTATTTTCTGATATGAAATATGAAGTACCTCAGGGCTCTGATCATGACCCTCTGCTTTCCTCGTATATAGAACTCCTCTTGGCTAAATAACACAGTTTTGGAATTCGTTTCAATTCTCTGCATTGCTGATGATGCTCAGATGTATGTGCCTGTAAAAGCAGATGGTGATGACCAAATTAGAAATCTAGAGGCCTTTTTATCAGCTGCAAAACCATGGATGTCAAGTAATTCCCTGCTCCTAATTTCAAATAAAACTGAGATGCTAGCTCGATGTAGACAAAAGTTTGATCAACACTTATTCTCAACAACCCCTGTGATCTCTCAAAGATTGACAGCCAAGAGTCTTGATCTTACCCTCTCGTTTGATCGGCATATTAAAAAAATCACCAAGATCAGCTTTTCCACATATGCAACTAGGGCTGACCCCCTAGTTATAGTGGAAGATTTGATGCTTCGATGGGCAGAGCCTGATTTGACTGTCAATCTCACAGCCAAACCTTCGCAGCGAAACAAGGATCATGCCACTTTGGCGATATGGGGGTGCTCAACGTCTGATTTCACATAGCTCTACCAATTTTCTCCCAATACGTTATTATACAGCCTATTACAATATACATTTCAACGTTTAATGCTGTAAATAAACATGTAAGAAGAACAAAACTTTCAATAAATGTTTTTAAAGTTTGAAAATAAATCTGAAATTGTAACCCTAACCCTAGGACATCAGTGCATGTGTAAGCGATGCATGTATGTGTCTGTATAGTGGCAGTGGAGGAGCACTTGCTGAAGAGACGGAGCCTCAGCTTCACTGGTGTTGTGCCGAGTTGTCCGCACTTCGCGGGACTTTCGGAAAATTTATCACAGTTGATGAACCACACAAAGAATATTATATCGTTTTTAAACATCCAAGTAGGACGTGCATGCAGTTGTTGCAGCACAACATGCAGGCAAAACTCTGCATAAGACTGGTGAATGGCAGACGAGAGTGTAAGTTGAATGAAGAGAGACTGATTCTCAAGGTTCTCGAGATTAAAGCGGAGCTACCGTGTGTTATTCCCCCCTTCCTCCCTTCGGCTCGCAATCGCCAAGCACAAAAAAAACATGATTCGACTATCAGTCGACTATAGGCAGGAATTAACGATTGTGATTCAGCTATGTAAATCCTTAGTCGGGGACAGGCCTATATGCAACTCAGCTGAAAAGAGGTGTTTTCTGTCGATGATGCAGAGATCCTAATTCATTCCTTTGTTTCAACTAGATGAGATTAGTGTGACATTTTGTTTTCTGGCCTTTTACTAAAAGTTTTCAGATGGTTCAGATTGATGAAATTTTAGCTTCACTTCCTTAGCTCCCTATCCATGCTAGATTGGACTTGTCAGGTGCTTCTGATGACTTATGAAATTGTAAACAGTCTCGCTCCTTCTTGTCTCTCTGATGTCATTAAACTTTAGGTCCTATCCCATGCTGTCTCAGAATACTGAGCTCCTATGGGTCCCCAGAGTTTAAATGAAGTCAGCTGACAATAGAGCCTTTTCCTGCCATGCCCCTTTTCTCTGGAATAATCAGACATCTGACATCTGACAGTCTGACTCTGTTGAGGCCTTTAAATTAACCTCATCTCATACTCATATTTTTGCTTTAGCTGTCAATTACCATCTTCCATACTAGAAGCCTCGTACCTGTTACCTTTTTACTTCTGGCTGGTCTCTTAGTTTCAATGAATCTATTAACATCGGTACTAATAGTCCATGTCCATCCTGTCGACGATAATTCTAACAGACTGCAAATGCTTTGATAACAACACCATCTTTTTGCCCTGCTAAACAAACAAAGCAAAAACTTCCGTCTCTCTGACTATCCAGTCCTCCTTCTCCTCTCTTGCAGTGAGGCTTCTCTGTGCTGGACCATCGGCTATGCTGGGACCTCTCTCTCTGCTGGCTCGCCATACATTTTGTTGATCTGGATCTTTGTTCCCCAGGAGATTCAGACTCTTCCCTTCTTGTTGTATGCTGTACAGACTGTAAAAACCCTTGAGGTAAGTTGTGATTTGTGATCTTAGGATATATAAATGCAATTGACTTGACTTAACTGTTTAACCATGAATAAATCAGCATTGCCTGATCCATCCACCCCTTTATGGCCTGTGCTCTTCATGGACAAGAATCATGATTCCCACATCTGCTGAAGGCTTTCGTCGCTGTTTCTGCAATTGCTTCTTCAAAACCAAAGTCCAGTTTTAAAGACAGAGATGAAATATATCATTTGGTCACTTTGTTTGGGTCCTATTCAACATCATTACAGACTAACCAGATTTTTTTTATCTGCCACATAATTTGACACAAATGTGTTTCCTTCTTCTAAAGTTAAACAAACTTCTGAACAGATATAACCCAGTGTTTAGCTACACATACATTCTCTGCCTTATAAATTATTTTTCTCAATGATTTTTGTCACCTTGTCGTTTCCTGCATAAAAATATATGTATGTAGAGGTGAAGATTGCACAGTTTTCAGAAATAACTGCATTTAAATGGTATACTCAGTTCAGCACAATATGCTGCCTCAATACTGTGAGCCAACAGAAGATATCCTGCAAATTAGATCTTTCATACTGCTAGAATACAACTCAACTGAGTGCTAAATAAAAACTTGGCTGGAGGGCTCAGAGTTACATCTACAAAATAAGGGAAACTTGACACACTCTCAAAGCACACTCCACACTTTTCACATGATTATAGAGACACACAGTCCCTCAGTCTGGCTTTCTCTGGCAGTTAATATTGACTGATTAGGATGGGGATTAGTGTGGGCACAGTGAGCAATCTGGCATTTTGAAGAGGCTTTATCGCTCAGGCCGCACTGGGCAATGTTTTGGCTGTTTTATGTCATTACTGACACAGTCCTCCCACTCCCAGCCATACACTCCCATTGTGTTTATGTGCACTTTCCTACAGACACTTATCTTAGCAGCATGGAACAGCCTCTGAAACAATATTTAGACCAAGTGCTGATACACTTTTATCACGAACAGACAAAAGCTTCCTATTCAAAGGGGGAGAACTTGCTTCATAGGTCATTGATATTACATAAACGTCTGATCTGAAGTTGCACCTAAATCCACTTTAGCTAAATCTGTGTTAGCTAAATTCAGAAGGACATAGATCTTTGTTATCAGACGCGTCCCTTCACACATTCGGTTATCTGTCAGTCCTTAAATTTCATACATCAAACCTCTATCTATAAAGTTAGTTGACTCGTGTTTTGAACCTCGTACACAAAAGCTGGTTCAGATGAATGTTTAGTTGCTGAAATTAAATTTGTCGCTTCATGACACTGATGGAGAATGCCTGATCATCCTACACAGACTGATATGGCAAGATGATGTACACTTTAAAACAGCTTATTTATTTAGAAGCTGTAATTATTCTTTCTTGCAATCAAACTTTATGCAACACAATCTGCCTTTAAAAATGAATTGTCAGCCCTTCAAACAGGCAACGCAAGAGCACTTTGCAAAATCAAGATGGCTGGTGATTTATGAATTCAGCAAATGGCTCTAAATCAACAGTGAAATAACCAGCTGGAGAGAGATAATAAAGCAATATAGCAAGCTTCTGTTCAGTCTAGCTGCAGCAAATAAAATACCTATTTTCACTTAGAATAAAAAATCTGAAAGCAGAGGTTTCACATTTATTTTTTGGTGCCAGTTTGTAGATTCATGTTTGAAATCCGTCATTAAAATGTCATGACCTTCACCCAGAACACAAGGCAAATGTTGACATTACGCAGTACCAAAAGGAAGAGGCATGCTCGAAATGGGTCTTCACTTGAGTGACAGGCCAGAATTGATTTTTTTGACAATGAGATGGTGGAGAAACACAATCAGGGGCAATTTTAAACGAGACCTGGCCAGAAACCCTACACACTCACACGCACACAGGCGATCATACTTTTCTTCTTTGATGTTCTTTACCAGCTTGGCTTTCCCCACCATTCCTGAAGGTCATTGGCCTTTTCTCCTCATAAAAGTACTGACCATGTTTCAAGTTGTCTGTCTCGCTGATTGATTGGCACAAGGGATCATCCACAATCATGCAAACACAGAAAAGATGTAATAAATTTGACATTGACATGAAAAGTTTGAACTGATTGAAAATGACAACGCAGTTTCTTAACAAATTCAGGTTTGTTGAGCGAGAGGTGTTTGACAGTGTGCGTTACTTTTACACAAAAATATCATAAATTATGCTAGCCCCGCCACAAACCCCATTATTAAAGCAACATAATGTAATTGGTAATTGTAATTGATTTGGTGTTTTTTGCAATTTGGCGCCCCTACAGTTTCACAGATAAGGACAGCTGCCATAATATCCATACTGAGGATACTGAGCTAGCATCTCCTTATAGCTAGCTTGCTAAGGAGTCTTGTTGGTGTGTGATGTGGTGCCGTAAAGCATTAAGCTGTTCTCACAATTGGTTTCCTGCCTGGTATTACAATGTGCAACAGCAGGCGCTCCGAGCCAAAGTGGCAATGACAGAGACGACGTTCTCCCTATTACAAGTCAAAATGATATTGAAGCTGTTATTTTAAGATAACATTACTACGGATATGTTACTTTAATGAAAGAAAGCGTCATAGGAGCATATTCAATCTAGTATACTATTTAATGGTTGACAAAGTCCCAAACACAAGGTAAAATAACACCCACTTGACAACATACCAGTAAAAAAAATCTACATTCATAGGAAGTTTGCCAAAAAAGTTAGTATCACTGCCTGTGTTTATTATTGCTGTCTGGGCCATTCCAGATTAATTTAGTACAAATTGGGGAAATATGTTTGTCAATGTTCGGGAGTGTTGGTGTTGGTGTTTCTTGTTTCCTACTTTATTTTGAAGTTGCTCTCCCCCTGGTGTCATTGTCTTGTTTTGCTTCCTGTCTATATGCTGCCTGATTGTCTGATTAAGTTCACCTGTGTCTCGTTATCACCTCCTCTCTAGGGTATTTAGTTGGGCTGTTTAAACCATTTCCCAGTCTATGTATAGCTGTCAGGCCTGGTCGCTGTGTTTCCTTGTGTTTTGGATTATCTGCTTTTTGGGTTGTGTATTTTAGATTTTGCCTCTGGATTTATGTTGCTTCGTTTTGGATTGCCTGCCTCAACTCTGTTCCTGTACTGCAAGTTCCACATATGATTTATAAACCCTGTAATCTGCATCTACTCTGCCTGGTGTCTGGGTACAAATCCTTTTTTTCAATCCCAGCTACATCAGCTGATAGCAGATGAAAATTCAAATGCCTCAGCATTAGTGAATGGCCAGTGACCAGGTTCCTGGCAGCCTTATTACAAAACAATATTATGGCTCCAGTGGAAGCTTCTTGTGAAGAGCTTCATCCATATCTGACCCCCATATGCAGATCTTTCCAATTCCGCTGCAGTCCCAGCTCCTGCCACTACTCCATAATCCAAAAGAACATGATTCCTAACCCCAGCAGGTAATTTCACAGACCCAGAGAATGATTTTCCTGCATCCAGTAAGGGCTTGCTAATATTAACTCCAGGATCCAAACCCTGGAGTCCGGTTCGACACCTTCAACAAGTTTTTTTTTTTTTAACCATAACCCTGACCTCATGAATGACCTGCATGATGTGACTCCAGCGAGCATCAATGGCATCAGTCCTGTGGAGATGTGCAGTGTCCGCCAGGGTTATATTGTTTCCCCCTACTGCTGCAGTCTCTCCAAATCTAAGTAGCCAGAGTATGTAAAAATGTAGAGAAAGTCTTGCTATGCTCAGAGATAAGTGTGAGGGAATTGGAGATGTGTCAGTAATGCTGAGGGATAGCGACCCATGGCTTTCTAAAACTTTAACTCTGACTGAATGCCATTTGTGAAGTTTATCCGTCCCACAGAGCCAAGCTGGACACTATCTATCCATCATTTCTGATCTGGCCATGACCTATTCGATGTGCCCAAGACAAAACCACTTTGAGAGGGAAAAGAAAATAAAGCCATCAAAATCCCTCAGCTTAGAAAGGATCTGAAAAAGCACCCTAACTGTTTTGTCAATTGTTTGATTACAGGACTGATTCAGTGGTTGGTAGGGTGTTTGTCTTGGTTGCCAAAAGTCTAATTAGTTTGCAGTAATTTGGTTGATGCATTACTGGGAAAAGCGGTTAAGAAAGGACTCATGATTGGTCCATTTGATAAATCACCCTTTCCTAAAACTCTAATCCCATTGGTAGATACAGACTGCAGATCTGAGCTGGTTCTGTTATCTTCTGTTTGACAAAAGGAATGGCGTGCCATTGTTTTATGAGTACCAAGATTCTTCATGCAGCCCCTTTTGTTGTTTTTTGTGAGGCGTCTCAATAATCAGTATGATTTATGTCCAAAGATCCTTGCCAACAAATGCTGCTTCTACTACTCTAATGGAAATGTACCCAATTGTTATAGTCAATGGGGTAAACACTGTTCAAGGAAACAAATCCTGTTTTGTTTTTGTTTTCTTCACAACTTTCTAATATCATTAATAAAGGGCACTCATCAGTTCCATTCAAAATAGTCAGGTACACTATGTAGTCATCTGTGTTGTCTAACTTCATTTGAGCAGCTCATGCCAGGTATGGTTAATAAAATTGCTGCTTTTAACCACGACATTGCAAATATATATGCTCTCTTCTGCTAGCTATATGCAATCTGGCTTAGCTAAGCACATTAAAATTGTATGATTCTGCATGGTCTTACTTCACCTCCTTTGTGCCACCTTCTCCGTAGCAATTTTGCCTGTCAGTATTGCTATCATAGGTGCCTGTATTTATAACTGTTTTGAATCCCGCAAAATGCAGCCGTAATCTATAGAAGGAGTTATGGAGACTCACAGGTATACAATTCCATCTTCATTGATTGGATCCATCCACCAACAGCCTACTTGAAAAACCACCTATTCATCTCCTGCTAAATGGCTTTAAGAGAGAAAACACAAGACAATAATACATGTCTCCCTTTCACTCTCCCACACATGCAAAAGTCTATTGTATACAAAATAAAAAGGACGGTTAAAGAGTCTTCTTCAGTGTTTTACAGATTTCTCCAACGTGGCAAGATCACATTAGTGCTGCAACTAACCATTATTTTCATTATCGACTAATCTGACGATTACCTTCATGATTAATCGTTTAGTCTATAAAATGTCAAGAAATTGTAAAAAATACTTATCAAAATTTTTTAGCGCACAAAGTGACCTCAAATTTGCTTATTTTGTCCAACCAACAGTCCCAAAGACTTTGTCATAAATGACAAAAAATAGCAGCAATTCCTTACTTTAAGAAGATGAAACTAGCAAATGTTTAACACAACAATGACTGAAACAATTAATCGATTGTTAAAATAGCTGTCTATTAATTTTCTTTCGATCGATTAATCAATTCATCGACTAATCGTTGCAGTGCTACACAACATGCACAGAATCTCTCACATGACCTCACTATAGCTGATGTAACAATTAACCCTCACTACTCTATATTCTTAAAACGTTCCAAGACTGCTACGGATAGAAAACATCAATTTTAATTTCTGAGACAAATTCTGCTTCAGTGCCCTGTAATGTGCTGGCTCATACAATAAATGTTATGCAAAGGGCTGGGTTCTCTAAAAAACTCACTAGCTATGTTACCTCAAACTAGCAAATATATTGCAAAATTCAAGTGGCCTCACTGCATGTCATTTTATTCAAATTGGCTTTCCTACTAAGTGCTCAGCTAGCTCCTCTTGCTGGCACTTTTAAGCTGGTTTGCCTGGTATTGTCATTTTTGGGGTCTTTGCTGTTTCTCTCCCCGCCTTAGGCATTTCATGTATGCAGATGGAAGGTGATGGAGGTTTCCCAGAACCGAGCCATACTGCCAAACATAGCTTACTGTAGCGTTTTCCTTGACCAAAGTGGTCCTGATTTTTGCATAAATGTACTAGATAGCAAACCATGTGACTAGATACATTTGGAATTACCTTTAGTGTAGAGATACACATGTGTGATGTTACGTCCTATGTTCGCCAGATTTATATTGCACAAAATGGGAACATGACAAAGGCTCCTATGTTCCCCAGTTCTAGAGTTAGGGTTAGGGGGTAACTGAACATAGGACCCTGAGGACACAGACACCTCAAACTCATGAATGAATTATGTGAGAAAGTTTTGACTTTAGAACAGATTGTTTTAGGAAGTAATTAACTTTTATTCTTCAAGGGCATGTGATAGAGTTTAGGATCTAAGGCTCAAACGATAATCAAAGCCTTTAAACAGGCATAATGTTAATTCAAAGAGCAGGCAGTGACTGTATACTAAGTGAGGCCACCATCTACATAGGAATGGGCTCTGTTTTAGCTTGCCGCGTTTTCCTCAGCTAAGGAAGGTCGACTGACCTGAGTGATTAATCTGGTTCATTGGCAGAGGTCATGGAAGCTGTGTGTAATGAGACGATAATTGGAGAGAGGCAGACGTATCATTCCGTGGGACTAATCCTAAACTATTGGGAAGAATATTGAAACTAGATCCCTCCATTACAACCAGGGGCAAGAATGACTTCTGGCAAGAATCTGTTTAAAATGCAGTTGGTATGTACCCTACTGAAGAGCTGAAGACTCTAATGAATGTTAATCCTATGAACATTTTTTGACTCCTTTTTGCCTCTAATTCCATGGCACCCTCTCTCTTTTTCTCCCCTCTCTATCCCCAAAGTGGATTGATCTGAGGATTACTGATGGTTGTGAAGCCTCTTCAGCAACCTGGAGCACATTATGGGCTCCATGTTACTTGATGCAGCAGACTGGAAAGCGGCTTGAAAATGAGAACATTTGGAAGACTGAGTCAATGGAAAAGTAAATACATATGCTATAGGGACACAGCTCCAACTGAGTAAATAATTCTTATTTAGTATGTCATTTGTAGACGTGAACATTTCTCCCTACTTCAAGTGACAGTAGTACAAATTGCAAAATTTTATGTAATTGCACTGACACGAATAAAATCCAGTTGATCGTGGGGAAGATGTTATGTTTCCTGTCCCAAATAATTCACGAGAGGATTGTAAACTTTAGGAAGGAGATTTAGTCTTTGCTTCTTTCTTTGTTATTGTATCTGCAATATATAAACCTTGTCTACAGTGGTCAGGGTGGACAGTGGACGTACAGACCCAGATCCTGAATCCCTTGTGTGGTTAGGTGAAGGAAAGACAATGATTTTGGTTCAGCGTCAACAAAGTAAACACATTGTGTCTCATGCTTTAAATCACTGGATTTTCCCAATCCTTTAGCAAGTGCTGTGTGCCTAAACAGAATAAAAGGGTTTTTTTTATTAATGATTAAGTTGCAATGAATGGATATTGCATTGCAACAGTGAGAATTCTAGGAAAACAAATACATACATTAAATGAGCATTTTACTGGTTCCTTCAGTATTGGTAGAAAGATATATTAATTAACAACATTTCCACATTATGTTGATTAAAAAAATGTAATCCAGGTGGCATTATGCTTCCAAAATGTGTCGCCTAATAGTAGTGAATAAAAGGTAATTTCTAGGAGACACAATTGAACATACTGTATGTTGTCAGGGGTTGTTTTGTGTCTGTGTCTGATGAAGAGCCAGTGATAAAGTCTTGATCAACTCTTTCACATTTCAGGCATGGCTTTTGCACTTTTTGCTGCTGTTCATCTGCCGCCTTCTTTCCAGGGACAGAAAAAACAACATCTTGAGGGACTTGAATAAGTTACTGGCAGAACAAATTATGTCCCTCACACTGTTATGACATTGGAAGATGGAAATAGGCAGAGACAAATCTAAAGTCAAGCCAATGACCTCTCTTTTCCCTCAGTACTTTCAGTCAGCTAGAACAAGCTGAATTTTAATGCCTCTTACTTGTATACTCCGCCACAACAAAAGTGCACATGCCTCGGACGACGTTGCAGATATGTCGCAGCCACTTTTTCATGTTTCCTAAAATGCACTGTTGAAAGGTTCTGAGGATGGATAGAGGTAATAGATGCAGTCGTTCAACCATAAACAGCCCATGAGCTGCTCTGAGACCTGCCCTCCTGTCACAAATCTAACACCTAAATTCTTCTCTAGATTTGCTCTTATGCTTCGACTATGACGAATGACCCCTAATTTGACCAAAGGAAAATATGGGTCAGACCTGTAATGATTTCTACTGACTCTGTCTGTGTAAGATATGTTTTGATGTTACAAGTTCTTCTCTGAAAATAGGACAACTAAAAGCTAATACAAGAGGAAGTACAAAAGAAACGAGAGGAATTAAAGACAGATTACGTCAATCATTACACAAAAGCAGCAACAGCGACATTTAGCCTCCTGACAAAAAGAGATTCATAGCTTTAATCCCTTTGTTAAAGCAGCTTTTGAGCCATATTGAAAACAATGTGATATTGTAACGCATCTGTTGGAGTGTCATTAAGCAACAGGCACTGTAATGTGTCTGTGTTCTCTTCTCCTTATGTCATTAAGGATTATATATTTACACTTGTACTGTAATAATTTTCAACATATTTCCTGGACATATTTTTTAAAATAGTAACAGATGCCAGGCCTCTTTTACAGCCCTCCATTTTGCTGTCAAGAGCAGAAATTGAATATTGAATCTAGCTGTCACAGCAGTGGACAGCAAAAGTGTAAAAAAAAAAAAATGACTGAACATCAAATGGAAACACGAGCAGCTTGTTTCATGCCCCCCATCTACTGTTATAGTCACCGAAGGAAAGTTGAGACAGTAATAAGTATCAATTTGAATAATGCATAGCCATGCCCACATCTTTTAGTGGTAATCAATTATTCAATGTTGTTTTGCTCCCACTCAGCATGTTCCATAACAGTACTAAACTCTGTCATAGAAGAACTGACACCACCCCAAAATATTCCTTTTATTCAGGTTCCTTTTATTCATGCATGAGCAATGAAAAGCATAGGACAAACACAAGAGAAGATGTCTTTTGGGGTAAGGTAAGTGTTTTTATTTTCTTTTTCTTCTGCACAGATAATGTAGATGGGGGTTCGGCGATTGGTACTTTAATCTCTGCTTCAGGGCAGAGCTGCGTGTGAGGGAAAAGAGTAAGAATGAGCATTTTTGTGTGTTTTTGTGGCGCGATTAAGTTGTGGTTTGTGCAGTTATACCAGGTTGTTATCAAAGACAAACTGAAATCCAAGGAATGTGAAGGAGTGTGAACACGTTAAAATCTGCACATGCATTTTCTCACTACTAGCGTACAGTGTTATAATCATTCCCCACAGTGTCATTGTTAACTTAAGGGTAACTACTCCATATAACAGTTTTTCTCAGTCACTGAGGTGCATTTCTCAGGTCAGAATTGAAATTCTCAAAACTACTTGTTCAACTTCCACATCATCTTGTCACTTCTGCACATCATAAAAGCAATTTGTTATTGTAAATGCTTTGACACCATCCATCGTCAACCACTTATCCTGCGTACTGGGTCACGGGGACACATTGAAGCAAATGATTATTTACAATTATTTGCTGTTTCCTTCATTGTCAATTACTTATGTCATACTGATTACAATGCATTATATATAAATCCACTATGTTGTCCTGTTTGTTTGATAAGTTTCGAGTAATGCACTTCCTGTTTTGCAAATGTTAAGGATGAATCGAGAAATGTACCAAAGTGAGTGAGGAAAAAACTAACACTACAAGGGGTAAAAAAGAGAAGGAGAACAAAACTTTCCTGCTTGCACATTTTTTTGCATCTACTTTAGTTTTGAAGAAACTTATCATAAAATTCACTTTTTCACCCCAAAAATTACAGTCAGCATTTTGCAACACAAATTCAATCATGCCCAGTCCAGTTTTGATCAAAGCTCAAGTAAAAGTTTAATGAGATGCTGGATAAAGTAAGATAAATGTAAAATTTAAAGTACCCACAATTTCTACCAATCTGGTATCCATAAAACATAATGAACAGTGGAATTTGCTAGTTATCACCACACCATGTTTTTGATGAATATTGAAAGAATTAATGCCATAAAGGTTTGTGAAGACTTCAACAAAAATATTCAGTTTCGCTCTGCAGTGGTTGGTGTCCACACAAGGAAAGGAAGGCATGCAGGACAGAATTGCAAAGCAGAATATCAAGCCTGAAGTTTTTTGGGGTTTTTTGTTTCTACCAAGTCATTTGAAGAATTGTGTGATAGCAGGGCAGTATAAAGGCATCTATATGTGACCTTGCTATGTAAGCACTCCTTTTGGCCTCTGAGGATTTGTGAACCACTCAACATAGTAACCCATATCGCATCATAAGCCAGCAGCATCAGGCTAAAGTAAATCACTGCCTTCCTTGGCCCTCAACACAAAGTCAAGGTCAAAGGTCATGGATTTCTGCATTTTAAAAGGCGATTGAATCAAATATTCATGACTGTCTCGCAGGCAGCTTAAGCTTTACACGTTTGTTTATTTATTTAAGAATGCATTGTGAATATAGTGCGAGACTTGCATACAGATAAGCAAATCCATGCAGAGACATTTGCAATGTTAATGTGGGCATTCAGCTCCATCACTTCTCTACTCTCATCTCCCAGTGGAATAAACGATTAACTTAAGATTTGTTTCAAGTTCATCCAACTAGGATATAGAAATAACTACACATGTGAACAGCTAACAAAAGGAGAAGAAATGTTATAGTCTCTTCTCTTTGTTTAAGGAGCCACGTGTTCCAGCTCCCTGTTGTGTATCTGGAATGACTTCAAAGATTGCCTCTTACTCAAATATGCGCAGCTTGAATCTACCTCCAAAATTATTATTCATAAACCATGTGCGGCAAGATGTTGTCCAGCAGTTTCAAACAGGACAGCTTCTTTTATATCTATATAAAGTAATAGAAATTAATGGGGAATAATGCAATTTGTCACGTAAATATTTTACATTTTTGGATTCATTTGTGTAGCATATTTGATCATTAGGGTGTCAAGATCTCTGCCAAGCTAACTAGTGTTAGTTTTATTGTGTTATTTTGCAGCAACCTCAGCTTTCTCTGTAGCCAAAGAGTCAAACTAATGGCCTGATGCTCAGGATAACAACATGTCCGCCCTCTTCATCCTCCTCCACCTCCTTGTGAAGTGCAAGTTAGAGGAGTTGAGTGATCCTTCATGGCACCATCAGTGTCCATTTTGCGGTCTCACCGACTTTTAAACCCTCCAATAAAGTAACTCCTGGCTGCGAGTCCCACATCCTGTTAAGGATGACAATCTCAGAGCTATTTCAGAGGAACCTGTATGATGGATGTTAAAAAACACCACATGTGACACTTTCTCAAAGGCCATTCAACATATTCGCATTGTAAGCACTGCGTTATAAATATGCTAGTTTCCATTAGCATTGGCAGTGACCACTGGCCTGATAATGAGGTTGAAATACCAGTTCCTCTATGGTTTAACATTTAGCCTAAAAATTAAAACTCAAACCATAAGACTATTGCATGGTCAACTTTTATGTCAAATCTGTACTTATGGACGTTATGGACTGTCATGCTCCCCCATCATCACTTCAGTATTTAAAACATGAAACAGCCATGTTTGGCCATGCAGGCAGAGCCGCATGCGCTGTATTTGTCCAGAAGAATGTGTCAGGACATGCGGCGTTTAAAGACTCATTAACACTTAAATCTAATGGGGGAGAGCCGGGACGATTGAAACGCGGGGCAAATGAAACACAGCGATTTTCTCGGAGACCATACAAGTCTTATATGCCAAATTACGTCAGCACATACAGTCCAAAATACTTAACAGAACAGGGATAAACAGGTGGATATGTCACACTTTCACAGAGTTATATGAAAGACGCTGTTTTCAATCACGGAAAGTAAATTCACTCCAGTGATCTTTTTTTTTTTTTGAATGATGAGTTGTGTTTATGGTTCCATGTGTCGTGGTCATGATCACATAAAAGATTAGTTAGTACTTCAACACATACTGAAGTTTCAAGTGTCAAAGTTTTACAATTTAGAAGCTAGTGAAGTTTAAACGTCACTGTTGGGACAGGTGTTTCAATCGTCCCAACACGTAGCCATTCTACCTTTTTTAGATACGACGGGAGGGGGGAGCAGAGTCCACTAGGCTGCAGGCCTAGACTAATGACAAATGTTGTACTCGTTGCTGTCCTCTGGATTCATGTCCTCATTGACTAAGTATTCTGATCATCTTCACATCTCTTAATGTCCCTTAAAATGTTTTAACTGTACAACATGAGCCAATAATTACTTAACCTTAGATGTGTTCTTCTTTTTTGTTCTTCTGTTTGTATATTTGAATGTTTTTTCAAAAAATATTAGGAAAAGAGAGGCATTGTTCTTACATGCTAGTTGTCTGGTTGTTTTTCTATGAATGTTTTATTGTTCTCAGCTCTCTTGAAAAGTGAACTTGATTTCACAGAGAGTACCTACCTTATAAATGTTACTATTTCTGTGAGCCAACTTACAAAAACCTGTGGACGTTTCTCTGTCATTACTTCTCGGACATAGCTTATTAGCTAGCAAACCTCTATTTGGTCAATTTGGTCGTCAGTAAACGACAAACATCTGAATTACTATACAAATCAGAGTTGCGTGCAGTGATTCACCAGTCTGGAACCAGGTTAGCAATCAATCTAACCTGGCTAATACAAAATTTAATGCAAAAGACATTAGCTGTTTACTTGCTAACATGTAGACAGTGGTGGTGTACTTCCAACAAAAAAACATGCTAGCTAGTTTGGGAAAGTAGCTGTAAAGATGACATGAACATGATTATTCATTTTCCATAGGATGTAGTATGGATTTTGAAACAGAAGTTTTAACTCTCCACAGGATGAAAAGCAATAGAGCAGAGAAAATGCTCAATACCCAGTTGGCATAAAATGTATCTCTCCTTGTAAATTCAGCGATACCCAGTAAAGTGCTTTTGATCTTTGCAGATTATTTCATTCTGTTTTATCGCCTGTAGTGACCTCAGCAGTTCCTGAAGCACTTAGCATTCCCCAGTGTCATTTAGTTTTCCTGAGGTCAAATCACTCTTAATGGCTCTAAAACTAGTTTAGACGTCAGCAAGAGCAATTCCCTGTTGTGTGCATTTAGACATACTGTAGGGCCGTGACTTGTTCATTGAAGCAGTGGAAAAGCTAGCTGGCTTTTCACAGATTTCCCCTCAATCCCATCAACAGCATCACACCTCCAGCACTGATGCCATAACATAGGGCACAATGGAGCAAGAGAAAATCACAGGAATATTCTGTGATGGAAGGCTTTCTAACATGCAGTATGCCACCCAAGAAACCTTTTGCTGACTTATTCATAAACTTACGGGAAGAGGAGCATACGTCATTTGTTTGCAAAATCTAAAATAGCCACCAAAGATTATTCTGCCACTGGTGACTGGAGACGAAACAAGCGTTGTGCCTCAAAGGAAGAGCACAGCATGGGTTTTCACCCATTTTTTTCAGTTCTTCAGCTGTGTGCCAGGAGTGCCAGGAGACACACAGCTTCTGAGACATCTGAAAAACAAAACAAAAAAATCTACTAGCAAGTACATTCACAAATATGCGTTGTTGCTGTCACAAAGGCATTTCCACCAGGGTTGCAGTCATTGTGGAGCTGCCTTCATTTAACTACTTTCCATTGCTTCTTGGCCACACATTACGTCTTGAAGCACACTCACTTCTGTATCCATTTGTCAGTCTCACCAAAACGAGAACAATAACTCATTGGCCTCTGTAGTGACTGTATGTGTGTCTCTGGAGTAAGTAGTTCCATTAACGCAGTGGTTCTCAAACTGGGGGACTGGCCCCCCTGGGGCAGCTTAGAGCCACTGCAGGGCAAGTGGATGACCAGTGGGAAAATATGGACTGGAACTCAGTTGAAAGAATGTGATTTATGTTGGGAAATTTAAGTTTTGTCTTGCTGCCATTGTCTATTGTCGTTTTCCTTTTTTAATATGATTGAAAAATCTGGTTATGTGTGGTGGGGGAGGCATGACATTTTTATTTTTATTTTAAAGAGGTCATATTATGCTCATTTTCAGGTTCATAATTTTATTTAGGGGTTGTACCAGAACAGGTTTATATAGTTTCTTTTTCCAAAAACACGATAAAGTGTTTTTTTATTCTGCACATTGATGCAGCTCCTCTTTTCATCCTGACCACTCCATTTTCGCTATAGTGATGCATCTCACTTCTACAAAATCTTTTGTGGGAGTTGCACAATCGCAGCACCTAGTTAATGACTACTAGCCAATCAGAAGCAGAGTAGGGCTACTGGGGATGGAGTTGTTACAGGTTAGATGGAGGTAAGTTCTGTCACTCATTTGTCACTGTCACTCATTGAAATGCTTTTTAAATGTAATATGGCATGATTTACTGATACTTCATCTAATGCTTCTTCTTCTTCTTCTTCTTCTTCTTCTTCTTATTATTATTATTATTATTATTATTATTAGCATTATTAGTATTATTGTTACCATTGTCAAGGTAATGGAGTCTATTGCTGTCTCCCAGAATGACATGTGTAGCTAGCTTTCTTAGCATAAAGCTTGACTGGCAGTGCATTTGTCCACTCTGACATGACTAGCCATGCAAAGGTTAGCTACTCATGTTTACCTTATTGCACTTGAAATCCAGTGAGACTGGAGAGGGTTTTCTGTGACGAGTGATAATTAAAGTTTATGGTCACAGAGCATAAATTGAAATAGACTTTAGACCACACTGAAAATATAGACTGGATCTGAATATTTTGAGTTGTTCCGTTTTCTCCTTTAGATGTGACATGATAGTATTGTCAACATAAAACTACCATTTATAGTTAGCGTTAAAATTTTAATTACCTGAAGTATTTATTACGTTACTCATTTCTTTTCCTCCCATAGTCAGTGTGGATCATTGGTGACAGCCATGTGCAGCTTGGAGGCCAAAGAGCTGGAGAGAGCTTTTAAAGCAACTTCACTTCTGCTGGACGTCCGCATCTCGGTCTGGCTTCTCCCCCTCTTTTCCCCTCCGTGCGAGGAAGAACAGCACCGGATGTCGTCATCGTCCACCGTGGCGGCAACAGCATGTGGAGGTCAGCAGCATGAAGCTAGTCAACATGAGGAACTGCACCAGCTTCACCTCCAGCACTCTGGCATGAAGATCATGTTTCAGTCTCTGACCCAAAGTGGTCAATCAGTGGCTGTATTTGTTTGTGACCTAAATGGTGCCATGTTCGAGAACCCTCACATCAGACATGGAAGTCCTGGGCTGTATTTAAAATATGGAGTCCATTTCACAGCTAGGGCAAATTATGTTTTTAAGTACAGTAGCTAATTGCTCTAAATGCAGTGAACTGCTTACAGTTGGCAGTGTCACTGCTTTTGAATTTGTTGTACCTAAAAACAGCCCTGACCTTCAGCTCTCTGGGCCTATGTTGGAAATAGAGTAGTTGTTGCCACTTGCACAGGTACAGTTATTTTTATTTGATAAATGTGTTTACTACATGTCCACATTTGTGAACATGAAAAAAACATGGTTCACTCTTTTTGTCTTTCATACTGACTGGAAATGTTAGATTTCACATTCTGACTTTCAACTTAAAGGATAAGCTAATCATCAAACATCAAACATTAAAGCTGAACTAGTTTGTAGAGGTCTATTAGAAGTAGAAAAAAATACACAATTTTTGGTCTTCTGACCTTGGTCTCGCAAAAGGTCAGAAAACTGAAATATTGACAAATAATTATGCAGTATATTTCTGTGTGTGCTGGTGTATTTTCTATTTCTAAATTGCACTTCAGTCTGAAAAGGTTTTAATGATGCCTTGTTTGCCGCTCTGATATACTGTAAGTCTAGTTCAAACCCAGAAGAAAATGTCCACATCCAACAAACGTGTGGGCATAGTGCTGAATAAAAGGGCTTAGAGTGAAAAAATAAGAATGATCTGCACACTGAGTAATTATGAATCCAACTAGGCATCATCAGTTATTGCAGTGTTTCATACTCTGAAGTCTTCTCAGGCAGATACACAGATATTGAGAAGCTTATTTAGTGAGGCAAAAAGAAACAATCAGCTGATCTAATGCACCTCTGTCAAATAGATGCTTTCTGTCAGCTGATTTTGTCCTTTTGCCTCACAATACCTGTGCAATACCTACAGGACTTCTCAGAGGTCGCAATAAATGACACCTTCCAAGGGCGTTTCAGAACTATTCAGTGTGCAGATAGGTCTTTCACAATGGATTATAACATCTCAGTGAATTTCACATTTGTTTCTTGCTGTTCATTTTTTTTTACTTTCTGCTAAATTCTCATTGTTTTCACTTAGAACTATTAATACCCTTTTTTGATGAAAGTTTAGATCACCACTATATTTCCAGTTAACACTTAAAGTTGTTTTGTATGACTTGAAATAAAGTAGTGCACTTAAATAAAGAAAATCTGATCTGTGACAGTTGTAACAGGAATTATAATGTTAGAACCTGTGGATATGAAACCAGTGTCATAATGGTTTAAAGCATATAGTGTGGGATAAGGTGTTGTGGAGTAAAAATAAAAACAAAAGGTTCAGCAAAGCAGTCAGGTGTAGGTGTTATGTTGTCTGCTGCCAAGTCTTTTTTTTATCGTGTATGTTTAGATAATTGTGCTGCTCCTCTTTGTTCTGTGTTTTTTATAACTGTTTCATGGCTTAGTGGTTTTATTGCTTTTATGTTTGTTGCTTCATACTTTCTGACCTGTGTGCTTGGTTGATCCTTGCCAGAACTATGCTGTTGATCAGCCTGATAAAATAAAGGAAAAAATTATTATTATATTATTATATATTATTAATTTGGCATATTGTTCTGCCAATCTATTGTGAAAGCCTTTACAAAATGGTTAATTATGGTTAATTATTGTAAACCACTCACACTTTCCCACATAAATGATAAAGAAAAAGAGTGCAACAAAAGCGCATATGTCAGGGATATGACCCTACCTACTTCTACACCCTTGTTTTAAAGCACCTTGTTTCTATAGCACAGGGCCCTCTTGATGCAGTTGGTGGTTGGTGATGTAATAAAAAAAATTAAATTGTTGTAAATAACATTTTTGAAAGAAGCTGCAGAGTATCTTGGTAGTGCATTTTTGCATACATTTGATAATATAATTGATTTTAATCAGTTGTAAGTAATCAGCTGTAGAGCCTAGACTAAAAACCCCATTGCAGTAAGTGGATCTGTTTACAATCATGTGATAGAAATAACGTGTGTAATTTATACATTGCTGCTTCAGTGTTTTAACCTGTCTGGTAGCAGCCCACAGTATCATTGTTAGTTTATATTTTATTGCCAATATACGTCCATCTTTCCTCTTCAAAGAATGGATTCTTTAACCCTCAGCGCTCAGCGCTAATGGCAGTCATGCGTGGGCACAGAAAACCATCTCATTAAATTCCTGTCTTCAAGATGAGAGCCAGCTCTGGTCTCAGCTGAACTGGTGCTTCGAGTTCTCAGACCTTCGCCAAATCCCAAATGATGCTCTTTAGGAAGAATGGGAATAGAAAGTGGGTAGTCTTCCTGAAAACCTGCTGCGCCACAGGTTTGCAATGGTAATGGCTTCCCTGACATGTGGACGGATGCACAGATGAATTGGCTTCAACCTTAAATACTTGGCTCCTCCTTTACTTTTCCTGAGCTCTGCAGCTCTCAGCAGAGAGACAGAGGGAGGGAGACATGTGCAGAGCCAGGCATCAAAAGGAGTGCATCTCACCGCACTGTTTGCTGATCAAGGTATGCACACCAGCGCGCCAAATCATACTGCAGTGAATCAGTGTGGAGGCCTCAGTGTGGAGCGGTTTAAAGTAAACAAACACCACTCGTCTCTAGCAGAGACTGCTGGCGGCTATGTACACCTGGGATGTGCGCCAGAAGCACTCCTCTATGTCCACAGTAGTCTGCTGCTATATTCAAATGGCTGAGGTAATCTACCTCAGTAGGTGTACTGAGTGAATTGACATGCATGAATTAGCATTTGTTGTCCACCTGCTGCTATTGTATCTACAGTAATGACAAGTTTTGCTCAGCCGATTAGAGAATGTATCTATTGCATGTCATCTTGGAAGCACAGGAAGCCAGAAGGACAGTTATTTCAATGACTGGTATGCTGTTTAGCACAGTTGTCCTCGAGGGTTTATGGTTAGGTAAGCCCCTGGCTTAGCCCAGTGCGAGTAAGAAGTGGCCTATTCCATATTTCATGAGGCTGACAGGTACATACCCATCTAATTTTGTCCTTGGAGACATTCGCAAGGCCCTACACGCGATTTATCTGCAGGTCACCTGCGGGGCTCCATAGAGGAGATGGATGAAGTGGTAACAGATGACAGCCTCTGAGCCACCAACAGTCTGAGTTATGAGTGTAGTTGTCGATAAAGTCCTCCACAGGCTGTACTACAGCATGTAGTAGAAGCAGGTTAGTGACCGTAAAAAGCCATAACTGACCATGAACACTGGCGTGAAGATGGAGGAAGCCCCCTGTTTGAAGACAGATGGAGACGGGGGCAGATTTATGCTCCACTGTTGTGAGTTGGGTGGTCGTATTTGAGCCACTTGTCAAGAAGATTGGATGTGATGACAAGGAAATGCAGGATGCATATTTACTTGTGAAGGACAGGAGCAATTTCTGTTGCATTTGCAAGGAAGTTGCAAGGCCTTGTAAAAATGATGTGATTTTGTGTCACGCCTCTGTGGAACAACCACTCCTTGAAATTAAGGTATATATTTGAGCTGGCAAAGACAGGGCTTGAGACACTTCATCTGTTTATGCAAATGCAGACATCAGACATATGCCAAGCAAAAATGTCATCCGGAGTGAGCTGGCTCCTGGTGTTGATTTCAAGTGTCTCTTTGACCGCTCATTTTGCAGTCAGATGGAGGTTTTCTCTTACAGATGGAAGTTCTGTGCCAATCTATGGATCGACCACAAGCGTATGATTACCCCTAGTTATTGACCACTTTGATTTCCTTGAAACCTGCAACTGAATTATGGTCAATCAATAAAGTGTAATGCAAGGCGAAGACAATCAATGTGTTCTCAGTTACGTTGCAGTCAGTAATTTATGCTGTAATCACATCCAGTTTTCATTCAATGATTTTGTGGACAGTGTGCATCAGCCTCATGGGACAGGAACTCAGTGGAGACTGAAACTCGGATACTACTAAATAAAAGATAATAAAGCTTGTCAAATCAGGATTACCCCCTTAATCTGGTTTGTATTGGCCAGGGACAGCAGAGCAGTGTCCTCTCAGTTGAAAAGGCTGCATGCACACACAACCAGCACCCGTGCTGCGCTGCCACCTAGCAGTCAAATCAATAACACTTAAGTCAACATTTGTTTTAGATGATTGCATGCATGTGCTCTTGATCAAACTGTGACTGTTTGAAAAATATTTTAAAATGTAAAAATACCCCTCTCGTTGCTGAAGAATGAAGCCATTGTGAAGCCATTATTCTATTTGTCTCTGTGTTCTTATCCTTACCCTTTTTTTTTCTATATTGGCGCCTGTAGATCTCTAAAACTGAATTTGACACACACACACACAAACACACACAAAATCCGTGGAATTCCCCTTCAGGGATTACGCTGCTATGCCAATTAAGTATGCTGAAAAAATCAAGTAGGCAACATGGCAATTGACGTGACACCCACTCAGGTGGGTGGGGTTACAGGGGTGGGCCTGGGTTTCTGTCCCTGGAGGACAACACTGTTACCTTTTCCAGTCCATCAGAGGCAGCTGCCCTGAGGAAACTGTCGATACCAAATGTTTGGGCACTTAGTCACTGTTGTCAGCTGTCAGATACAGCAGATTCGACTCACTTGGCTGCGCATTGGCTGACAAATCACTGGGATTGGTTACGGGTGAAAATGCAGCATATGCACCACTGCAGGAGGCTGGTAGGGTGGATGGAAGGAGGGCATTCAGATAATAAATAGGTGTTACTGATTATTACTCTAAAAATCACCCCTGACTTCAAAGCTTTGTTGTAGGGTTACAGGGAAACAAGCAGGAAACTGCTGCATAACCAGATAAGGCATAAACAAGCATCAACATTATAAACCAAAAACTCTGTGATCCATTTATCATACTGCTACATAAACTTGCCAATTTGAAGTGATAAAAAAATACTTACCTGCAATATACTTGTGCAATGGCTTTGACCTACCATAGGAAGAAAAGAGGCTGCATAGAGGAAGACAATTAGAGCCTTTGTTTCTTTTCTTATAATAAAGTTGTACTGATCATGTTTTATATTTAAAGTTTCAGTGATATTTTTCATATTAAAGTTGCATTAATCAAATTTTTCATGTTAAAGTTGGACTAATCATGCGTTAAATGACTATGTGTAATGTGAAAGGAACCCACAGAGAATTATCTCTGAAGTTCCCCTCAGCTCTAGAAAGCATTTTAGCATCTTTTATCTTGCTGTTTTCATCCTTTTCTGGCCCACAACTTTACTGGTCTGAAAACCCACTGTGCATTACCTCCAAATTTGTACAGATATTCTCAAAAGGAAAGATCCATTAATCATACTTAGAAAACGTGTTCTGTAAATACTTATAAAACAAACTGAAGATCAAGGGTGAATCCTGAAGTGATGAGGTGTGATTAGATGTGAGGGGTTATGGAATGCCTTTCTTTTCAGAATTGTGTTATTGATGCCTCCTCCCCTTATCGGGGGTTTCAAATATTCAACCCCAATGTCTCTCTGTGTAGATGGATTATGTTTGAATGGATATAAATGTGCAGCAACAGGGTTTTTTTGGTCAGTAGGGCTTTTGCTACTTCTCTCCTCTGAAATACTGATCTTATAATATTACAAAGAGTACGGTCTAAAACTGCTCTACATGAAAAGTGCAGAGAGATAACTGTGATTATGAATTTGAGCAATATAAATACAATTGAACTGAATCTGTATACAAATGTATCATTACACAGGCATTAATCATAGCACATAATAATTTCATTAAAAATAATGTATGGTTAAGTGACAGAGAGACAATTATAAATTATGTTACATAATACAAAGGCTAGACTACTTTGTTTATTTATTAACTCTAGTTCTCCATAAATTGACTGTTAAGAACACGGACATTTTATTTTTAAGGCAAGCTGTCTCTGTTTCCGGTTTTAGACTTTCTTGTTCAATTTCCATTTTACAAGCTGGATGATGGAATAAGCCAACGCATTGGTGCACTAAATTGCATTGCACATTCTCATTCAATGCAACGATAACACTGGCATAGTGCTAACAGCGATTATGCAGCATCGGCTCTGGAAAAATTAACTCATATGGGTCAACATACAGTTGCATTAGCACAAGTAAGACAATGAAATTACTACCTCAACTGGCATTTTTCATCATACAGTGTGGACAACTGCAGATGAATTAAACTTAACACATGGACCATCAAAGCGAGGGTTTTCCAGGATCTAGTTGGTGCTTCTCCATGGGCACAGCAACACTGAAAATCACACTGGCCTTCCATATGGGGGAAGAGTATGGGCAGAAATTTGTGTCAATAGAAATTGAATTTGAATAATTTAGATTTAAATTTGAATTGTTCAACTTAAATAATAGCATTTTAAAACTGAATCTGGAGAGTATAATTTGAAATAGAATTGAGCAGGTTTGGAACTGAATTCCAACAAACTTGAAACTGAATGTAACATGAAATTGAAATCAGTTATTTCACATAATTTCACATTTATCCATCCGTCCGTCAACCGCTTATCCTGGAGCCAATTCCAGCTTACATTGGGCGAAACACCCTGGACAGGTCACCAGTCCATCGCAGGGATTTCACATTCAGTTCTCACAGTTCAAATTTGGTTCTTACAATTCAATTTCAGTCCTTAAAATTTAATTTCAAGTTGCAAAACAGAAATCAAGGTCCTTGAGGATGAGCAACCGAGTGCACATTTACAGAGCTCCTTTTTCGACAGTCAGCAATTATCTAAAACTGTGTGTGTGCTTCAAAACTGAAGCACAGGGATGGGTCAACACCAGCTTCAAACTAGGAACCTATAAATTTTGCATTTTGATGTTGCTTTACTATTATTTTGCATGTTAACCTGGTGAACATAGTGCTAGCATGCTCCAAGGCTAATGTGGCTATCATCTATTGTACACACTCAGGAGCAGTGAACGTTAAGCATTATTTGAAGCCCATTAACAACAGTAGTTGGTTGGATTTGGTACATTGCTTTTTGTGGAACTTCATACTGCAACACTAACATTAGCTCAGCGTATTTGTTTTCACTACAAGAAAGCCCCTTCTGCTCTGTGATGGTCACAGGTATGTGTGTCAGTGGCAATGGTCAATTGCTTGGCAATGTTGTGTAAGTTTGATTAACACCAAGCCGCTAACTTGCTCATACCCAAAAGCTGTTGTGGCCCGCTGGGCAGTGTGTTTGAAGTCAGTCTTTGACCAATGTGAGTTACAGATACACTTAGCGTTACTGCAACACTAGTATTAGTGACAATATTGCAGCTCTGTTACAGTTCCAGTGTAATATATTATCAAAATACTCTCAACTGCTGTTGGCCTCTCCAGCGGTCATGTAGTCTCACTCTGCATTACAAACATAGTCTCACTTAGAAAAGTTTGCTTTTTTTCAGCAGGAACTTGTTTTGAATATATAAGCTTATGGTATGTCACGACACCAGTTACAGTCAAATTCAAACATTCTGTGTTGTAATACATTATTTCCTCTATGCTTGATAAAAATGATTTATTATTTTTGTAACCATTGCCATAACTACACATTTGCTATGACCGGACTAACCCACCACACAGACACACAGTACAGTATTGTAAGGACAGCAGATGACTTATGACTTACCAGACTACTTGCAACAATGTTGTTGTTGAGCAGGGGCGGTTTATTCATTAGGGCGATTGGGCGATGCACCACCAAACTGGGAAAATATTTCTGTCAGTCTTTCTACCACACTGTTAGTTAGCTCTGACAGTTTGCCTCTGAATATTGTCATAACCCGGCTCAAAGGCCATGACAAATGCGAAGAGGACGCAGAGGACTGCCAAAAGTAAACATATGTATTGTAAGAACTTAAATAACTAAACTAATAATGAACGATGTAGAGTGTGTTAGTCAGTGTAATCAGTGGTGTAGGCGGTGATGAGTGACAAGTATTTTAGCTTGGGTATTGAGGAGTGGTAACAAACATAATGTAACAAAACAAAGGAATGCTGAGGCTGCTGCTGCTGGCAGGAGTGGGACCAGATCAGAGAATTTTACGCTTATTTTAAATGTGATTGTTTTGAAGGCATTTTTATGTGTGGGGTAGTGGAGTCAATTTAAAGTTAACTTTGCTGCACTTAACCAGTAACAATTATTGTATTTGTTGTTTTGTTCATTTATTGCCAGAAACCACAGAAAAAAAGTAGCATAATGTTGCTATCACTGGCATCTTTGTCAGAGGAGGATAAAAAGAAAAGAAGAAGAAGAGTAACATAATAAAAACAAAACAATAAATTTTCCCCCTTACATGCCTTCTTGTTTATTTGTAAACACAGAGGAAAAATTGGAGAACAGCCCATAGCTTGTTGTTACTGTGTCATTATAGAGGATGGGAGAACAGTAAATACTTTTAATACTGCCCACACCCCTAATATTACTGTGTAACTACAGCATAACAAGTGTAGAACATTCAAGAACTCTCTGCATACCTTATTAGTCTTGTGTAATGTGTGTGAAGAATGAAAATAAATACTAGGCTCATCTGTACCCCATTAAAAATTTAAGATTAGCTATGTTTTATCCACCTTTATACATAGTATATGTGTCATTATTACGTTACTGTATTACAGGTAAGCTTGTTTTCTACTCCAGCCTGTCCCCTGCTTAGTGCAAGATTAACTGTAAATAGTTTTATTCATTGCACATTACTGGCCTCAGTGCCGCTGCGCTTTATTTTGGATTTGTTGTACCTAAATAAAATGTATGTGACAGCTGAATCAGATGCTAAAGTAGTTGCCTTTACACCCAAAGGTCTTTGAGGGTGAACTGATAAATGGCAACCCATCTGTTGATCACTGTGGAATGTTCCTTGTCTTATAGTTGGCTTAGACCATGGTCACCTTAGCCATCATCGCAACAACTGACCCCCCTGAGAGATTTTCCAGCAGCCGGCACTGGTGTTGGCACATTCACTGTTACCTATGCAACTCCCCAAGCCTTTCTAACATCCACAGCAATAAAGAAACCTTGCCTTAACTTGAAAGAGGTGGTAACAGATTTAACAGGTTCATCAGACATGTTGAAAGTTACTTAAATAGCGCGCACGCGCTGTGTGTGTGTGTGTGTGTATTAGTTGCCAGTTTATATGCTGAAACTAACGCATTCTAATTCAGTGTGTGAATCTTTTCTGTAATGTTATTTCAGGCTCAGTGGCAGTCCTTGCATCTAGAACAGTCTTCAGTGAAGCTGAGCCATCGCCACTGTGTAATCCCATGGTTCTACATACAGAGCATGGTAGGCGCAATTACTGAGAATAGTCACAGAAACACAGAATGACAAAAAAAAATAGAAGGAAAAGTATTTTCAGTGCTCAAAATAGTTCACATAGAGATAGAGCATGCCTTCTAGAATTGCTAAATACTAAAATAAACACAAATGTCACCAGACTTTTGGCAGGCTACATCCACACTGTGTATAAGTGATCATTATACAAAGCCAATTAAAGAAGAAAAATATTCAATGTCAGTAACTATGGTCAGATCGCCTATAAATTAAATACATAGTAGGCTATGTATTTAACATACAGTCAAGAATTATACAACTGCAGTGTAAGGTCACTAAATGTTCTGTCATTTTGGCCTCCTCTTGTCATACTGTATATCACCTTGACATTAGTCCTGTGATCACCACACACTTACATGCTTCTCCTTCATCCAAGACCAAATGTATCTGCATTTGTAAGTGGTTGGCTCTGATAAAACAGTATAATGTCCAAGTAACTGTACAGATCGCGTTTGAGGTGTTCCTGGACCTACCAGACTCTCCTCACAGCCTGAGGAAGACATGATTGCTGGACAAGCATCATGTTTCAGTCAAGCCAAGACTTTAAGACAACACAGAGGCCTGTAGCAGCAGGGAAGTCTCGGTATCCACAGGAAGTAAGCCAGTATGACCACTGTGACCCAGGAGCTACATCATCAGCTGACACAACTTCAGTACACATTTATGTTTCCAGATATGTATAAGGGTTTTGGTCTTTTTAAATTTAGTATTAAAGTTTCTGTGGTATTAGGTTTTACAAAAAACTTTTTTGAATTCATGCATGTTAAAGGCTTCAAAAACCTGGTCCATTTAACATCCTGGCTATGGAAATAATTTTTTTAAAGTGCTTGTAATATTTCATTCACCACAAGTAAATAGTG
Organism: Lepomis macrochirus; assembly: GCA_024633595.2. Taxonomy (NCBI): domain Eukaryota; kingdom Metazoa; phylum Chordata; class Actinopteri; order Centrarchiformes; family Centrarchidae; genus Lepomis; species Lepomis macrochirus. The sequence goes on along the minus strand of JALXJV020000022.1, from coordinate 5,858,246 downwards.
ACTCTGTAAGCAAGACAACACATTTCTTTCATTTCACAGACTTTATAATGATGTTGACAGATCACAATTATACTAAATTCTCCTTCTGTCTTTAAATAAACTGCCCAGTAGGATTAGGTACATGTAAATATTGCAGCATCAGACACACATAGCAACAAACATCACGAAGCAGAAGGGGCTTAATTGTATGGTGACAAATAAGCTGAGCGAAAATTAGCATTGCAGGTCCACAAAACTGACTCTACCTCAGTATTAAATTCTTCTACTATAACTACTACTACTGCTGCTCATGAGTGTGTACAAAGCGTGCTAGTGCCAAATTCAACAGGCTAACATGCAAAATAAACAGCTAAGCAACATAAAAATGACAAACTAAACATAAGTGTATAGTCTGTATCAACCCATCCCTGTGCTTCAATTAGCTCTGTGCATCAGCACTCGGTTGCTTTTCCTTAAGGATGTATGACTGTTGAAACTTGAAATTAAACTGTGAGACCTGATTGTGAAAGTATATACATTAAAAAAATGAATTTTCATCAAATACAGAGCAAATTAATTCAATTTTATAATATTAGTTACATAATGTTTATTGGAATGTAGATCCAAAATAAAACATTTAATTCAATTCAAGTTAAGAAATCTAAATTTAAATCTAAGTCACTCAAAATTAGTTTCTAGTGCCACACATTTCTTCCCACAGAAGACTCCACTCACCAGGAGGCCATCTTGAAACCAGCAAATAAAATGGACTCACAGTTGATTCAGATAGAGCTCACTTCCTGGAGGTAGTAGGCTGCTTTCAGAGCAGCTCAGCGATCCTGATGTCAGGTAATTGCAATACTTTTTGGGTGACTGCGTGGGTGTGACAGTTGGTCATAAAGTGTGCTTGTATGAGTTGTATGAGTTTGCGTTTGTCAGTGTGTCAGCAAGGGGTGAAGGTGAGGAGAGGAAAAACCATTGACAGGAACCGAAAGCTGTGGACAGTTTCTGGATAATGTGATGCTGGAATGGTCTGCATTAGGTATTTGGGGCACATCTGTGTCTGCACAGACCAATGGGCCAGGTGCATCATTCAGTCCCTCCGTTTGATCCATCCCTTCATTTCTGTCCAAACCGGAACAGCCCAAATTGACATTTGGATACTTTGCACTGTGCAACTGTGTGTACAGAGTAAAAATACCCAAACCAGGAAGCAGCCACTGCAATTTACATGACCTACTTACATCAGGTAACTGACGCTCCTGGAGCGTGTGTAGTATGTCACAGTGAAAGAGGAATATATTTTGCATTGTGTGTGTACTTGCACATACTTCGGCCCACTACTTTCCCTTTCCAAACAAAAATATGAGAGGCCATCTGTTGCTTGAGTGCCTGAAAAGCAGCAGCATGTTTAAATTCATGGCATATGAAGAAACTAGTTACTCATTTGTTTGCCACATTCTGTTTTTATTACAGTCAGTAACATCGTTCCATCACATTAAAGCAATTAGGGTTATAATTATATTATACTGCTTTCTGTAAACTCCAAATACAGCTTTAAATTTTATGGGACATCACTGATAACTGACAACATAAGACAGGATGAATGGCACTTACATTCATGTAGGCTAATTCTCATACAATGTGGAACAGAAAATATGCATTCAGCGTGTTCAAACAGACAGCAAAGCAAATTTTCGTCTTATATCATTTGCAAGAATTTGACCACTGGACTCTTTGTGCAGTCTGTGTTAATCTCATTCAGTGTACTGACTGCACATTAGCTATGAGCAAATTCCCTTATTTTCCCTCTCATCTTTGAATGTTTATGGATTAATTCAAGCTAAATTGAATTTTTTAACCCTCTTAAGGCTACTGACGCAGACGTGTCTTTCCCTCAGTTCCCGCTGGCCCCTGTGTATTAGGTATAAAGCCAGGAGCCAGGAGCCAGGAGGTGATTAGCATAGTGTAGCATAACAAAATAGCAGGCCTGACTGTCTACAAAGTGAAAAAAATATTAATTTTCTGACTCACTGATTTACTGATGGCCTGTTACAGCAACTACCTTTGTTTTTTTTTAATGTTCATTATTGTTTGTGTAGAGTCAGCAGACATTGTCAGTGAATGAGCTTAGAGAAGCTAAGCAGGTATTCAGCCTTAGTAGAAAGCCATGCTAGCCCTTTTCCCCCTGCTTGCAGCTAAGCTAGAAGAATCACCTGACTATAGCTCCAGTAAAAGCACAGACATGGGAGTATCAATCAATATCAATCTTTTCGTCTTATCCTAGGAAAGAAAATGATTAAGCAGATTTCTCAAAATATCAGATATCAGATTAAAAAAAAAACAGATAATACTGCTAAACCTGTTACAATATACAATACAGATACAACATTGTATGCATGAGCCCCACTTGAATAAAAATTAATAATATTAAAAATAACCACTGTTCAAAGTGCTGTCAACACCTCTTAGGACAAAAATGGGAAATGTGGGTATACTAAATAAAGTAATTTATTTACAACAAAAAAATAAAGTCAAAGCAAATAAGCGGGGGGGAATCTGTAGAGTCAAATGTGTAGGGAGTGAATAAATGAACATATGTGCTGCATGGATGTTGCTGTAAAAAATATTTCCCAAGGACTGGTTGCTGCTCTGGCTTATGTGCATGGGGCACACCAGGCCCAGGTGAGTCCCTTTTCAAATTTGAGAAGCTGCCCCTTTGTTTCTGGCTTTTTACAGTTATGCACTAGAGAAGCAAATGCATTTCTCATCCCCTACGTCTCTCACCTCTTTCTGCTATTTCTTTTGTACTTTGATTTCCTTCACAGTCTTTCAGGCTCCCCGTTGCTGTCTTGCTACATGTGCTAGGGTATGATTGAGAAATGTTCTCTCCTCTGTATCATGGCCTCTCTCTCACACACACACACACACACCCCAGCCCAACACATACCCTGTAATGTTCAGCTCATGCATTACCTGCATACCAATTAGAGTTCTGGTCCCACATGGCTCAGGGCTGAAAACCAGCACGGCTCCTGCCACATCAGTGCCCTGGAGTTGAGATCTGCCCTTCCTCCTCCTTCTCTAGAGAGGCCACTTAACAGCCAGCAAAGGATTTCTCTGAAGCCTCCAGTTGGCGCCCAACGTGGGGCACTGATTTTCGTCATAGCTTAGTCATCCAGGGACCTCTGTGCTAAAGCCTGCCCTCTTTTTTGAGGAGTGTGCTGTTAGCCCTGATCCAGGAGACCATCCCACTGCTCCTTGAGAGTGAAAGCACAGTGATTGGAGTGGCTAGTGTGAAGAGGATGGCCTGACATTAAGGCTGTTGAGGTAATCATCACCGGCACTTGTGCACCTGGGCTAGAAATCAATTGAGACATTTTAGGTTTGGCTGAGGTCATACTTGCTATTGTCTGTCTGTTTGGATCTGTAATCTGCTAAAAACACACTTATGTTAAGGTGAGTGGAACATGAAGTCTGTGTCGGTGTGAAAATAAAAGGATTAATACTGCTTTCCACACACACGCAGGAAGGTATTTGCAGTAGGAGAGGCAGTGCGTGACAGTGTAAGTATACATGTAAATGTGTAGACAACGATATTGTTTGAGGTGAAAGGGACAGGTGTATGCTGGTGTTCTAAAAACAACAAGAAGATAATTATTGTAGTCTGGCCAGCTTATCAACGAGGCCAGCAGCTGCAGGCAATTAATGCACTTTTAAAACCCTAAGTCCCTGATGGCAGCAATTTCCTTTCTAGAATTGCACTCTTTCTCCCTTCTCTCGCAGTTGTCTCGACTTTGTCTGAGGGTGGTCCCACAGTGTCAGAAACCCCCTGATCTATGATCATTTAAACCTGCTACGAGCATACTTAAAATAACAGGCTTAGCACTAGGGTTGAGCAAGTTCTCGTTTGAAATGAGTATCTGCTAGAGATAATGTTCTTACTAAAAAACATTCCAAAAACATTCCTCTGAAACTCAATTCTGAGGCTGTTCTTTAAATAGTTTTTTAAATAAATATAGGTAGGTAGGTAGCTTTATTGTCACAATATAACAAGTTATAGAGTGGAATTGAGTTTTGTAACTCCCTTCTACTACATAGCAGGATAGCTTGGGTGGGAAAGCTGCTCTGCAGTCTGGTTGTGTGGCAGCAGAAACTTCTATATCTCTTCCCAGAAGGCAGCAGGGTGAACAGGCTGTGGTTGGGTGGGAAATGTCCTTTAGTATCCTTTGGGCTCTGCGTAAGGCACCTCACTTCACCGATATCACTGATGCTCAGGAGATGAGTACCAATGATCTTCTGAGCAGTTTTAATCCCCAGCTGCAGAGCCCTCCAGTCCTGGGCCGTGCACATCCCATGCCAGTTTGTGATGTTTTCAGTCAGGATGCTTTATTTTGCTCCTCTGTTAAAGCTGACAAGAACTTGGCGTGTAATTTGGCCTTCTAACGCTTCCTCAAGAAATACAGTCATTTCTGAGCTTTCTTCACCGGCGTGGCGATGTGAGATGACCATGTCAGGTTCTCTGTGTTGCTGATTCCCAGGACCTTCAAACTGTTCACTTGCTGCACCTCAGCAACCACCGATGTAGACACCAGTGTGTGTCTTTATCTCCTTAAAATCAACAATCAGCTCCTTAGTTTTGCTGACGTTGACCAGTAGAAACTTCGAACCACCCCATGTAAATTTCTATAACTGAAATAACTAACTTCTGGTCACACCCGTCTGGTTTAAGCCCCGCCCTTCTGAGTACAGAGTCATTCTCAGGCACCCAACACAAATGCTTTCTGCTAATAGCTGGCTATCAATGATGGTTAGCATTCATCCAAACATTTAGCTCAAAGTACAGTTGAATTGAGTTTGAGATGTTCTGAAATGTCTGATGTAAGGAATAATTTTTGCGTGTGTTGGTGCGCATTTGTATTCCTTTGATACAGATTTTGACATTAGAGCAATGACAGGAAATGAGGGGGAGAGAGATGGGGAATGAAATGCAGCAACATTTTTAAATTCCATCCAGAGATTTAGTTGTTTAGTGAGTTAATGAGTATTAGTCTCATAGAGCTGCTAGTGTGGCTAAATAACCTTGCTCACCTTAATTAGACATCTGTAGCAAACATACTACATACAGCATATGTCTTAGTTGTGTTTGCAAATAAGAGTTCATGTTCGATTATACCAAAAGTCCACTCTCTGTAATGCATCTTCCGTTCCTCATCTTGCCTTTTCTCTGTATTCTAGAACCACTTAATTGGCAAGCTCTCAGATGCTAATCAGGATCAGTGTTAATTAGTCTTTGATTAAAAGCAGGTGCACTGGGAAGGTCAATCAGTAAGAAATGCAGACAATGCTAATATGTTGTCTGTTACAGGTGCCTAGTTATAGTGATTACACTCCAGGCAATTTCCCAATCAATTGCTTTTTAGTTCTGCCAAAATAAAACATTTAACTGTAAGTCTGAGTGTATTTGTAATAAATTCACCACTCCATTAAGTAATATTTAACCAAAACTGCTAACATAGACAGCTGAGATAGAGACTGCTAATTAACTTTAACATTGTTTTGTTCAAGGCAAATATTGCACAAGTACAATCAATTTTGAAATCAAATGTAAATGTTTCTTGCCTATGTTATTTGATACAACATGTTTCATGCTAAATTACATCGGTTGAAAATTGCTATCACCAATGTATGCTTTACAAACAAAACTGAACCTTGTGTGGCTGAGTAGTTTACCAACACATAAAACTGCTTTGTTTAAATCATAAAGGTGATATTTCTCCTATTAATCAAGCAGTTGTATTGCAGATACATAACCATAGGGGCATCTCTTAACACCATACACTAACTGATAATAAATTGCCAATATGTATTTCCTGATTTACTATAATTTGATAACTGTATAATATAGTATTACAGTACATAATGATAGGGATAGATGATGATAAGTTACTTGAGAAAAGATTAGATTGGCAGTTTGCCAGTCACTAGCCATGTTTCCATCTAATTGTCAAGTGTTTTTTAAGCAAACTTGAAATGAAATGTCAAAAAAGCAAATAAAAAAGAAAATGCAAATTAGGACCGTTTCCAAATGGTTTGGACTCAATGAACCAGGCTACACAAAGCGTAGTTAAGTCAGAAGTTGACATTACACATGACTGTAATGAACAAGAAGTGAAGTTGCAAATCATAAACAAAACCAGTCGAGAGAGGTCTCCAGAAATGTAATTCAAGTGGGCAAGTTGCTACCAGCCATGCTTACGTGCGTTATGGGAATATCCAGGGAGACACTGGAAGCCGAAACAGCTGATAAGGCATATGAGGTAAATTTTCGCTATGTCAGAACTTATTTGGCAATGGTGTTTCCATCTCCCATTTAGCCATTAACTATTTTTCAAAAAAGACAAGAACCACCCCAAGCAAGTGTAAAAAACATGTTTTTGAGATGTTGAGGAGTTGTTTGGGTTTTTTTTTTAATTTTGCTGTTTCCATCAAACTTTTCGAATGCAATACTTATAGATGTGCATAAAAAAACATTGACGGAAACATGACTGCTCACTCTTCATGTCATTTCAGAGCCGACATTTCCCACCCTGCCCTGCAGTAGTCCTCAGTGTTTCCCACCTTCAAACTGACTTTCATACTCACCAGCACTGCTGTTCCCAATCTCCTAATTAACTAGCAGATATACCTGCCACTTTCCCTCTGTTCGTCACCGGCCCTGGGGCCTCATTTATAAAACCCTGCGCAGGATTTGCGTCAGAAGTGGCGTACAGATGAAACATAGGACGTGCGTTCGCACAAAAATATTCGGATTTCTAAAACCATGCGCACGCACATCCTACGCAGTTTTCCCAATTCTAAATGCAGCGCAGCTTTTGCGGATTCATGTCACGCCCATAGTTGCCCATAAATAGTCTGTGAAACGTCCACAAGTTAATATTCATCAATTGCGAAATCATGGCAAACACAGAGAGGGAAACGAAGAAACGTACCCTCACTCAAAGTGAAGTAGAAATTATCGTTGGTGAGGTGGAAAACAGGAGTAAAATGTTGTTTGGAGGGCACAGTGTGGGCATTACTAATGCCAAAAAGGCACTTGAGTGGCAAAAGGTTGCAGACGCGGTTAATGCTGCAGCCTCACAACCTCGGACTGTGGCCGAAATAAAAAAGAAATGGTCGGACATCAAAGTCAATGCAAAAAAGCGTCTAGCGCTCCATCGCCGGAGTGTGTCTGCCACGGGTGGGGGAAATGGGACAGCGGAGCTGACCCCTCTTGATGAGAGACTGGCGGCAATTATTGGGGAATCCCTATTACATGGAGTGGTGACACATGTAAGTGAAATAAGTAAAATGAATGCAGTCAAGTCACATATAGGCTACACGATTACAGTTGATTAAAATAGAACTATCCTTATTTCAGTTGCCGGGTGTTCCAGCGGGGTGAGGGCTTCCGATGCTGCAGTTGAGCAGCCGTCTGGGCCCGGCGTCTCCACGGCACGCGGCTCTCAACCCTCCAGCAGCGGCCGTGTCCTCAGCGATGCAGTGCTCGAAATGCAGAGAGAAGTCAGGGAGGTGGCCAAGGAGTTGGGGGAAATCAAGACTGTCCTCACTGAAATAAACTGCACAATGAGGGAATTCTTGAATAAATAATATAATGGTTCCACACCTTTTGTTGTTCTTCACAAGCGACGCATCACTGCCAAACACTGGCGCACAGCAGCAGCATTTGGCTCAAATGCCTGGGGATGGGGGTCAGGGTCGGGGCCAACACAGCCATCGGTGTCAGGGGGTAGAGGCACGTTTTGAAGCTGTGCCACATTGTGTAGCACAGCACATGCAAGCACGATTTGGCACACCTTTTCAGGAGTATACAATAACCTCCCTCCAGTGCAGTCGAGGCAGCACCATCTGCCCTTAAACAGGCCGATGGTGCGCTCCACTATAGCGCGAGCTCGGCTGTGGCACACGCTGTAGTGCCTTTCCTCTGTACTATGTGGGTTGAAGAAAGGCATAAGCAGCCACTGCTTGAGGGGATATCCACTGTCCCCTGCAAGGATAGTGAAAGGATTAATGCACTGAAGTACAGTAAAATGTGAAATGTCTATTAATCAAACGTACCTAGAAGCCAGCCATCACGCACAGCACCAGCCTCAAGTCTGCGCCAAACACTGCTGTGTCTTAAAATGACTGAGTCACGGGTTGACCCAGGCCACCGAGCTACCACATTAGTGAGCAACATGTCTGCATCACAAATAATTTGTACATTGAATGGAAATGGTTTCGATTAATGAAAACATTTTCATAAACATTCGGTGCCCTTATGGCAACGAGTGCAGTCAATAGCACCGATTACGTTTGGGAAATCGTACATGGCTGCAAATTGAGCTTTCTTGTTTGCCTGTTCACCCGCCGTGTATGGAAACTTTATGCAATCACGGGACAAAGCTAGCTATTATGCCTTTTAACACGTCTGGCATTACCCGGCTAAGGGTCGGCTGAGGTATACCTGACCTGTCAGCCAATTCCCTCTGCCAGTCGGCAGGAATCCTAGTGTTGTCAGGACTTGAAGTGGGACTGGCACGACGTGGTTCCTCCGAGTGCTCCTCTGTAACGCTGGGCCCAAAAGACCACAAAGGTCCAAAAGGACGGCTCGAGGAAGTCGGAACCGGTTCATAAGCCACTCATCCTCGTTTGCCAGCAAGTCTTCTTGCTGTCTGAAGATGCGTTCACTCCATATCCTTCCATTTACCACATCTTCTAAGAGCGCAAGATCAGCCATTGTGAGTCATTACGCATTGTGATGGCATCATGGCATTTTATTACCCTCCATTTGATTGCATCTGACAAGCTACAGCTGTGTTATGAGGATGAATAACATGCCAATATCATTGCAGATATTTCACTTTTCTTTTTGAAAATGTGTTAATTTGCATTTCTGTTTGTCTTACACTGCAGATCGATCAAACAGGTGTTCCTGTAGTCTGTTAATTGTACAACGTGCTTTGTGAAGTCTTATTTATTTTTCAGTCTACAGTTACACACACTTTCACGTGTTTCTTCCATCTGCCAACGGTGTCGCCATTTCTCATTTCACCCGTTTTTGTGCGTACGCCTGGGTCAGAGTTTGCGTGAAGGACCGCAGATTTTCCCGTCAAGTTTGCTTTTTATAAATACCAATTATTGCGTAGAGAGCGGCGTACGCCTTCCTTTGTGCGTACGCAACGTTTATAAATGAGGCCCCTGGACATAACAGGATTTCTGACAATAGGACTTTGTGGTGAACTCAATTCATTCCAATGAGAACACCACAATAAGATCTGCTCAGGGAGGTGAAATAAATTTGTGCAAATGTTCTGTGTACATTATACACTACTGATAGTATCTTTGAACTGATGGTCTGAGCATAGTAGTTGTGAATGAACTGACACCATTTTCTTTGTTTAATTTAGAGTGCAAGCACTGTAGAAACATTTTAACTCATGTGAGAGGTGATTAAAAATAAGTTATATAGGCTACGTTCAGACTGCAGGCCAAAGTGACCCAAATTTTTGCTCATATGTGACTCATCTTGCCGGGTACAGTAACAAAAGATTTCCTGAGGAATTTGTGTTCTCTCATGTGCTGACTCTGTATTGGTGACTGCTTTGTGTATGAGAACACATTGTACATTTGTAGATGTAGAAAAAGATATGGTAGTAGGTTGCATGTATGTAGGCTTGGGGTACCCTGTACATTTTCATTCACATAACATGCTCCTGTCTAGAAACACTAGGTTTAGAAGTTGGTGCCACCGTTTTCGCTTAGTTCTTTTTGGATAAGATTGTTTGGCCTTTTTTGTTTGCATTTTGATTTCTAGTAGCAGCTCAGCAAGGTCTGGTTTTGTGGTATCTTTTACCTCCATTTTATTTGACACAAGCACTCTGTCCACTCACCATATTTTGTAGAATCTAATCAATGTAGGTTCTGTAAAATCAATGTTGTGCAAATTATGGTAAGGAGAACCTTGTAAATAAATCTCACTTCTTGCATTGTGGTCTCTTTTTTTTTTTTTTTTTTGTTAAAGGGGGAAAACCAACATAGCCAATTCAAAGCACCAGCGTAGATGCATGACAGAGTCTCTTCTCACAGTCTGTTGGTAGCTCACATTGAGTGAAGTGAAGTCCCATGTGAATGCTATGCTCCTTCCCCCAGCGGTAGAATGGGTAAAACCAAAGGAGGAGGTGGGAGGATATCCCTAAGACTTTATTTGTTACATGACATCTGGGGATACAACGCACATGTAGACATTTCTGGCTTCTCCTGTAATATTGATCCTTTTGTTTAGTTGTTTGACAATGTGGCAACAGGGAGTAAAATGGACTTGAGGTAAAATGAATTCATGATGCTGAACTTTAAAAATCTGCGTGATCCTGTTACCCTGTCTTACAGGTCGAGTGCTGAAAAACCAACTCCCTGCCACATTAAGACCATGACCATCAGATCGTCACAAGAGATTCAACCGAGAAGATTTTATTATCCACCTAGTGCTTGAGAGTGAACAGCCAGTAGGAAGATGCCACATGTAAAATGGGAGTCTCACCATCAAACCCCATTTGTACAATATGTATATTTATTTGTTTCTTTCCAAATCATATTTCTTGGCAAATATTTAGTATTTTTGTCCTAGAAATTTCAAAGAGAAAATTCTTGTTTCTCTTGTTGACTCCTTTAATGTTTAGGAGTAAAGGGGGACTAGCATTGTCCTGTTTTTTTAAGTATTACTGGCAAAATATGAAAACTAGAATTACTGCCCCATGGGTGTATACCTCCTCCAACATTATACAGATTAGTATAACGTGTCTGTTGTCTTTATTAGCTCTTAAATGAATTGACTTCTCCAAGAACGGGTCATTGCAAGAACTCTGGAGGCATGGAGTAAAGAATCTATCCAAGAAGTTCCCTGCAGTAAGTACACAAGAAGGCACAAGGCGCGATATACAGGTTACAGGTCTCAGGCTGATATGCTAAGATAGCCAGTGTGGCAAAGATGTGGTGTGTATTGTACAAGCTACAAGAAAGTTAGTTATTAGTCATTAAACAGCAAGGCTGCATAACTATACAAAATTTGTAGTTCCTGTGTGCTACGCACACAATATATAATTAAGTGTAAGCCTCCATTAAAATAGGGAAACATATACAATAAAATAAAACTAGTTATTTATATATACATATACATATACGTATATTGCACAGGGCAATTCTTGAATATGCATCTTGGTTGGATGTAAACACCAGCAGCCAGATGATAATATTAAAGTTTCATCTTCACAATAAACAGTCTGACATTTAGCAAACAGAGTCCATCTCGCCTGCGCGCGTGCAGCAAGCACCATCATTTTGAACAAAAAGCGCAGGGAGGCGTCACATCGGCCCACGTGAATGGGGCACTGCACTAGTCTATGTAAAGAAGAAAACAGCTAAGGTTGCCATAGCAACCGCAGTACTTTATAACACCACTTTGAGTCCGGTTATTTATGTCACAGTTTTGGTCTGTTTGTCCATCTGCTTTGTTTGTGTGCTTGCTTGTTCCTGTTTATTTTGGTAACGGCCTGTGTCTGCTATGTGTTGCATGGTTTGTTTCCTGTTGTCTTGATTACCTAATGTGTCCCGCCTGCTTTTGCTCCCCTTACTACTTGTGTGCATCTGTATTGTCCAGGTCTTCGCTACCTTTTGTCGTGTCATCATTGTTTGTTGAGTCTACCTGTGTGTCTCTTTGTTTCACTACTTTGCAGGATATCTGGATGTATCTGTATCTGTTTGGATCAATGCATTCACCTTTTGGAATATTTGCCTTTGTTTGGACATTTACCTGCCGCCAACAAATGTAAGCCTTGTTTCTGTTTTGTGGCAATAAATCTGACAAATTGTACCAACCCTCTAGAGTCTTGCGTGTGGGCCCTACTCTTTATTTTTCCTGTCACGGCACTTGGCCCAGTCTGACAATTTATCACGTATTCTGCACACACAGCCACTGGAGATGACAACATGGTTTCCTGCCCCAAGTGCACCAGTAGTGATGAAAATAAACATAAGAAAAACACATTTTTGAGTGGAGGGAAACTTTAATTTATGGTGTTTTCATACCTGCGCTTTTTATTCTGGTTAAATCAGACCTTTTACCCCTTGGTGCAATGTGTTTGGGCAGGTGTAAACACAATAATTGCACTTGCAATTGCAGGTGTGGACCAGAGCAACTACAACGAGCTCTTGGGAAGCCATGCTCTCGATACAGTCCCAAACAAAATCTGGAGAGATTCGTTTGTGGTGGAAACATGATCTGACCTCGATCTGACCCAGCTACCACTGCCATACCACGCTTACCAAATATTGAGCATGTACAACGACAGTTTTACATGCTCAGCATGTCTTCTTTAAAAGTGTAATTCATCTTCCAGCTTGCCTAGGGAGACATTAAACGTGAGCTAAAGTTAGCTTAACACAAACCATGAACTGTATGCCAACTATTAGTACAGCGTAAGATCATGAAAACAACTTACCCAAAATAATTTGCCTCCAGGCCTGCTGTTTTCTGATAAAAGAATGTAGCTTTGGGTAGTCAGCAACAGCCACAGCCTGTCTGGGATTGTTGTTTCCAAGCAACTGTAAACGCCATCACCACCACAGAAAGCCTGTCTCTCAATTCATCCAAATGGACAATGGGAAAACCCTTTAATGATGCTGGGCACTGAGTTGGAAGTTATTTCAACTCGAGGCACTCAGAGTCAAAATGCTAGGCACTCTGGGTGTCTAAAATGTTAGATGCACATGGTGCCCAGGGCACATAAGCTGCGCACAAAATGCTTACTGCCTGTAGAAAACAAACAAAACAAGATGCTTCTCACTGCAAAAAAACGCTGTCCTGTCTGATCGTCCTCTCATACAGACCAACTCAGCGGCAGCAGCAGCTCAACAACAAGTCATGTGGAGGTTCAGAGAAGCCCTGTACATCGAAGGAGGAAAATAAAGCTCTGAAGGAGCTAAATGGCCTCCTGGAGAAAAAGGCTGACTGAGGTGAGCCAGCTCAAAGAGGAGCTCAAAAAAAGACGACTTCCACAGAAGGGTCACAGAAAAAAAAGGCAGCCTCGAACAAAAGCCCATGTAGAGACCCTGGACCTGCTGGGTCAGAAGGAGCTCACACAGAGCAACCGGCAGTGATGCTCTGGATGTAAGCTTCAGTGAAAACTGGAGATGGAGAGACAGCCATGTTCTGAGACATGAGGCTCAAAAAGGAGGAGGAAAGGCAGCAGAGGGTGAGGAGATCAAACACCTCATCACTAAGAACAACCTACCCAAGGTGCGCTGTCTCAACTCATTGTCTGGCTTTTTAGATTATAACACCTTGTTTAAGATTCAAAGAAAATGAAAAATGTTAAGAGGGTACAAGGAATGAAGAAGATGGATGTTTTAGTGATTTCATTTAACTGAGGTTTGGCTTTTTCCCTTATCTTCATTGTTACACATCCTTTTTGTGCTCTTAAAAACTGTGTCAGGACTCTGTCTGGGCCACTCCAGAAGGCATAATTTCTTCTGCTTAAGTCAATCTGTTGATTTACCTGTGTGCTTTGGATTGTTGTCGTGTTACATCATCCATCTTCTGTTGAGCTTCAATTAGTGGACAGATGGCCTTTCATTCTGCCTTCATTTCCTGATAAACTTTGGAATTCATTTTTCCGTTAATGATAGCAACGCTTCCAGGCCCTAAGCCAATGCAGCAGACCTAAACCATGATTTCCCCTCCACCATACGTCACAGTTAGGTTTTCGTCTTGGTGTTCTGTGTCTTTTTTCCTTCATTGAAAAAGACTCCAGTGACTCAGTAATTCTTTGATAAAGATTATTCTAACACTTCCGAGCAACTCTGTCCACAGAACATTTTTCCAGTACTGTTGTGTCCATGTGCTCTTTGAAAAATTCCTCCATGGTGTCCTGAACAACAGAGATGTTAGCATGTTCCAGAGATTTCTGTAAGACTTCAGCTGACATGGCCACTCTTAGGGAGGCTAGCAACAGTACTGAACCTTCTCTATTGAAAGACAATTTTGTCTTACTGTGTACTGATAAACATCAAGGCTTTTAAAGATATTTTTGTAACCATTTCCAGCTTTATACAAGTCAAGAATTCTTAATTTTAGGTCTTCTGAGAGCACTTTTGTTTGAGGCATGCTTTGCATCAGGCAATGCCCAATAAATACATAAAAACATATAATTGTTTGTGTGGTATTAGTTTAACACTGTTTGTCTGTTGTTGTGACAAAGATGAAGATCAGATAACATTTAATGATCGATTTATGCAGAAATCTAAGTAATTCCAAAGGGTTCACATACTTGACTGTATATAAATATACACAGGAAACCCCAGTACACGCATGCACATGCACACACGCTCACACACACACTTTTGCTTTGATTACCTTTTTAAGCATATTCTTGTGTTCTTCTACATAGAACCCATAATCCCTCAACTGATATAATATTTAATATAAATATCGATGACATTTAAAGCCTTATACCCAACAAAATTATCTCTGAGATCTTTGCAAGTGCTTGTGGCTTCATTATTCTGTTATAAATGAAAAATATGGTAATTTCGAAGGATTAACATGTTATTTGCTAAACATAACAGGTCATAGCGAACTAGTGCCTGAAAATCCAGTGTTTTTTGGGGGGGGTTCCGAAACGGAATCTCTGACTGTCCTCTTGTGCACACAGAGCAGCAACTAACTTGAGGATGTCAAGAGATAAAACCAAACGCTCTGCGCAGAGGAAATACTGACAGCTTCTAAATCTGAGGACAGACAGGATGGATATCTACAGTACCTGAAACATGACGCATCATTATGACACGTTGAATAAAGCACCAAAGTAAGTGGTAAATATGTTCCAACACACACACACACACATATATATATATATATATATATATATATATATATATATATATATATATATATATATATGGGATGTACATAGTTGGGCGGCACAGTGGTTAGCACTGTCGCCTAACAGCAAGAAGGTCGTGTGTGGAGTTTGCATGTTCTCCCCCTGTCTGCATGGGTTCTCTCCGGGTGCTCCGGCTTCCTCCCACCATCCTCCCACCATCCAAAGACATGCAAGCTAGGTCAATTGGTGTTTCCCAAATTGTCCTTAGATGTAAATGTGAGTGTGAATGGTTGTCTGTCTCTGTTGGACCCCGCCTTTCGCCCAATGTCAGCTGGGATAGGCTCCAGCCCCCCCGTGACCCTGTATGCAGTATAAGCGGTTGACGATAAATGGATGGATGGATGGATGGATGGATGGATGGATGGATGGATGGATGGATGGATGGATGGATGG
This sequence comes from Lepomis macrochirus, assembly GCA_024633595.2. Lineage (NCBI taxonomy): Eukaryota > Metazoa > Chordata > Actinopteri > Centrarchiformes > Centrarchidae > Lepomis > Lepomis macrochirus. Next base: position 5,842,896 of record JALXJV020000022.1, on the reverse strand, counting down.
ATGGATGGATGTACATAGTTTCATTTTTTAAAAAGGTGCATATATTTTGTTGGAAATTATTTTCAGATGTTGATTAATCCACATTTGGTTCTCTAATCAGTACACTGTATGTGGGATTTACTCTAAATAAACTACACAGTGAGTGTTCATGGTAGTGAAGAAACACACAGTGTAATGGTGTTGATGTTAAGCTCTCTAACACAAAAGAATCACATATGTCAGGATTAGGATACAAATACATTAATTGTTGGGTTGGGTCTGGACATTCGTTTTGTTTATAATATATACAGATAAATATATGAAAATGCCAGTGTAATATTTAAAGAAATTAGTTCTACTTCCAAATCGTTTGTCACCTTTTGGATTTTTAATCTCAAAACAGTCCAAACAAGGACCATGAATGAACTCATAGGTATAATGTTGGGGATTTGGTTATCAACCAAAATCAATGATTTGAATGACATTGTTGTAATTGGTTATTTAGATTAATGACCTTTTATCCTAACCTGGTTACTATTGCTAATGATTTTAAAACGCCTACAACTGAAACTGCCGCTGCTGGTGTGTGCTTTTGTTTCACCCACAATCAGATCACAACTCACAATAGATATCACATATAGGTTGAATTTCATCAAGTGTGTTGGCATTATTCCATTTTTACTACAGTTTGTTTCTTGGCACCGGTTATCTCCTAGTGCATGAGCAGCACTTCTAAACTGTCTGAGTGTGTGCCAGGCATTTGGACAGGTGCCTAAAGTGGCAGCACGCCCGATTCCAGTCCCCCCTGGGCCTTGCCTGTATTTGATATGCTACATCAGATGCCTTGCAGTCGACCGTGCGTTCACAGGCCAAGCTATTGGACCAAAACTGTCCTTCCTTTGTTCTGACAAGGCCTTCCTCGGGGCTGGTAAACATGTCTGCTTGTTAGTGTAGCTATTGCAAGCTTTCTGTTCAAGATGGAGGAAAGAAATATTCGCTCCCACTATCCTTATCCCACAAGCGAGCTGTTTCAGAAGGTACATGTGCTCGAAGCGGCTTCATTGTGCTCTAATTTATGAGATCCATTTTTTCTCTGTGGGAAAAGTTTATCATTCCAACTTTTACAGAGTAAGTGTCTCTGCTGCACTTTTTCTCATCACACCAAAGTCTTCCTTTAAGACCTAAGGGAATGCACCTAGTTAGTTAAGAGCAACATGGAAATATACTGCTACTGCTTTCAAGACAGGGAAAGCTTTCTTCTGTGCCCCAATTTAAACTGCCATGAATAATGGATATATTTATCAAGGAACTATAACTCTGACTGCGGAGAAATGTTGCATGTTTTCATATATATATCCAAATTATTGAACATTTCAGAATGATCAACTCTGGGGCAGCTTAATATCTTTATTTAAGTGGCACCTTCAAAAAGTGCTTCATAGACATAAGAAGAGACAAAAATGCAGTGGCATTAAGAAATATAATAAAATTAATTAAAAGTCACCTTAAAAAGTCTTTCATAGAGTTTTTTTGCCCTATAACCTTTTGTCTCCAGCCTTGCCCTGGGGACTGTTAGCAGCTGGTCAGCAGACCTCAGAGTAGTATGAGCAGAGGCATGCGTGCTTTGTTATAATCTTGAAGGTTTTCATGACATTAAATACTTTTTTGATGCCATTTATTGTCGGCACTTTTACAACAATATCCATATATTTATATTCTGTGATTACCTGAGCCTGCAATTCCTGTCCATGATTCAAATCACCTCGACAGGCACGAGGGATTCACAGGAAACCATGCATGTGAGTAATCCAGCGTTACTAGTTGTAATTTCATCCCATTGATATCAACCTCATTGTTCACTGTTCACAGCTACAGACATATCAGAGCTGCTGGTTCACACTAAAAGCATTCAACTGGAGAAACGTGGGGTGACCTTTATTGTAAAGCAGTTGTCACACCAGGTATGTGTGGATGAGCGGGTAATGGCTAATCCAGGATGCTGTGGAGAAAGCACCAAAAGCACATTAAGATCCCGGATTAGTTCCTGTGCCGTGGCACAGATCACACATGCATACAGATCTAGCCAGCTGACTTTCCTTTACTCATCTCATTCAGGCATTGAACTGGGCTCATCTGGCACTGTGAGTACACCCTACCTCTTAAACGCTTTCTCATCTCAGGGCGTCATTGCCGACGCTTTCAGACAGCGTGACAAAGCGTAATTATTTCACGCTGAAGGTACCCTGTAAAGCGCCACAGTTTGCTACGTCGCAGCAACACAAAGGAGGCTAACTGATGTGCACAGCTGTAGGGTTAGTCGGTCAACATGCATAAAGTCAGTGACTTAGGTTTAGGTACTAACATTTCTGATGGTTGTGGTAAGGGTAGGGGGCTTCAACACCTTTAACATGAGCGTAGCTAGTTAGCTTGCACTTCCGGTCTGTACATGCATACGTGGAGCGTCTCCCACAAATAACTACGCTTTGTCACTTTTTCTGACATCTGTATTGAGATGAAAACGGTCTGACCTCTTGCTACAGACCGTTGCCCTTAGGCCTCATCCAGAATACTACATTTTCGTTTTAAAACCGAGACTTTTTGCTACGTTTGCACCTCCCGTCCAGACTAAAACGGTAAATCTGAAGACCTAAAACAATAAAGTTTAAAAACGCTGCCAACCCTGTTTTTTGTTTTTAAACTCCAGGTAGCGTTTTAGCGTTACACGTTTGGCTCTGCTACTGACAGAGTTTTTGATTTAATATTTTTAATAAATATTTTGTACCGTGTAAATAACACTTGTAGCCAACACCTGGTTGCTGTGTGTGTCGCCGTTTACTGTATGACGACTCCCAGTCTGTTTTCCGCCACAACAGTTACTTTTAACTCCTGTGTTACATTACATACGTATACAAACAGTTCCAGCTCTTTATTGGTCCATGCCAAAAAAATTTGGTGTGGTTCTTCATCTGTATTTTTTCGCCAAATCTTCCCTAACTACAGAATACACCATCTGCTTCATGTTTACACCGACAGGCGCATGTCCAGTGTAAATGAACAGCCACTCGATGTGCGTTTTCAGTCGTTTTAATATAGACGGAGATCAACTCTGATACACAGCTAAAACGCTGGTGGTGGACAGAGATCGTATTTGTTTTAAAACTCAGTTTTTAAACAAAAACGTAGTGTGGATGGGGCGTTAGTCTCACATCGTCTGTCTCACTTTGGTCAGGGCACATGGCTGCTCATTGTCCTTCATGCATGCTGCCTGTCTCCCTCGTCTCTGCCATTCACCTTATTCCATTCATCACTCCGATGTCTATGGGTTCTGTTTTACTGAATGATAAAATTAAAAGCTCACAATACAGCCTAGCTAGTTTGCCGGCTAGGTAGGTCACTGTGTCTACTGTGTTTCTTTACAGCAGCAGCATCTAGTAGATTGATTACTTTGACGTTGGTGTAGCTAATAGGAGCTAACTGGTTCATACCAGCTGTGGAGCTTGCTAGGTTTAGAGAGGCTGGGGAAATGTGAATGTGAAATGTGAGAGAACAGTGATTAGTGACTGCTGAGAAAAGGGACATTACTTAAATAGCCATTTGGGAAAAATGCCATTATGACTTTATGATAGACTTTTTACAAAGGGCATTATTCTATAGCAAAAAAATTAACTCCAGTAAAACTTTTTAAAATGAGAATGAGGTTAAATGTAACATTTTATTAAGAGTTTTAAATATATAAATTTTAAAAAAGTTTATTTAAATGATTTCTGGAATTATTTCCAAGTATTTGTTCATTCATATATTTTATTCATGTGGTTATTCATTTCATAATTATTTATTTAACATTGGATATTTCATAGAAATACTTCATTGGGTAGTAAACTACTGAGAAAGACAGTAAAAAAATGAGATGGCAAAATTCTGGCTCTAATGCTGGCGCCTTTTCTTATCTTATCTATATGTTTAATGTTCTTTAAGCCAAGTTTATTAGTTTCAGAATGTACAAACAAGACCAATTTTATGTAGAAATGTCTTGCGAAAATTTTCCTCCTCTCTATTTTTAACCAGTGTGCAGTGAGTGAGCAAGCTATACCACTTACTGACTCGTCTCGGAGAATACTTTGCATAACAACAGCAAATTGCAGTGAACATTGTATTGTTTTTTTTTCAAAATGTTTTTATTTCTGTGAAATTGTGATGAAATAATCAGCATCCCTGGAGCTCTGATTTTAATTGTGACCATCCTCAGAAATAATGAGTGCCACACACACAGCACACCCACCCCTGTGTCATTAATAGATTCTTATTGAATTGTTGCTCACAAAGATGTCAAAATATGCTTTTATGTCGGAGGGTTTTTGTGCTGTTGTTTTTTTCTGGTAGGGCCTTACCATTATTTGTCACATGTTAAAAACTGCCATTTATTAATCTGTCTCCCAGCATCTGAGAACAAGTCTTTTTGACGGGAAGGAATTTCATCACAGTTTAGAATTTTTCCGGAGTACAAAGTACCTCCAGTAAAACTTTAAAACTATAATACAGAGATGTGGTGGAGGTAAAGGTTCTTTGATTTTGCAGTGGTCTGTAATCCCTGAGATAAAGCAGAAAAGCCCCTGAAGCGAGAGCGGATGAGTACTCCAGATGGTGAAATAAGGTGAGGCCAGAGGACAATGCCTGAGGAGACACGAAAAATGAATTCAGTCCATTTCACAAGGCGCTGTTTATTGGCAATTACAGTCAAGTACTTCAGACAGTCTCTGCATAGAAGTGAGAGTGACACTGTTTCACTTCTCTTCAGGCGAGGATAAACACAGCAGAGGTGAATGTGACGGCTGTTCAATCACAACCACTATCCACGATTGTCAGACCCAGACTTATTGTAGCCTTGATGCATATTTCTGCACAATTTGTTTTGCTGAAGATCATCCGTGTGTCAGTACAAGCTATGATAGAATGTAATAAAGAATTTGGACTGATATCTGTGTACAAAGTTAATTTGGGGGAAAAAACAGAAATAATGCCCTTGGTGAGCTGAGGACAGGTTAACCTTGATTTTGCTCAGCCATTTCGCTTGGACAGGGTTAAATTCTGAGAAAATATAAGATGGAAGATTCTTCCTTTTCTCTTTCTTGGCCAAGTAAATGTTATTAAACTCTGCCTTTTAAACTTTGACCTTATTATGTGTGCATGTGACTAATCGGACAACATTTGTATATAGTATTGACTGAGCGCACTGCAGTCGGCAGCAGCAAGACAGGGCTGCTGTTTTTAATTAATCCTTGCGGGTAATTGTGCCTGTCAAAGTTTGGCCACTAAAGTGCTTGTTTTTGACTCAGATTGTTACTGCAAGTGTTGGCAACATTGCGAAGATGGCCACTACAGAGATAAACCTTTTCTTAAAGTGTATGATCATTTTTGTTTAACCAAAAACAGTCACAATATCGCTCTCGTCAAAGAGATATTTGTACCTGATAAACAATACAGCTTATCTTTTGCCCCACTGACGAGTACAATTTATGTTCAGCAACTTCAAAACGGGGGGCTATATTTCTCAAAATATTACCTTTTGTAAAACGGGTAGCTCAAATCAAGCAATCTGATTGGTTCAAAGTAGTGATATAATGACCGTATACAACGGATTCCTTTGCAAAGATCCGCATCACTCTGCAACAAAGTAACATTAGAAAGTAACACCAGGCACAGTATCAGTACCACACACCCATCAACCACAGTATTACCTACCTAGCAACGATGTTGCCAAGAACATGCAAGCAAGTAGGGACACGGCAAAGATACATAAACCATTGCCTCCGTAGTACCACAATTCAAATTCTCAGACACAGGTCTTGAAACAAGAGAGATTTTGGCTGTTAGTGGACACAAATGTGAAACCTCTCTCCAGAGCTATTGGAAACCAAAACTTGGGGTGTGGAGAAAGTGGAGTAATATCTTCAAGCAACACACACATCTCCACCTCACAAAAATTGCAAGCCAAGTTCAAATTACCAAAGTCAATCTCCTGACGCTGGACAGTTTTTTAGTGACTGCACAACAAACAGAAACGTGCAAATAGTTTTAAATAAATAGTTCTAATAATTCTAGCCTTTGATTTATGTTGCTTATCACCCGTCATGCACTACGTAGCCTACCAGCAGCCTGGTGAGACTACTTTTTGTATTCATAAAGAAATGTCTGTTCATAGTTTTCCGCCACGTGACATGCACGGTAACCTGGAGGGCAAAATACCAGACCAGCACCACGGCTCACAGTGCGTCTCCCCCGCAGAGGCGCCGCAAAAGCAGTCAAATTTTATTTTGGATCACCTCTCAACTTAAAACTTGACCCAAATGTACCACGAAGAAAATGAGAAATGAGGGTTATAAAGATCCGCCGTCCAGTGAGGTCTGTCCTTTTTCACCAGTCAGTTGCTGTATGAGGCATAATGTCACTGTCCTCACCTGGATCACTGCCAGAAATTGACACATCCCCAATGAGGCAGCAATTTGGGAGAGCACACCCACAGTCTTCTCTTCAGACCTTTCCATTCTCTCAGCCGGCTGCAATGCACCATTTGGTGAACAGTTTTAAATCAAACCACTTTCATCCTCTCTTCCACTGTTCTCTGGGATGTAATGGCATTACAATGCTTCATAATCTCCTTTCATATATCATCTTTTTGTGGGGCCATAATATCACTACTGCGTTTCTCCTCAGCAGCTCAGAGTATTGTCTCAGTTTCTGCTTCGCTGACGGTCTTCCATTTAACTTTTTTAGCTTTACGTAACTTACATTACCGTAAAATTTCAATTAATAGCCAAGTCCCAAATAGCCGCCTACCTCCTTGACTGGCCTGGTGTGGGAACACATTTTGACAATTAAAAGCCTGCCTCCATTAAACGCCTGGTCTGGTTTTTATAGAAGTCATTTGGATGTATAAAACCTCTTAAATCCCACTGGTTCACCCGCTTTAGCTGCTTCTAAGCTGCTTAGATTATGAACACAAATATTAATGTTTAAGTGTACAATCAATGTATCAGTATGGACATGCTGCACATCGTTAGATCAGTTAGATTCTCCACAATTCAGTTGTTCAGTTCATTTAACGGAAACAACGAGCCCCAAAGTCTAATTCTCATAGATTTACCGGTGTAAACTGCTTGGTACAAGAGGAAAGGGGAAAAAAGTGCTGAATGTCACCTTTGAAGCGCTTGTTAAGTCCGCTCGTTAAATCCAAATGTGTCCGTTCCTTTATTATTTATATTCATTTAGTCTGTAAGGGTCCACCAATCATAAGAATCAAAAATTAATCCAATTTATGTATCCTGTAATGTGTCCATCACTGTCTGCTAACTTCTGCCACACTTCTCTCATCCTACACCCTGTTGTTGTTTTCGTTAGTTGCTGCCTTCAAAATAACAGCGCACCAGCCGTCTGTCAGAGCTAGATCAAATGAATGACGTGTATTTAAGCATTTTTATACAAGTATTAGTCTGTTTGAAATAAATAAACTGTTTCATAGTAGTTTCAGTTTTGTGCAAAAAGAATTAAAGGCCTGCCCCATATGGATGCATGTCCCAAATATAGGCAGGGTCAATTCAGTGATTTTAGCAAATAAAAGCCAGGGCTATTATTCTAAGTTTTACGGTACTTAATTTTGGTCAAGAAGATTATGAAGTTTCTAAGTCAATGCTATTATGTTAATTCATGTTAATTAACTTAAATTCACACTTTAGGGAATTGGGATTGATCAACATATGCATGTATATAGGACTACTGCATAACATAATAACTATACCAATTTTACCAATCGGGACATTTTATATGTGCAAATATGCACACAACAATATTAATGTTAAAATGCTGCCAATATGTGGTCTAAACCCAAAAGCAGAAGAACGTGGTAGTAGCCTTCATATGTTTCATTTGACAATAATCCATAATGTGCAAGGATGGGGAATGGCAGTAGTGTAGTTTGGGCAGGGGACAAGGTTCGGGGCTGAGCTGGCTGGAGGAATCCACAGAGAGATGTTTTGGTGTGCTTCCCGCGGTCCACAAGGTTGCGAGCAGACAGCATAGCAGGTGAGTGGTTTGTGTGGTTTCCCGTGGCACATAACAGAGCATGTGAGCAGGACAGCAGACAGGCAGGTAGATAAGCAAAGCTAGTAATGGTAGCAAAAACAAATTTCTCATGCACTGCAGCTGTGTCAGAGCGGCCAGCCCGGTAACCAGGGGAACGCCCAGTTCTGCTGCCAGGAGAGAGGAGAAGCAGGCAGAGGAGCAGCCAAAGGGAAAGAGAAAGCCAGACAACACACATAGACAGACAAAAGACAACAGGCATTCCACGTACACACAAACACTTTCACTCACATACTGAAGTCAAGGGCAGGGGGTTCTGACAGAATCCCTGCAAACCAAACATCATGTGGGATGCAGGTCCACATCCTGTTTATAATCTTGATGATCTGCTATCCCCTTCTAGTATCTTACAGTAAATATATTAAAACCAGCAAAAAACTCTGCAGGTTAAGAAACTCTTGCTTATATTTCCATTATAGCTCTATATCTGCTCACTGAGACCTACATTATGGATAGAGGTTCACCATTACCACTACTAATGACACTCATAAAATCTTAACACATTACAGTAATTTGCTATTTAGAATAAACCTGCACAGGAAATCCATACAAATGAATAGAAGTCAGTGAGCCACCTAGAGCAAATACAAGAAGATGCCAATATTACTTTGCATTCTAATTCATAAATCTATTCCTGTGAGTCCTTATCACCAATATGCATGTACAGCACGACAGCCTTTTGAGATGTTTTAGCATAACAAAATTACATTAACTGCTGTCACCTGAGACTTTATTTACCCCATTAATTAGCTTATTTTTTTCTCATTTACTGTTGCAGCTCAGGGCCATATTGTGCTCCCTCATTCCATATGGTATTTTATGCTGACATCACACATCTGACTTGTGGCTGTGCAATTACTACAGTAAGTCAACGATTTCCGCTGCTACATTGGTATGCAGGACCTCTGCTTAGAGTGATGAGCATCTGTTTTACTTAAATCATGATGACAAACCGGTTTGGATATATTATAAATGGAATAAAATTCCACACTAAGATATTTGATACGTCAATTGCTGAAGCACTGAACAACTGTGGGAGTTGTTTCTTATCTCAGTCACTGTAACATACAGCAGAGCAGTCACAGCAATCTGCTGAAAGCAGATAAGAGCATGTCCTTTTCAAGTGCAACAGACATGACATACTCACACTGTATTAATATGTATGATTCAACACAATTCTGGCATGTCATTGGCTGCTGTGTCTTTGATGGCAGCCCTACAGCTCTTTGTAGATTCATGGTGAGTTAGTTTGAATCAGTATCAAAAGACACATTCCAATGATTTGTCAAGTTCCATTATCGTTTCTCATTGTGATGATTAGAACTAGAGCGGGGAGGAGAAGGCGGTAATTGTGCACAAACACATTCTCTATGTATGTATGTCCGTCAAGAAAGATGAACTCCTTGTTTAGGTATACAGTTACAACCTCAAGGCAGGAAGTTTGATTAGTCTTTTGTAATGGATGTTGAACAACTTTAACCAATCCATATCCAAACATAATTAAGAATAGATAAAGTAACCATTATCTATGTGAGTATTGATACTTTCTTCATTTATAATATTTTTTTATTATAGCAGGATTAATTGCTTTGGTAGAAGCAGTGTACAGTTCCACACAGGCCTAAAACCAAGGCCCAAACTCAGCCCCGTACACGCATCTTTCAGACCCGATCCCCTCTCAACCTGCACGGTACAACCGAATTTGAGACCCGAATGCAAACCCAAGACCAAAGCTATATTTTGTTACTTTTAAAAAACTAATCTGACAACGGCAACAGTTCAATAAAGAATATGGCACAGCTGCCCACCAGCACAATTCACTTATAACATCTACTAGCTGGTGAGCCACCTGGCAAATGTAAGTCAAATATTCCCTCGTTTCTGAGCTCTGTTTACCAACACCTGGGGGAAATATCTGGCTCTTTGGTTGATAAATACTAAAGCAGCCAGGTTGTTGAGAGTCATGAGGGTGAAAACCAATACAAGAAGCTATAAGATGTTGAATTGCTTCATAGAGCTGAGGGGGACTGCAGAGTTACTTATATGTGAATTGAACAGCCATGCCTTTCACATTATAATACAATATTAATTTATACTATAGTTAATATAGAAATCTTGAATTGTGCAGCTTGGCATTTAATAGTACTGAATTTGATAGTTAGGATAGATAGAAAACATAAAAAGACACATGATCATGTGGCATACTCTAGCTCTTTTGGGTGAGCAGCTCAAATAGCATAACATACTATACCAATGTTTTTCAGTCTAAAACATATTATCTGTCTGTGAGATGTTCTTTCTGTGTCATAAAAATCTCAGAAGTTCTGAAAAAAAGGTCAGAACTTCAAAATCATAATACCCTGAAGTCTTGCAATACAAAGAGTGAAGTTATACCATGCTCTCTTTATAAAAATGTCAAATTGCTTCTAGTGGTTGGAATTATTGAGTGCTGGAAGCGCTATTATACTCTTTCTTCATCTTCTTTTACAGCTACATGTATACGGACACTAAAATAGTTTTGGCAGGTGGGAATATGAAAACCCATTAAAACTTGGAAAGGCAAGGCTGCATACTTGCGTGTGAAAAGCAAATGTCATAAATCTCACCCATCATGCTGTATATGTACAGCATATACTGTAAATGACTCACCGGGCACTTGTTGAAATGGAACAGTGTTAGATTGTCATCTGCTTGTATTTCAGCAAAGTATATACCTGCTGTATAAGTCCTGGCACAGATAACTGAACAGTGGTGATGATTTAAAGAATGTCAGATTCTTTTCCCCTTTCAGCCTCAACAACTTGGTACTTTTATTATTGGAATATGGAGTTTAAAGAATTATGGTAGTCTAAGCATAACAGACAGGTGTTAAAGAAAATTTAAACAACAGGAATGAAAAAAATAGGTCCTGGGCAGGTTTGGAAAGTACACAACAAGGTGCTTGGGTCTCTCCAGTGATACTTCAAATTTGATGAAAGAGGCATGATTAAGGAATAATGTAATAGAGAGGCAAATAAAAAATAGGGAGTTACTGTATCAGTGAGGAAGGAACTTAATAAGGATCTCATTCATAGGTTTAATGTTGAACTACATCCATTTTAGATGATAAAGCCTGATATAGAAAATTAGTTCCCTTTTGTTTTCTGTTGCCCTTTTTACTGGGAACTGTGCAAAGAGTGAGTTGTCTTTTCACATATGAAACTTGCAGATTATCTATGTGGAAAATATCGGAGAGAGGAAAAGAGCTCTCTATCAGGAAAAACCGTAGGTAGGTAGAAACTGAACTTCTGCAGTTCTTTTTAGTATTATCTGCATCATCCAAAGATGTATGTTTTGTAAAATAGCAGTGTCTTGTAATCCCATATAGGATGTGCCAGATGTTTCGCATGACACAGAAAAAGTAAAAACTGTGTTTAGTCATTGTCGATGTCACCAGCAATTGCATTTTAAGGGAAGACAAATCATGAAAAATGGTAGAATGTTCATACAATTATTTACACATTCTCTTATTTTCTGTTTGCTGAGAGCAATCTGTCTGATATCTCTGGAACAGCTGGCAGCAGAAATGAGGGCTTTGTTGAGAGAAAGCTGAAGTTCAAGTGGTGAGTGCTGCTCTTGGTTATGTTTTGTAACACTCTGAATGTGAAGAGATTTTCTGTGCACCCAGAATCACATTATACCTGGTAAGTGGAGACCGTTGCTCAACAGCACTCATGGTTGAGACAATATGAAAAGTAAATCACATGTAAAATGCAGCATGATGAATGTGATGTATATTTTTAGCCATGTAAGCGGAGTGGTTGAAAAGATGTCGGTCCACCACTTATGTAAAAATGATTGTTTTGAAAGTTGGTACTGGTATTGGTATTTGATACATTCATGGTTCCCACAGAATGAATCCTGATGACTTTGGTGACATATCCTCAAGTGCAACCATGGGGTTGATTGAATCAAGGTTGGATATTTCATGCCATACATTAGGGTTAGACGATGCCATTGTCCATCAGCTGCTAAAATAAATATCCTATTTTACTGCACTATATCACCCAGGGAATATATGTTAACATTCCACAGAAACGTTAAAGAGGTGGTATTATGCTCATTTTCAGGTTCAAAATCCTATTTAGAGGTTGTGCCAGAACAGGTTTACATGGTTTGATTTTCAAAAAAACACCATATTTTTTGTCATACTGCACATTGCTGCAGCTCCTCTTTTCACCCTGTGTTGAAGGCTTTGTTTTAGCTATGGAGTGAAACATCTTGTCTATAAATGATCTTTGTTGGGAGTTGCACATGCGCAGTTAAGGACTACTTGACTATTAGAAGCACAGAAGGGCAGGTCAGCGAAAGGGCGGTAATAGCCAATCAGAAGCAGAGACAGGCTGGTCAGCAAAAAGACGGTAAACAGCTTCAAATTAGCTGTAGGCAACATGTTGCCAAGCAGCTTGGCAATATGAACTTTTTTTTCTTTTTTCTCAGAGTGGTGGGTTATTAATCTGTAACAAAAGTATTTTTCTTCCATAAAGTTTTAACTGAGCTCTGTCTCTACATCACAGTAACAACTTTCTGTCCATTGAGTGCCTGGAGGGTAGCTAGTGTTTGGAAGAGAGAGGAGGTGTGTGCTGCAGCTCAGTGTTTTTTCACCGGTGTTTTTGAGGGCGTGTTAGACTAGCTCGCCGAGCATTATGACACATATTTTCTTGTGACATCACAAGAAAGCGGAAGTAAAGGCTGGACTACAAATGAGCTGTTTTCAGGCAGTTCAGAGCAGAGTTTTCTGTGGGAGATGGGAACTCCCTTTGGGCTGGACTTTGGGCTTTTTCACATTGCAAACCTATTACATGCACAAAAAAGGAATATAACTCAATAGAGAGGGGAAAAGCCTAAAAAGCATAATACCACCTCTTTAAAGGTATTTTGAAGATCTGTGTGGAAACTGCAAAATGAGTCTACTATCTTTTAGCTACACAAACAAAGCAGCCTATACAAAAATAACAACAACATAATTTCAATGTTAATTACAATAAATAAATACAACAGTGCTTTAGATGTGCCTATATCTATTGCATCACGGTTTTACAATGAACAACAGTGTTAAGAACTCAACCCAAGGTCAAATCTCAAGGTTTCTGGCTAGAAAAACTAACATGTTCACCTTTGCTGGCTTTAATAAGCTTCGGTGTGGAGTAACAACTCTACCCGCAAACAATTCACATTTCTCTGTGTGTTAATATGACTCAATTTTTTAAATTACCGTGATCAAGGAGTGCTGAGGGAAGTTCAGCTCCTCTTGTGCTTTGCGCAGTTCTTGTCTCCTCCACCAGCTGCGGAAAAAGAGCAATGTTGACTGTCCAGCAAACCCCGAATGCCCAATCACTGCTGACCTTCTTCTGCTTAAGGCTGATGATACACTGGGCAACTTTTTGAGCAATGTTGCTTCGCAATCTTGCTAGAGGCAAGTCCTACTATGTTTTAAATGGATAGCGGTGGTGCGGGCCGGGTGGCGGAGTGGTGGGTGAAGGGGATTACGGTAGTAATCTTTACTCATTACCATTGACGACAACTTTGCCCTGCACGATTGCTCTAAAAGTTGCTCTGTATATCATCAGCTTAAGTGAGTTTTTATAACAATGTTGAGGTTGTTACCAAAACAACTTAACCGCGGCCATTTTAATTATCTGATGGCCGCCACAATATTTGCCCCATTATCAGTATGCCTCTTCCAGGTTGTCGGCAGTATGGCTTTGAAGCTTGCTTGTAGGCATTTTGATTTCAGTGTTCACTCTTTGCTGACATAGTGTGCAGTCACTGACATAGTGTGCAGTCACTGACATAATGTGCAGTCACTGACATGCAAGGCAGCACGTTGCAGCTGGACCACATGTCAGTTGTCAGGGCCAAATATTCCACATCATCCAGCAATGCTGAAACGTTTGCTCTGTTGTCTTTGTACAACTTTGGTCTATGAGAAGAATTTCCAGCTTGGCAGCTCACACTGCTTGTCAAATGTCTGCAGCATGGCCTTAAATGCACTCTTCTCTACCGTATAAAAAAGTATTTTATCAGCATTCATAGGCTACAGGGCTATGATTGCTACAGTCTCCTAGCAATGCTGGCCCTCAAATGTGTGAAAATTTGAAAAAAGAAAATGCTAATTAATGCATGTTGAGTTATTGAAATAAACAATTGGTGGCAAAAATTCTGTAGTCGGGTGCAATTAAATCGTCCGAGATGATTGCCTATCAAACCTAAAACGACCAACTACTAACTAGAAATTGGCTTTTATATCAAATTTCATGAAGGTTACAATCTCCCATTTAAGTCACATGTCTTTTTTGTGGCTAAGTCTGTTTCTATTCCATTTTGCTTTTAAACAAAACAAAAACCTTTTCACCTCAGCCATGTGTCAAAACTTTTTGCAATTATTTTGATAATGCATATTAAGAGAATGAATAGAAATGCACTTATAGATAACAGCGGCAGAGGTCATGTGAATTACAATGGTTTCAGTTTAGACAGGAGATTTATCACCCTTAAGAAACTCCACAAACCACTCCTTCATCACAATTCATTTCCATACAGTACAACACTAACTGTACTAAAACATGAAAATTCTCTGTTTCCATCTGTGGTTAACTGTTAATATGACTCATGTGAATGGGTAAAAGTTTGACCAGCTAAATTAGTGATACATGGGGCTGGTTTAAAAAAGATATGCTAATTAAGTTGCTCTTTGTGTTGCTGGTTAAAATTCATGAGGTGCAAGAAAACAGATATGTTATAATTCTGTACAGAGGTTCTGTACAAAGATATTATGCACTTTTCAGTGACATTAGATATAATTTATACAAAGCTGATGCTGTCCTGTATGTATTTGATATCTCCTGTGGTTCTCATTAAAAATGAAGTCTATTTGTTATTAAAATTAAGTGGCTGTGCTTGACAGACCACTATGCTCTAGTTCTACCTTGCCTTTAACAAACTCAGTGATGCATAACTAAACAAAGGCAGACAAATGATGCCTTTTTTAATTAAATCAGAGCTGGATCTCTCTGTTGTTACAACACAAGGAACGCAGAATGATGCATGCAAGACAAACATCTGTAATATTGTTTACAGCTTTTCTCATACCCCCCCCCCCCATCACCTGGAGAAACACATAAGCAGATGCTCTGACAGCATGCTTTCTCTTTGTGAGAATTTATAGCCAGTGATGTGTGTTAAGGCAAAAAGAAATGCCGCACAAGGCCAGTCACCTCCCTAAAGCTTAGTTTCCCTGCCTTTAGAAACGATAAGGATGAACGCTCTGCTCTGCAGGCCCATATACTTTCTCCCCTGTCTCCCTAATGTGTTTATCAGGTGCTGTCGTGGAGCAAAACTCCAAATCAATAAAGCAATTAGTACATCCCAGCCCCTGACTCTCACCAGGGAAGATTTATTGGTTGCGACAGCAACTGGGGCACACAGGGACCTCATTGTTTCGTCATGGCTGACTGGATACCGAAAGCCACACAGGTCCATGGGCTTCATTCTAAAACAGGCCACAGGCATGCAATCTGAGGGGGCTGGAATATCAAGGTCTGTTCCCATTTTACATGTCAGAGAGGCCTGACCTTTTCCACATGTCTCACCACCAACCCTCTAGATCTGGAAGCTATACTGTGGAATGGCAGCTCATTCTTAATCAATAATGACTTGTTGATCTGCACTGAATTTTCTATATATTCCTTCACAATTATAAAAAATGTTTTCACTACAGGAAAAACTGAATATAACTACTTTGAAAAAATAAAAATGTATGTATGCATCTTGTTGGTCACTGTCTTACCTTTTGGGGGTTTTCTCCACACAATGAGGATTGAAAGGAGGTATTTTAATTTCATGAAGCAGAGCTACACAATTTTTCTTTCTGCTTAAAGGAGAAATGTAGTGCTGTTAAAGTAAATGCAATTAATGTGTTAATTTAACATATTTTATCACTTTAATTGTTTTCTTGTTTACCTCGCTAAAAACTTTGTGATTAATGAGCAGAGTAGTGGCACCCTGCACGGTCAGAATTCTGCAGGGTATTGCACTCTTGATAACAGTAGGAAGTGTTCTGCCTGTAGTTTGAGGTTCAAAGCAGATCCAGAAACACACATGAATGTATTATACTATATGTATTTTTTTGTGAAATAACTTCAATAAATCACTTATTTGTCAACAGGCTGTAAACTGACATAAAAATGAGCCACATTGGACAAGCCACTATTCTGCTTCTAATGTGTATAAACGTGTCTGCATGTGCACTCCCAAGCCTCAGACTCACAGTGACAACACCTTAGCTAACGAAATGGAGTCACACCAAAAACAACCAGCTCCCAGCACAACACAGACTCCAACACAAACTCTACATAGCTAAGGATAAAAAACAACAACAAAGTTTTATGTGCTGAAAGTCATTTGAGAGACCTCTGCTTTGTTTTGGAACCAATGTAGAGTTGGCTTTTATCCTATTGGACCAGAGCGTTCTCTTCTCAAGGTGACGAATATTAACGCTGTGACGTAGTTATAAGAAGTATAGTTATTTGACTTTTAGTGGCTGTGCGAGACGCTATGGGGTGTCTCATACAGACTGGAAGTGCTAGCTAGCTAGCACTAGCTAGCTGTGTTCATGTTAAAGGTGTTGACAGCGCCCTAAAGCCCACTACCCTTACCATAACCATTACAAATGTTAGTTCCTAAACCTACGTCACTGACTTTATGCATATCAATAGGCTTATAGATGTGCACATCGGCCATCTAGCCGGTAGGGTTAGCCTCCTTTGTGTTGCTGCAATGTAGCAGACGCTGGCATTTACGGACACTGAAGGGTATTTAGCATAAAATAATTATGTTTTGTCACGCTGTCTGAAATGACGCACTGAGATGACAGCATGTTGACTGGACAGGTACACTAACAATACTGTAAAGCATGTTAAACATGATTTTGTGAATTAGTTGAAGGCTGAAGTTAGATAACATTAGCGTGCCAGCTAATGCCAAGCAGTTGCTAATGTTATCCACTGCAACATACTATATTTATATGGCTTGCCACATTACCTCACCAGCAAGCGTCATCCATATTAATTTCCTATGTACCACTGACATTTTGTCAAGTATTGATTTTAGCCTGCAAGAAATACAAATGTGGAGCGATTTGTTTATACTATCCAGTAGAGATGCAAGGCAAGAGCAGCCAGCTACATTGACACAGATCTGCAGTTGTTAACATTCAATTTAGATTTATTGTCATTATTAATTTAATCTAATATTAACTTATGTGTCCCATTAATATACAATAATGCAACATGACATTGCAGGACAATGAAGCACGGTAGACGACCCATTCTGTAGGCTGAGTTAGAGTAACCTTACTTAGTACAGTTTAACTTTTATACAAGTGTGGCAACAATATAATTTGTCCCAGTGGCCAACCACGGTACAACAACAAACCCAAAAAGCATTTTTCTTATAGACTACGATTATTAACCCCTTGCCACAAAGTAACACAGTTTGCCTCAAAAATCCCCCTCCTTCATCTCAGAGTCGTAGCAGTGCCAATTTTCCAAAATGTAAACAAATACAGGTAAAGAAATTGGGCCTCAAGTTGTAGTCTACAACATAACTTACTGAATCCATGGCGACATCCATGCAGATTGGTAACAACATTGTTTGTAGTCATTCAAATGTATGTGACACAACACTTTTATGGCTGTCAGCACCCCATACATCACAAAAAGACTCATGTCATGTCATAAACTTAAAGCTTTCTTACACGCAGTAGGAACAATGAAAATAAAAGTTGTTTGGCCCCAAATTTGTTGTGCAGCATGATAATGACCCCAAACACACAGCAAAAGTCATTTAGAACTACCTTCAACTTAAAGAAGAACTAGGGGTCCTGGTATGGCCCCGTGAGCCCTGATCTCAACATAATCTGTCTGGGAATACATGATGAGAGAGAAGCAACTGAGACTTTTTAAAGAACTGCGGGTGGTTCTTCAATATATTGGGCCAGCCTTCCTTCTGAGTTCCTCAAAGAACTATGTGCAAATACCTAGAAGAAGAATTTATGCTTTTTTGAAGGCAAAGATTGGTCACACCAAATATTGATTGATTTAGGTTTTGGTTTTGTTTACTCACATGGTAGTTGGCAATTGATAAATCTGATCTGATAAAATCTAATAACATGTATATTTTTGAAAGCATTTGTCACAGATCTGGATTGGTTTTGTTCTGTGCTTTGTTTTCTGTTGTACTTTGTCAATGTTGTTGGAAAGCTACACAAAACAGCATTTTTACTTTACAGCTTTTTTTCCACACCAGCCTAAGACTTTTTTACAGTACTGTCTATCTATTGTTTATATATTTATGTATCACTTTGTATTGACAGCAACTCTGTAGGTTTCTTAGTAGGTTTTGTAAGACCTTTTCACCTGCTGTGGATATGAATCATGAAGTTGTTTGCATGTCACAGTGATCTCCAGTAGAATTCCCACATACCCGTTGCTTCCACACAGACATTCAGTGAAATTTCAAAGCTTTTATATCTATCTAGCTGGAAAGATGCTTTCACTCTGAATATGTATGACAGACCCACACCATATTGTCATTAGAGCAGGATACTTTGGTCAGAAATGAAGCACAGCATGAACGCCCCTAGCATCCACTATGTATAACTATGTGCAGCGTGCAAAAATGTTTAAGAGGAAACAGGGGGAGAACTCACAGAAGAAGAAAAAGACAAAGGAGTCATGGTGAGCCCCCCCACAGAGTTTGGGGAGTGCTAAGAGGCAACATCAGCACTCAAAAGCACTCACGAATTTCAATGGGTAAAAAATCCTCAGTAAAGTTGTCATTACCCTGAGATTTGGTCTTGATGCACAGGCTTTGTTTGACAAACTTTCTACTTTAACTAACTTTAAACTCCTTCCTACGCCCAAACCTGGAAATCCCCTTTCATCACCGTCTCCTGCTTGTCCCACTCTTTTTTCTGGTCTCATGTAACGAAGATCCCTATTGGCAGAAAGTATCTCTTTTTACATCATTTTATCAGAAGGCCGTCATTTCAATCAAGTTTGGATAAAAGCAGCAGATGGTCTTTATTTGCCACGAACATGGCAGACGACAATGCTGTGCACCTGAGGATTATGTATTGGATGATGAATTAATGTAAATTACCCAGTCGACTCCTTCGAGAAATCACCGCATACACTGAGTCGGGCATCTTTAATTAAGTCCCTTTGAATAAATAACATGTGTTTATGGCTGACCCTGGAGACTGCTGCTTTCTGGCAACAAGAACAGCAGCATCAATCTGACCTTTCCTTTTAGAGCCATGGATGCTGTCTCATGGGTCGCTCTATTTTTAATATAATACAGTGCCTTTGTATTTGTTGTTTTGTTACCTGTCCCTGCTCATGTTAGTGAATTCTGCTGTACACTGCACTCATCTCTCCATTACTGAAACAAGTAAAATGCACCCAGACAGACAGATTTAGTGTTCCTAATCTTCCGCTCGCTTTTCTGTTTGTGAAGTGGACTTGCCAAGCTTTTTACAGCATGCCTCCTTTCTACCCAGTGAAAGGAGATAACTGGCTGTCCTGTCCGTGAGCGGGTGCCGAGGACATCCACTGACGAAGGCCGCTGATATTCTGCAGCAATGCATAAAGCCAGGATTCACTCATCTGTGGCTTCAAACCTAGGTTTCAGCCTTGGGTTTTGGCCTGTCGTCTTTCATCTTTCAAACTGTGGTAATGTAATAGGTCGGCATGTTGCAACAAAGTGCATTTACCACTTAGGAAAGGGACCATTGCATGTGAGCGGACCTCTGATGAAGGCACCTTGTTTGTCAAAATTTTAGCTGAAACTTATATCGAATCTAATATATAAAGCTGTAACTATAAAGCTCATCCCTCTTGTTCTTCTCTCTTTATGATGGTATTGTACTATTTCACCATCTGATGAACCTTCAAAATTACCCTGGTTCATGGAGTAAACTGGACTTCCTTAATGTTTTTTTTTCCTGGTCAGCAGCCTGGTATGCAGTTAGAGGAGCTGGAAAGTATGTTGTGCCAGACAGATTTCGCTTTAACAAAGGAGTTTTAATTTAATTTTGTTGTCTTCAGTATTTATGTAACTATGTATGTGTATGTATTTGTCACCAGGCCGGACAGGGGCGAGGAAACACCACAGAGAAAGGACAGCACCTGCAAGAGAACGGTGGTGGGGGGTGGTATGGGGGAGAAAAAAAGACAGGAGACAACCAGCCGAAAAACAGCAACAAACACCAAAACCACAACAACTGCGGCAGAAAAAGTCAAGCAGAATAAACAAAACAACGCAACGCAGCAAGCGGAAGTGAAATAATGACAGTTTAAACAATTACCTCCATGAAAAGCATAAATAACAAGGCAGCTACCAGTTGACAACCATGGACAAACCAAATTTGTGTGTGCGTGTGTGTGTGTGTATGTGTGTGTGTGTGCGTGTGTGCGCGTGTGTGCATAAGCCTGTCACGAAATATAGATGTTAGTGCGAGTGGGGGCCGCAACAGCGCCACACCGAGGCAGGTAAGAACTCTGAATCATATTTAATGTCAGCGCCTGAAACCGCCCCCACCAACCAGACCTGGCATTTTTCAACATTCAGTCTGTTGCTCGTTTGATTCAGCTCTTGAATTGAACTAAATCAGAAGTAACATTCGACTGAATCCATATCAGTCACCTATCCCACCCCTTTTAAACCCCAGCTTTCAGTATATAGGTTCTCAAAAGAACATGACCCATTAACTGAAAACTTAATCAGAAGGATCAGTTACACTATCTCCAGCCTATCACAGCTGCTCCTCAGCCTGTGAGTCTGACCATGTCCGTTTAGTCTTCTGAAATGCAAAATCTTTAGCAAATGAAACTTATATTTTAAATTAGTTTTTTTACAACCTACAATTATGATTTTTAACAGAGACCTGGTTTCAGTCTGGTCCCATCATTTCTTCTGCTGAGCTTTGTCCCTCCTACATTCCTTTTTGAAAACAAGACAGGAAGTGCTACACTGCGTCAAAATCAAAATATTATTGGCAATACTGAAGTAAAAAATCAGGTCCTCTTCAAGGATAGAGATAGTAGTCAAGTAAAAATTTTAAGTATACTAGCAGTGGAAGTCAATGGTATTGGCTGGCAGTCTGAAAAAATATCCAAGCAATTTGATTGTGAATTTTAAAAATCCTCTATTAAATTATGGATAACCAACGTGTTTTGACTCAGATATTCCTCATCAGGGTATGAGGTGCAATGAGGGCAGGTGTTCAATTGCAAACTCATCAAGTGGTCATGTTGGTTCTGCCACTTGAAAAGACCACATATAAGAAAAAACTGTGAGAGCAAAAAGACAAATTGTGAACATGTTCTATACCAACCTCACTCGTACAATGACAGAAAATGAAAAGAGATAAAAGTCAATATTCAATCACAAATCAACATTAAAAGTTAAGGACAATCTGGCAGTGATGTACACTAGGCACTGTTACTATATAATATATAAAATGAATCACTTTTAATAGAAATAACAATTTTCATCATTACGACAACAACAATAATGTTCAGTATTAAGAAGAAAACTGCATTCATATAATATCTGAATAGATTTAAAATCAGGCAGTTCAAAACAGTGGAGAATAACATCACATTGCAACTTGGCAACATAGTATTCCTCATGAAACACAGTGTAGAAAAATCATTTTCAGACTGCCAACCAATACTATGGATTTCAACTCATTGTTCTTTTTTTTAAATTATTTTTATTTTTTTAATTCCCTTAGACTTGTTGGTCATGGAGGTGGCCTTGCTGAGCCTCTTACAAAGCCTTAGAGTATAGACTCATCTCAGTGGAGAAAACTCCTAGCTTCGAGGTGCTGATGTTCAATTAATTACAATGCCAAGCTGTGTTGCTATTTACCCTCCACCCTAAACCCAATAGTCGTCGGATCTCTTCGATTTTATTTCATCTGTTGTCCTTGGCCATCAAAAAGCTATCACAAAATCTTATTGGTTGGAGATCTTAATATCCATGTATGTGACCCCTATAACTGCTTCTGAACTATTTGTCAATCTTTTAACTTGAAACAGCATGTATCACATCATGAACTCTGGTTTTAGTTTTTACTATGGGTTTTTCTGTTAACTTCTCTCGCCTCTGATCACAAAACTGTCATGCTCTAATCGCCCTTCAACTAGCTGTTCCTTCCCCAAAATGTATGCCTGGTTTAGTCTTGCATCTTTAATGAGAGATCTGCTGATATTTTTTTCCCGCTCTGTTTTCTCTGCCCAGTTTAGCAGCTTAACTAAGTATCATGATGTAAATGACCTGGTTGATCAATTTAATGGTCTACGTTCATCAGCTTTAGATTGCATTGCTCCCATTAGGGCAAGGTCAAGGCGCCATTCAAATCCATCACCATGGGTGATGATACTCTAAAAAGAGAGTATAGAAGAGCGGAACAAAGGTAGAAGAAAGCCAACCTGCGACACCCTTCATATGAGAAAGTTATCGTCTGCTTATAATTTATTAAGTATTAAGTATTTTACAAACGTTATACAAAAAAAAAGCATGACTCTAGAGTTGACCTGTAAACCCTGCTCCTGTTTTGGCCTCTTCTGTTGAAGATTGTGATCATTTTTTAGCTTATTTTGTTGAGAAGATTTAGGGTGTAAAGCCTGTATTACACCCCCTTCCTCATGTATAACTTCTTCAGAAACCTCTCCCACATTATTCCCTGAATATTCTGCTTGATATTGTGTCACACAGGCACTTATCCTCCTGTGGCCTTGATACTTTATTTCCCATATTTTTCAAAGAGGTATTAGAAGTCACTGCCCCTCATCTTCTCTCAATTGTAAATGAGTCTCTGTCGTGTTTTTCGCTCCCAAACTGTTTCTAACATGCCTTTAATAATCCACTTTTAAAGAAACCTGACCTTGACCCAACACTTCCTCGTAATTAGAGACCAATCTCTAAATTAAATAATTTGTTGCTTAACAACTTCTGGAACAGTGGGAACTAATGACATTCTCGACGCATTTTAATCTGGTTTTCACTACTTGCAATGTTGTGAAAGTGCTCTGTTGAAAGTCACTAACGATATTCTTATGCTCACATTTCGGCCATCACTGCATTTTTGTATTTTTTTAGACTTGTCTGCTGCCTTTGACACTGTTGATCATACCATCTTACTGTATTGACTAAACCACTGGGTGGCCTGCCCTTAGATACTTCTCCTCTATTTTAATGAGAGATCTTTCAGGGTGATTTATGAAATATGAATAATTCTCTAATTCTAATTCTCAGCTCATATGTTCTGTGGGGTTCTACAAGGTTCAATCCTTGGTCCCGTCGTGTTCATCTTGTATGCTCCCCCTTAGTCATAATATTCGTCACTTTAAGACTGTTGGCTACTATTGTTATGCAGATGACATCTAGCATTATGTATAATTTAATTCGGATGACCTGAAAAATCTGGATACTCAACACTGTTGCCTTACTGCCATAAAAGATTGGATATCACTGAATATGGACAAAGCAGAAATATTGCTCATTGGGATGCCAGTCAGGTTTCTCTCCTGACATGTAAGATATTTTATATATATATACATACATACAATACTAAAGTTGCTCCATTGCTCAAAAACAAGCAGCAAAAAAATTCGCACATTAGCATTCAGCAAAAAAAAAGCAAAAGCACACTGCTCAAAATAGAAGGAGAGAAAAAAAGGTGTTTTGCAGCACTTATGATCTGCTGGACTGTTGGGTTCTGGACCGGTATGTTGGGTGGCTTGTAATTTGGAGGTTTTTCGCAAAGGTGCGGATGAAGACGGGCCGACGTACGGGACGTACTCCGACATTCTCAGCTCTCCACTAAATTTTAAAGAGTAGTAGTCCAGATGTGAAGCATTTTTGACATGGTCGTGGTTTTGAGTTTTTCTTGTTTTATTTTGAAAGTATCATTCCTTATGTGCCTTGTGTTACCTTACTTCAAGTCTTTGTGTTTTGTCCACATGTCATATCTGCCCTGTCCCTTCTCTTGTGTACTTAAGTTAATGTGTTTGCTTCCAGTCTGTTTTCGTGTTAATGTCAAGTGTTCCAGCCTGTTACAAGTGTTTCCCTGTGTGCTTTTGAAATGTTGCTGTGTTTTGGACTCTCTGCCTTGGTAATTGAACTTTGAATTCTTGCCTACTCCCCTTGAATTTTTTATTTTTTATTTTTGGACTGTCTACCTGGTTGGACCTTTGCCTGCTTTCACCTTCTCCTTAAGCCAATGCACTCTTTATTTTCTTATTAAAACCATTGAACTGAACCTGTTTTGCCTCCTAAGTCTGCCTCTGGGTCCACTCCTTTGTTTTCCTGTGTCTACGCCTGAGCTAACTGTGACATTTAGCAGGGAATATTAAACCATCTGCTAGAAATCTTGGTGTTGTTAACTCAGAAATATTGCCAAAATCAGTTCAATATTGCCTAAGGATATTATAAAACAAATCATCCAGGCTTTTACCTTGTCCCGCATGGATGACTGTAACTCTTTTAGTTATTTTAGTTACCTATTTTCTTGTTTAAGCAAGTCTGCAATTGTTTGACTTCAAATAGTTCAGAATGCATCAGCCAGCCTTTTGATTAACACTAAACTTAAGAGAGCATGTTACCCCCATTCTAGCCCACTTACATTACTTCCTGTACACTTCAGAATTCACTCCATGGCTGGCACCCTCTTATATTTCTGACCTTTTAACCCAACATTCTGCACCAAGATTACTCAGATCTGCAGAACAATTCCTCATAAATGTTCCACAGTCCAGGTTTTAGCTCCAACACTGTGGGATTGCCTCTCTCTCACTGTCAGGTCAGCTGAGTCAGTACCACATTTTAAAAAACTGAAATTAAAAACACTTGAAGGCTGGCATTTTGACGATGTCACTGCTTGCAATTCATATTGGTTTCATTTGTCTTTTATTTTTGTTGTGTTTTTAATGTTGCTAGTATTTGTTTCTGTTCCATAAATTTCACTTGCTGTTTTATGCTGTGTACTTTTATGCATTTTTATTAACCATGAAGCATTTTGAAACTGCTGTTTTGAAAAATGCTATATAAATAAAGCTTACTTAACTTTCAAACACCATTGTTAGGAGCTGCAATGCAAAATTCTGAAACTGATCTGTCAGTATGCAGTACAGATTTAGCATTATTGATTGTGCTGGTGGCCTAGTGATTAGATGCATACCAGTCCCTGGTTCAATTATGGCTTGGGATATTGTTTACTTTGCCAATGTGTGTGTGTGTGTGTGTGTGTGTGTGTGTGTTGTGTGTGTGTGTGTGTGTTCTCATGTTTTCATCCTGTATCTAAAACTGCAATAGTGTGCATATTCTGTTGTAATTCTTTCATGATAATTACACTTACATAACACCACACATTCATAAAATCATAAACCTGCTCCATTACACCCTTTAGTGGCTTCTGTTAATCCCTTACAGGTAAGTGAACTCCCCATCAAGTCTCAGCAGCTCATTCATGCTCTTTCACAGACTCACCTGTTAAAGGGGTCTGCAGGGAAAAGCTATTGAGTGGAGATGTTTGCATCAGTTAGACAATAAAATCACATCAGCACCTGTTTTTCTTCCACATTTACAGCTTTATTTCTCTCTACTGACTCTTAACCTTGGTCGCTTAATCATAATGGAAACGAGACAAGTAAACAACCACAGAAGCTAAATGTTACACAAAGACAGCTGCATACAGGAAACACTTCACACAACAGTCAACATTTACGCGCGGCCTATGTTGCGCAAACATCTTTTCTGCTGAGGTGCTTTTGAGCAAAACACTGCGTCACACTCTGCAACTCCATGTCCGTATACTGCACACAGATTGTTCATGTTTTTTCAAAGGGATATTGATTCTCCTTTGTCCATAACCAATACCAAGGGTTTTATTCGGACCAAGAGGACGGGTATGATGCACTTTTTCCTTGCAGTCCTACTTTATGATTAACTCTGTAATAAGGGTATATTTTATATTAACAGTCCTGACCAGTGAACCTTTTAATTGGTAACCACTTCACTTTGTATCATCTCCTCCACTGGGGCAGGATGTCTAAGAGTAAAGTGACACTGCAGATTCCACTGTCATGTTTTCTTTCTCATCACCAGCAGCGCCTCCGTCCTCCATAAATCCTAATAAAACAATGCTGGCATGAGCTGTATTGTAAGCACTGGCTTTTATAATAATACTCCATTTATCAGTCTTCTGTGGCATATTTAACCAAGCCTTTATTTCTGGCATTTCTGTGCAAAAACACAACCGGAAGCAGACAGGAAACATGACAAGAGACAGAATTCAGAATCACGCCAGAAATGCTACAGCCACATGATATGCATATTAAGAAGGCAGACATAGCAGCCTATGCTGCTTTCAGCAAGTATTGTGCAATATGGATTTTGCATATTGCAGCCATTTTCATTTTTCTTTTGTGTCTCTGTAAATATTAGATAATGAAGGGGGTGTGGCATTTTTTCAGTTGGATACTTTTAAAAACTAGCTGTCTTTTGTTCTACTGTTAGTTTCTCCTACATTACCTACTCCAGCTTTAAAGGTTCAGTGTGTAAGATTTAGGCATCTAGTGGCAAGGGTGCGAATTGCAATCAGTGGGTCACAATGCATTCATGTGCTCTTCGGATGGAATGTGGAATCAACATGGACACTACTAAAAGCAGCATACCTGTTACATTTTTTTTAAAATTTTTTACAATTGGCTAGTTAAGACTCTTACAGCTAACTACAAATTACATGTTTGCAAAATATCTATATGCAATACAGGATTTTGCATGAATCAGAGTATTCTTCTTTATGTCCATGTAAACTGTATTTATCATTTTTCAATATGGAGTTAAGGAGGAAAACAAGATTCTGATCATTCAGACACCACATGAACGCACGGCTCACCGTTCCCTTTCCAAACGTGCACTTGTGCTAAATTATACGTGTGGGCCTCCATTTGTTCACTTCTCATCTATAATAAAAACATTACATTAATGTTAACAGTTCATTATGTAAAGTCTTTATACACCACTGAAAATATAGTTATGTATATTATTTTGTGTTTCTGTCAATAGATCCTCCTAAATATTAAACACTGAACCTTTAAGTTACTTGCTACCTAAGAATTTTTTTTTTACTTTTGTACTCTATCTCAAGTAGTTATGTTGATGACTACTTTTACTTCTATTTGAGTACTTGTTTTTGCTAAGTAACATTACTTTGCCACCGTGCCCACCTCTGACCGAGGGTTTATCAGAGCTTTTTTATTGAAAAAGGCTGCCTGCTGCTAGAAATGTTGTTGGTAAGAGCAGTGAGAGTGAACTTTAAGTAAAGTTGCAGTCCATAAACCAAAACAATGAGCTTAAAGACACACAAAAAATACACTCCTGAAACATTGTTATAGCTCCATGTTAGCTTGCTGACATTAGCATTTAGCTCTAAGCACTTCTATTCCTACTATAAGTACAGACTCACACAGCCGCAATCATAACTGTAGACTCTTAGTGTTGTTATCTGTGTACATAAGTGTTTGCTATTGCATATTTGTTAGTTGACTGCTTGGCTCATGATACCTACATAAAGTATTATTCATGCCATAAATGCACTTATAACTTAATAAATGGCTCCACAGCTTTTTTCACCATCCTGAATAAAAAATGACTGCTACCACACTAGCTCATGTCACACCTCTGTATGAGTGCGAGGAAAAAGGCAAGCCACTTCTCTGATTTCAGTCACACCATCCCTGCCTGTAAATCCTACAAGGGCCATGCTGTATTAAGAGATATAAACATAACAGCGTTGATACAGGCCCAAGGCTTTGCAGCGACCAGAAGAGTGCTGGAAACTGCACCAGGATGTGTAAAATCAATAGTGTGACATTATGTGTGAGCTTGGCATTGTCAGTCTAGCCATCACTTGTCACAGAGAGAAACTGAGCTCATAGTTCATCTTGTAAGGGTGCTAAAGCTGAAACCTGGACAGAACACTGAAGGGAGAGTTTGAAAATTTTGAGTTAAATTAGAAGATCTATGCACTCTAATGTCTGTACAGTAAATATGAAGGCTAAGATAAAGCTAGCGTGGGTCTATCCAAACTACCCCTGTTTCCCAGCACCTCTAAAGCTCAGTAGTTAAAATGTTGTTTAATCCTAGTCCAGACCAAGAAACACATAACCCTATATGTACAGCACATAACTGCCCAACAAAAGCTGACTGCTGGCTGTACGCTTCATAATTATAGTACAGAAATCTCATCTAACCCTCAGCAAGAAAGCAAGTAGGAATACTTCCTAAAATATCAAATGTTATCAACCTCTATAATGTTGCTAATGTTGAGTATCTGACCCCAAAATGCTAATTCTTACGCAAGCATATTGGTGAAAAAAGAATAAATATTTGACACTCGACAGATAAGCCTGCACCCATGCATCAGGGGAGCATAAACTCCATGAAGCAGATGGATTTGTTGTATGCTTACGTTCAATTAGGAAAACATGAGGCTGATTCTGTCTTGCAGCCATGTCTTCTTTCCCCCACAGAGTTGACGATATCATGGCCTCCTGCCAAAGCAGTCATTAAATGAGCATTCAAACCATTTTGTGATCCATTTTAATTGGAAGCTAATGGACTGGAGGGACCTCATCTGCTTAGGTCCAGGGAAGCATGAGGTGAATAATATGACTGGAATATGGTTACTACTGATTGCTGACTAAACTCCTGTGTGACAGAGGAGTCTGTGACACTGGCATGGGAAGCACTGCATGGGGAAATGAGTCAGTCTTGGATGGACTTACTGCCATAATGCTTGCCTGGTTTCCATTCAGCTGCTGGTTTATGGAGTAAAGCATAAGCAGAAAGGCAAAGACAGACAGCGACCGTGGAGCTACAGAGTGATAACGAAACCAGTTAAAAAGTTGGAAGGACACAAGGGATGAGCAGAAGGGAGTGATACATGCTAAGTACATCTCTGTAGAAATAATTGTATTCTTAGTTTGCAAACAAATTACTCTTGGGACAATTTTACACTCCAAACTGGACAACCCTCACAGCTATTTCATTGTGATCAGCCATCCCCCAAATTGACTGTGTCTGAAACACATCACTGGCTTGGACTGTGAAAATTGGGGCTTAAGCAGACCAAATAGCCATGTTATTACGACAGGAACTGTTTCCCTTCGTCCCCAAAATGCACATCATCCTTCTTTCCTGGTTCAAACACCTCTTTCAGCTTGTCACTCCCTGCAGGCCAGGAATCCAATTTAATGGATGTATTCACACAAACCTGTTGCCAGTGATGAGGGGAAGGGGGAAGGAGGGTGGGGGGAGGAGGGCAGTGATGTAAGAAACAGGAGCCCTCTCCTCATTTTAATGAAGATCCTGAATTCCTTCAGGTGTACGTGGGAGGCGCCGCTGATGCCTGCCAGCCGACAAAAAGCAAAGCAACAGGATCTGCACTGGTGTGGAGGCAATTATTGTTGTAGTCACTGGAGCATAACCCATAGATCTCATTAACATGTCTGAAGCTTCATCTATGAAAGCAGCACTGCAAAATCCAGAAAAATAAAGAGGAAAGATGTTGATACTTCTGGATTGAGGGGTTAGACACCCAATCAAGTCTAAGTATTAGTTTGAAATACAATTACATCCTCACCAGTTACTGTGTATACTGCAGTTCTGTAGTATATCAAAGCTGTAATCCTTAAGAAGACCCAACCTTATTTTGGTACAATTTAGCAACTGCAAGCAGATTACATACTCACTCACCGGGGATTGGCAGGAAAATATGCATGCATATACTGGACGTGATGTAGCAGACAAAAGCTGGTGCACATTTCATGCAAGGTGGATATACTACATTGCTTCTTCAGTATTCTTCATCAACACAGCATGAGGAATCTTCTCATCTTCATGTGTGCTGCCCCCAGTGGTCTATACAATTGTCAGCTGAGCCGTATTGCCAGGCCAGAACTATTGATATTAGACAATTCGGCATAACCCTGGCATTTTTCATAGTTTTCCATAGTTTACTTGCGAGTAAGTAACAAGTAAGTAAAGTAAATCGGAAGTAAACTATGGTTATTAGTGGTTAGTATTTATGAATTCTGTGTTTCACACTTTAAGAACACTTGTCATCAGAAAGAGTGTGTAATCGTGTGGTGGATTAATACAGTTTAACGGCGCAAAAGGAAATTAAAGCTGCAAGCAGCGTTGGGCGGGCCCTCGCGCGTGTAACGAGTTGAGGCACGTGTGACGCGGCCCGCGTTGCAGATTCTGGAGCTCTGCCGGTGTGGCTGTGAATTTGCCACTTGCTTTGGACGCTGCGCAAAGGTGTTAATCATCACTCCCTGTGTCCCCTTTGTGGCGCTACATAGCACTTGGGCGCTATCACTATAACTGCATATTGGCTTGCAGATGTGTTTGAGGTGTGACTGTTATCAAGTACATAAAGTTTGGTGCAGATGTGAGCAAGTACTAAGTCACAACAACTTCCTTGTTCATGGCGAATCATCGATTTTAGACGCCACGGGCACAGCGTTTCACGAAAACACACCATTTGTACAACTTTTCATAATTAGTGGGATTAGACTAGACCGTTACCTGTGTATGTGCATCTGTGTTGTACAGCTGTGTGTCATGTTAAGCAGGATGTGCGATCCCTTGCCGAGGATTGGCTGGCACGAGACCTGCCTACTTCCTGGTTCCGGTCGGTAATCTGATTGGTGCTGCGTCTGGCAACCTCCTCCAATCATCTACCGCCTTCCAGACCATCCCTCTGTTTAAATATCTGCCTCCCTGTTGAACTTGGCAGCTGTGATTTTGCCCCTTGATCTACTCGCCTCGTTTGTATTGTGCTCTACTGGAAGTCGATCAGACAAATTCTCTAGGATGACCTTGTTAAAGCATGGAGTGTGTAAATCATCCAAAAATTACCATAAAATTCAAAATGGCTGACCTCCTGTTTGGCATCACTCCAAGAGGCTTTTTGGTGCGTCTGGACATGATACACATGTCACAGAAATTTTGTATATATAGGTGAAACATGCTGTGGGGGCTGCTTAGTTGAAGGTCACTTCCTGTTGCCAGCAGGTGGCGCTATGACCAAGGGTGAATGTTGTGTGTTCAGGGCTCTTATGGAACGAGTAAAATTTGCCGCCACGCCACCACCACAGCGTTATCTGCAAACTCACAGGTTTTGCAACATGGCTTCAGCAATGTGTCAAAGGTTATCTGGGACAGTGCTGAAGTGGATATGTCCAACCTGCTCGGAGTTATACATTACAGCGTAAAACGTGTCATTTCCTGTTGTCAGCAGATGGTGCTATGACTTTGAGTAAATATTGGCTTGTGGATGTGATTAGGGCAGGACTCTTATAATGTATTCCAAATTTGGTGCAGATGTGAGCATGTAGACTGAAGTTTCAACAACTTCTTGTTTTATGGCGAATTATAGATCTTAGACGCCACACCACGGTCGTGCCGTTCCACAAAAACTCACCGTTTGTACAACTCTTAATTGTCAGTGGGTTTAGACTGCAGAGCAAAAATCTCATGTTGGTCGGACTAAATCCCTAGGAAGAGTTTGTTAAAGTAGGGGAGAGCCGTGACGAATGAAACACTTTTCAGATAGACATCATTTTAAAATACAACGTTGCAGACAGAAATCATTTGTTGTTGTCATCAACAACTCACATGTGTTCTATCAATACCAGGTGTTATCTTATTACTTTTTTAGAACAGAATAGTTGTGCTGAGAAAAAGACTCATCTAATGCAAGAGAAAACTTTATAAATTGCTACCACATTTAGTCAGATTCCATTTTTATTATCAAATTCTGCAATTCCATTCGCGATTACCTAAAATGACATAAAATTTGCCTTGGACTCAAATGCTGCACCCATATAACTAGCTGTCCTACAGTCCTACTGTCATTTTCATGCTTCTCCGCTGAGTGACAGGTTGTGAAAGAAATGCAGTGATGTGCCAACAAAGGCAGTGAAAAAGAAGCTGCTTCCAAGCCAGCATCTTTGCAGTTTTGGTTCACTCTTACCACTGTCTTTATCCGTGTGTCAAGCTGCAATCTGATAAACCCAAGATGCGACAGACAAAATTAGCGACTAGCTGGTGAACACAGTGGCGCATTTAGCAGGTAGTTAGTGGAGACCAAATCAGAGCTAAGAGCAGGGTGAATATTTATCTTGTATTTATCAGGTGGCCAGCGTGCGACTATAAATGAATGCTAATGATGTTTTGTATTGCCATGTGTAAATAAGCAACAGTTTTCTAACAAACACAATTAACAATATTTTCAACTGAACCATTGCCTTAAACAATCATAACTGATACTATTCTTGTTGATATGATTAGAAAAGTTCAAGCTGCATAGCCTCTGCAACTATCTTTTCTTTATTGATTAATCGGTCAAATATTTTCTCGATTAATGAATTTATTGTTTAGTCAATAAAACATCAGAAAATGTTGATGCTCTATCCCTGTTTCCATGAGTCCAAGGTGACATTTTCATGTCTTTTTTTGCCCAACCAACAGTCCAAAACACAAAGATAATCAGTTTACAATGATATAAAACAGAGGAAACCCTCACATGGGAGAAGCTGACACCGAAGACTTTGGCATGTTTTCTTTCAAAATGACTCAAAAACAATTAATTGATTTTTAAATCAATATTTGCAATGACACTGCAAAAACAGGTCAATGAGTTTAACTTGCAAAAGATGTTTTTCTAAAAATAATTATTTATTCATGTTGTCTGCTCTTCACCTAAATGACATTTACATATGAGCAATCTGTCAGGGCAGAGCTGCCACCAGCTGCACCGAGCAAGTCATGTACCAGCATGGTAAATTAAACCCCAGGAAAAAAAGATCATCATGATTCATTTTTTGTGTATGTATTTATATTTAGATCTCCATCTTTTCTGACGTGTCAGTTTCCTGATGTCTTTGTGCTGTTCTTTTATTAATCAAACACAGCACTGCAATATGTTTTTCTTTGATTTCCTGATGAAGTTTGAGCTTCCGTGGGTGGCGTTTTCTCAGATCACAGCACATGTATGCATGAAGGGAAAACATCGCACATAACTGTGCTTCAACCCGGAGAGAGAGTGCAATCATTGCTGCTGCCACTGCCGGTCCTTTCTTATAGCTCCTATTTTATCAGGCCAGGGGGAACGAGGCCATGTCGCCACTGTGCTCAAAGAGACAATAATGATGCTGTCATTTCTGCGCCACAGACAGCGACAATGGGGAGGATGATCATCAGAACTGACTATGCATAAAATCCAACAAATTTCCTCCTTGCCTGCACAATACATCAGTGATTAGAAGTGACAGAGCCTTTTTGAGGAACCTTGCGGGCTCTTTCATATCAAGGTTCTGAATAAAGTGTTGTGCCCCTCAGGTTGATTCATGTTTGCTGTGTTCATAGAATGTTGCTCAAAGATAATGGTTGAGTTAACCTCTTTTTAAACAGACAAGGCTGTGCATTACCTAGAATGAACCGTTCAACTTGTCATGGTCCTGATGCTAAAAGCAAAAACAGTACAGTACAGTCACAGTTTAAACCACACTGTTGGTATCAGGGCTGGACTGGGACAAAAAATCAGCCTGGGCATTTTTAGCCCAGGCAGCCCACCAACATCGGTCAGACACCCCTCACCATTACTCCTTCCATTTCAGGGCTCAGATTAGGGGTGTGACGAACCACTTAGCCCATGAGACCTAACATTGCACATGATTGGGGCCATGACAACAAGTCAAGAATATATTTTAATAGGCCAACTATTTAGGAAAAAAATGTATTGATGAAATAGTTGATAGGGGGATCCTCCCCTAGAAGATTTTGAGCATTAAACACTTAATTTCCTGCATTCTGGGGACATTTTCTGCACCAGGGAAGCACAAAATTCAGGTGGCAGGTGACAATTCAGAATAATAAGAGATGTGCTTGGGCCGGCCCAGTGTCAGTATAGAAAATTACCCAATGCGCAGCTGTCAGTGCCTTATGGGCCAATCGTTGGGCCATTTTTTAAAAACAATTATATAAATACATAATTTACATTCCACCGACCACAAAGGTGTGTCAGCCCAAGGGGCAATTGCCCAGTCCAGCCCTGGTTACATTACAATGCATTCATGGTCCCTAGACGATGACATCTATAACAAATGACGGACGTCCTCTCGCACTCAACTCATCTTGATACCCTCTTGAATTGTGTATTTCCCTGACTGTGGTAGCAGAACAAGCTGTAAAATCAACCCAAACATAATAAAATCATATAAAGTTAATGAACGTGTGAGCACTTTCTTGGTTACACATCCCGCAGACATACTTTGCAACATACTTCACCAGGCATTTGCACTTGTAAAGTGCTCATCTGTCTGCCAAACAAGGATTTAGACTGATTAAAGTAGAAGCAAGTCTAACAACATAGAGCTAAGAAGCTGAGTCTGAAATGCCTCAAAACAGCTATTACTGGCAATAAACCCGCAATGGCACCATCCTCAGGACAAACTTATGACTTGAATTTAGCAAAGTTCTCTCTCCATTCTTCAATCATCCAACATTTGTCTTTTCTGGAGTGTAATAGGCTTTACAGGTTCTCAGTAAGGTAGACATTCAGTCTTGCACAGTATCCATGAAACAGTGGTTGGTGGATTAGTGAACTCACAAGATGCATTACCGTCCTAGAACCTAAGTAGGCCGTTAATGTGACACAGTGTCCATGGGGACTGCTCCCATAAGGCATATCATCCACATTCTGGAGTACCTAATCATTCCCTGTGTGCCCACGACACATTTTTCTTGTACTGAACCTACTCTATGCCGCTATTGTCAGCAATTTTCAATAACTGCTTCATCTTTTCCAGGATTTTTCTGCCTTCTTATTTTCACCCCAATAGTGGACAACATTGCAGCATTTTACACTTTCTCAATAAATCTGCAGGAACATACGGTGGCACTTGTGATTTTCCGTAAGCTGCCACTGCAGACTCATGATGCACTGGGCAACAGACAGTTGGAAATGGGTTTTTCAAAGCCAGAACGGTATAACAGACACAGTATGTGTATAAGATTTAAGAGATTGTTTGGATTTAGAAGATAAAGGAGCCAGAGGAAATCCACACCATCACAAAGATCAATCCCTGTCATTTGGTGAGCAATTTAAAGACAGTTCAATCCGTTGCCTGAGATACTTCCCCCCTGACAGGCGCAGATCTGAGCCAGTTGTGTTCAAAAAAACAAGGTGCCACTTGAACCTCTGACAACGTGTCACCTTTTTAGAATCCCGGTCCCAAAAATATGTCTGCAGCCATTTTTACGCCATCTTATAGAAAATGTGGCAAATCCGGTAATGTAAAAAATAAGAGTGCATCACATCTTAGGTTATCTTAAGTGGACTGTGAGAGTGGCTACCATCGCTGTTGATTCTATGTCCATTTTTTTCAGCAATTGCAGACTGTGGAGACATAAACCTAATTCCAAACACATGGAGTGAGAAATAACTCTTAGTGTTTACAGTGTAGTGTTGCAGTGATTTGTGTTACTATTATATTTTTGAGTTAGCAATACCTATTACGGGATATTAGCATTTTAGGACACTTTAGCACATTTTAGCACAAAAGGACATTTTTGGACATATTTACAGATTTAACTAGCTAACATACATAAAAGCTGACGGGACCTGAATTTTACTTTATCTGCAGGATTAAAGTGTTAGCGTGCACATGTTGGGGTGTTTTACAGATTTATTGGTATTACATACATGTACTGTATGCATCAGACGCTTTCTGCTAGACTTGGTGCTCAATATGCTTCTTTTACATTGCAATTTGTACAGTATGTGATACCAACTATCACAGGAGCTAGCACAGTAATGTTTCACAGCGATCTAATTGTTTTTTTCATAATGAATAATTTAATAATACAAATATTTAATATTTCAAATATCACATGTTAGTTTACAATGTACAAAATTTGTTTTCAAGGCTGTACTAAATTCACTGTTTGCTATTAATTCTTGCTGTGATCTAAATCTCCTGCATGTTGACTCTCCTCAAAGAGCTTCTTTAATCAGCAACAATGGACTATACATTGTTAAGGACTTTGAGTCCTTTGGTAAATAATGTAATCCACTAATACAATTTGATGAACTTCTATAGTTTTTAAGTATCTAGCAGCATCTGAAGTAGTTTAAATTAGCTCTACCTTTATTTCAGATAGAATGGATAGGAAGCGTGGGAGAGAGAGAGGGGACAACATGCAGCAAAGGGCCAGAGGCTGGATTCGAACCTGGGGCCGGTGCAGTAAGGATTGAGCCTTGAAGGTGGGGCGTGCACTCTACCAAGTGACCTAACCTCTCCCTACTATTTTTATACCTTTACTTTAAACGCAGGACTTTAACGCATTTTTTACAGTGTGCTAGGAATACTTTCAGTCAATTAAATGATGTTATTCTTCTAACACAGCCAAATCTAACATTCTCAATTATAAAAAAAAGATGAAAATAAGGCATGAGGGAGACCCCCTAATCACTAAATCTGCCTCCAGCTATGGTCTTAATGCTAGAACAGAATCAACGTAAGGTTTTTGAACTTTCAGATAAAGGTCAGCTGGACATCAAAGTCAGCTAAGAAATTAAACTGCCATTTTATCAAAGTGTGCAGAACAAAATGAGAACTAAAATGAGAAATAAAGGTTAACCTTGTGAACCTTCTTCTGACTTGAACATGGTTCCACATTATTAAACCAGACCACTTAGACATGAACATAACATTAACTTTTTAATAATTGGTTTTGCCTGGGCCTGGTAGTAAACAACATCGCTGTCATCAACAAGACAAAGCCTGTTTTTACCACGCTTTCTCAGGCTGCAGCCACAGCTCACGTCCAGGAAAATGCGGGCCATTAAGCCTGTTATCATTCTTTATTTGTGATCTATTATGGGTTAATATGTTTTCCAGCCTCAGGACATGTTTTTTTTTAGCTGTATGTGATGCATGGACTTCTTAACGGTTGTGCTACTCTCGCTGCTGGAACACAATTTAAAGTATCGTGAATTTTCTATTGACCTATTGTTATGCTGTTTGTTTCTCTGCTGGGCAGGAAATAAGAGAAAAATATCCTTTACAAATCCATTCTTTCTGCTGCAGGCGAAGAGTGTTTGCATCACCATAATCATATTGATTTTGGCAAAACATTCCTATCCTTGAGTAATAAGAATAATTACACAAAGCCATTATCTTCATGATATCCAAGTCTACTACTTGTTGACAAATATTTATGAAAAATTCTGGTTCGCCTATCTTTCTGTGGTACACTGACAGAAAAGTATGGAGCCTGTATGGAGTGTGTGGGGGTTGGGGAGAGAGTTTCCAGCAGGAAAAGGCACATAGGCAAAGTGTAGACCGTGACTCCAGCTGTCCCGCTCATGGCAAGATTGTATTAAAGATGATGAGACTTGTTTTTTCTTGGCACGCCATCATTAAGACAGCTGCTACCAGGAGCTGACGTCTGTCAACCAAGTTATGTACCGAAATCCCTGCATTCACAAATTTCCCATGGATTTAGAAATATAACATTTGTTCACCTGGTCATAACAGTACCAGTGATTAAACATGTTTAAGCACATTAACTGAAAATTGTGTACATCACAAATCATTGTTTTTAAAGCATGTGTATTCCTTCCCGGCAGCCACATTAAAAAAAACTAACTCTTAAGAACTTGTAATGCAGGAAATGGCTTAATTCACATGAAGTTTTTCTTCATACAGTACGTAGATTTCTGGTAGATGACTATTAGTTCCTTAAGGAATAACCTACCCATGTGCAGAAAGTTGTAAAGGTATTTTCAGACAATAGGTAAAGTGAATTTTTGCTTCTTCACATTGGCACAAATGTGAGTGCTAGATTGTGTTTATTCACCCCCAACAGACGATGCACCAAATGTAAAGACATTAGCTGTAATGTCTGTAAGCTAGCGTGCAACAGACGTGCCATGTGTGGAAGTGTGCCTGTGTGTTTTTGTTCAGCTCAGCCTCTGAGTGAACTCAGAACCTCTAGTCTCAGTCTCTTTCATTTTTTTTTATCCCATCTCTCATAAGTTTGTGAAGTGCAATTGGTGCAGGATTTTTGCTCAAGATTAAAGCACAGATGCATCAATTTGCACTGTCCTAGGTGACTTCAGGTCAAAATGGCGCCATTTGATTGATTTGGTACACTCACGCCGCCTTGCAACAATTTTTTGATGCAGCACCGCATGATGAACTTTGCCCAGAAAAATCAGTTTGTTTATTGTTGTGGTTTGCCTTTATCAAGCATGTTTCAAATCTCTGCAATTTGGATTTTTCTTCAATCAAACTGAAATGTGGCATTAGGCATAATATTGATTAATGGTTTTATTCCTTGAAAAGCAAAGTAAGGCTGCTATACGGAGGATCCCTGCATCATCTCAAATTTAGTGTGAGTGTGTAATCTTAAGTAACTCAATAACACTAATTAACTGAGGCGCTGATAGACTATCAGTTCTTCTGTGAGGTGAAATGAAATCTGGTGATTTTAACAGGGCACTATTGCCCATGAGCGTTTACATGGCAGACCTGTTTCACTGGAGCATTTTGCTCCAATTAAAAAAAAAACTGTTGTTCCAGTTAGTCACATAGACACAGAAACATGGGAAAATAAGGTTGAAAAATTACCCTTTAAGAATCAATACAAATAGGCATTGTGGTGCCCTATAGGCCTTTATTGCATGCCCTCACATTTCCTGTCAATATCTACTAACTAACATTAAAAAAGCAAAACCAAGAGGTGGATAGTTCCTGAAATCCACATTGGCCTCGTGTCCTTTTTGTGACCTCTATCAAGCATCATCGACTGATTTGTGGCTACTGAAGTACACATTTTTCAGACAGTTACCTCTGCCTTGTGGAGCCAAGAATGTTCAGTACAAGGTTACCATGAGCAGATTTAATGTGAACATCAGTAGTGAAACAAGAACGCTTCATCTAACTGAACCTCTGGCATGTCATTTAATATGCGGGTGACAAGCAATTCAGAAACACATACAGAGATATAAACATTAGTATCCCATAATTACATGCATGTACTGTATCTGTCTGGATTTGTCTGTACAAATCCTGTGAATACACCACTCTGCCCCATCATACCCTGGGAATAATTCAAACACAACAAGGAGATAAACACACTCAACAACTCATTTCAAACCATTTCTCCCATCAGCACATGGGAGCAACATTGGCATTGTGCCACCTTGACCTGGTGTTAACTGTCTGTCTATTCTGTTCAAAGCACTGATTTCCTCATCACATTGGTGTTACGGCTCACATCCTCCCCACAGAAGTAGCTGCTGCAGGGAAAGCCTGTAAATCTCTTCCCTGAGGGTTCAACCATTAGGATAAACAGGGCACAGTGAAACACACGCTTCTCCCCTATAACCCCAACCTGTTTGCATCCAGTACCGTATTAACTTTGACATCCCTTCATGTGGATTTGTAAGGCACATTTCCAACTGCTGTGCAGTACTCAAGAACAACCACAGACACACAAAGGTCTGCATTTCTCAAAGGAAATCTTGCATTAGAGATCCCGTGGAGTTTACAGGAAAAACCGATATCCATAAACCTGGCTGTGGTTTGGTGTTGTTGAGGAGCAGTCTGTGTTGCAGCGAGCTGTCATGGGTTTTGTGCTACAATTTGTTGCCTTGTTAATGATTCCTCATTTGCCTTTCATCTGAGTCAAATGAGGAACCTATCTGTGGGATTAGCCAGGCAGAACCGTGGCTGACTGAATGCTAATGGCATAGCTCAAAAATGAAGCTCAAATATATGTTTGTATCTTATTCTAACAAAAACAGTAATTACTCTTGCAAGTATAACGATATGAAAAAATGTTAAAACCAGGGAAAGTGTACAGCGACAATATACTGTATAGCATGCCTTAAACTCCACAGTGACAGGAGAAGCAGCACTATTTGTTGCAGTTCATGCAGAAACACATTCATCTTAACGAGTTGTCCACCTTTAAACAAAAGGGTCAATGCCACTACAGGGGTTACCACAGTAACCACAGAAAATGACTAGTTTAAACAAACAATACTGAGCTGATTATGGACAGATTCAAAAGAAAATTTCTTGTTTTTCCATTATTGTGTATTGTTAAAATTCCACCTCTCAGCTACGGAGCAAAAATGCCCAAATGTCCCAAACTTTGATAAAGAACATCTTTTCAAGTAAATAGGGCATATACAATATATATATATATAGTATATATACAATATATATATATATATATAATGTGACTCTTCATAAGCTGTAGCAAGTCAAAGTTTAAGCCAGCAACCACTGATATTATTGGCTATAATGACAACTGTGGAAGGACATATTACTCAACTGTTCTTAATTATTTACATAAAATTTCGTTTGGGTGAGTTACAAAGATAAATTAATATGTCACCTTCCATAGAACAAAGTCACAAAGTGCTTTACAAGAGTAACATAACAAAGCTATAATATATATAATAATGGACAACAATAAAACGAAAGCAACAACAACATTAAACAAGATTAGTATTAAATACCAATCAATTAATAAAAGCATAACCAACAGCAACATAAAAGCTTGATACAGTGCCACCCCTTCAACCCGTTCTCCCTCCGCGACTCGTCACATATGAACACATTGTGAAGACCCATCGGCATCAGTTTGTAATGCACTGGGGATCCCTATTGCGTCATAGTTCAACGCATTGGGGGAAGCCCTGTAGTGTCAGTTTTTGATGGTAAAGGCAGGTATATGATATTTAACAGAAGAGACTGAGTAAGGTTGGTGTGGAGGGCCAGAACCCAGACTTTGAACCAGGAGAGCGGTGATCATGTCCCGTGTGAAACAAAAAGTCAATATTAAATATTTTTTATTTAAGTTAGGCAAGTTATGTAAATTCAAAATTACGCAAGTAACGTTAGCTTACGTGTTAACTGATGTACGTAGTCATTTTAACCCAAACCATGATCTTTTCTTGACTTTAACCAAGTAGTTTTTGTGCCTTAACCTAACAACAATGCAACATTTCACAACTAAAATAACATGCTGTTTCAAATTGGCAATGTTTCGCAACGACAGCATTTTATTTTGAAAGTGTAACTGGATGTTGCATATTTATTGTTTCTAACTTTATCGGACGTTGCTAACTTGACCGCAGATCCCTCTAAAAATAATGTAAAAGCGGTAACCAGGGTGTTAAAAAGCGACGACAAAGGGCCTTGACCAAGCGTCAGTATGTGACGAGTCAGGAGTGAGAATGTGTCACAGCTTTGCTGACAATTTATCCCAGTGGCCAGGCACAGCACTACAAGAAAAAAAAGCATCTTCCCTATACCACCATTACAAAACAGATGTTTGTAAAATATTTCACTAGTCAGACATTGTCAAAGATGGTTTTGTCCAAGAAGATCATGCCACACCACACTGTAAAATTTTGTTGTTTGAAAATGATTAACCCGTGAGCAATGTCCTTTAGCTGTTCAAAAAAGACCAGCAGAGCAGCACGTCTGTTTCTCGCCACCTTTAAACTGTTAGCTAGCTGGTAGCTTGGAACTTGGAAAATGTGTAATTGATAGACAAGGGACAGAGTCAGTGGTCAGAATCTTTCATTAAACTATGAAGTACGTTATAACATCATTTTACGTTTACACCTTAAAAGCTCTGAATTGGGAACAGTATTTGGGGCTTGAAAGTAGCTCAAGCAGCACAGTGTAACGTTAGAGCAGTCGAATCAGATATCAAAATGTTATCAGACCTGATGTATTGCCATAAGTGGGCAACAATGCAGCTGGTATATATAAGCATTACACCTCCTGAATGTCGCGGTCATATATGAATATTTTTAAGATCTCTACAGTAATATCTATGGTATACAATGTAAAATGTATGCTATGTCTTCATGCCGTTTAAAAAGAAACATAACAGCAATGTAGCGTTTTCTACATTATCAATGCAGGCAATCAACTTCCATCAATTTTTGTAGAGTAGCTGGCAGATAACTTGTCGGATTGACGGTGTAATTTTTCTTGGCAACCAGCAGCGCATGTAGATGCATCAGCTGGTAGCTCCTTAAACTCTGCTACACAAGCCGGTAAACACGGCTTCAGTTCAGCTGTTCCCGAACCAGATTTGCAACCTGAGTGGTGAGTTATTCATTTGTAACAAAGTGATCTTTCATATGTGAAGTTTCCGCTGTCTCTACATCACAGTTACAACTTTATGTTACTGTGACCCTAACGTTTCGTAGGTAAGGTGGGGGTGAGGGGAGGTAGGCGAAAGTTTTGTCACTGTCTGTGCTGCAGCTCAGTGTGTTTCTCCAGTGTTTTTGAGGACATGTCTCACTAGCTGCTAGAGCATTATGACACATGTTAGTGATGTAGATAGGTTACGGATGTAAAGGCAGGACTACAAATGAGCTGTTTTAAGGCAGTTCAGAGCAGTAACTCCCTTTAGGGTGGACCTTGGGCATTTTCACTTTGCAAACCTATCACATGCACAAAAAAGACACAATAAAAGAAAGTCAAAAAAATACAATTTTTTGGATGTGCATGTGTTTTTAAAGGCTCTGTACTAATATATTACATATAACGTACTTTCACCATCACTTATTATGAGATACTTTATTCTGTTCAAAGACCAAAAGCATTACAAATCGGGAAGAACTGCAGACATTTATAAATGACATGATGTGACAGATGCTTTCAAGAGGCTTTGTTGCAGTCCCTCATCTGCCTGTCAGAAAGCTCCACCTCTTCTCTTACGCCTACACTGACTCTTGTCTTTATTTATGACTGAAAAAAAAACATACTTAAAATGTACCACTTTATTCCGAGTAATTTTCTTATGGGTGGTAATATGAACCCCTCCCCCTACTCCATAATGTATTTATATTTATCTACAATGGCCTGAACACGCCTTATACTCTGCAGGGGTTAATAACAAACATGTCAGTCAACTAAAATGTGAAATGTGAGTCTTATCATCCTGGCTCCTGAAAAAAAGCCTCTTCCACAGCCTCAGGTAATATAAATAACATTTCTCATTTAACAATTTTCAGTCCTTGATCCTTCGAGCACTGTTTCATTTACGCTGAACACATAGGTGAAATCAATTTGTGAGTTTCGGCTATACTCTCTTCCCTGCAATTACAGGACAGCATACAACGCAGAGGCAACAACACAAGGATGAAAGAGGAGCTACATTTTGGAGCTTTGGGAGCCTTGTACTCTATTATAAAAAGGAACGTGAACAAAAAACTACTCTCCAGCTGTGTCGGACAACTGTAACGCAGATTAAGATAGACTTGAAGGAACATGTAATCAGCTTCAGTTTATTTAAAACTGCCTGCTAGAAGCACATTTACTGAAAATAAAACCTAGCCTGCTGTATTAAGCCTGTGTTTACTAATAACGTTGCTTTGTGGAACAGCCCTCTGGTCGCAGGTTTATCACTTTCACTTAGAAATGTTGACAGCCCAGTTTTTCCCCTTTAAATTATCCCACCTAACAACACACTCAGCTATGATTATTCCCCTCTGGTCACTTATGAAGATTACTTGACTTGCTCAAGCATTTTTCAAGCTTATTCATGTGTATGGGGTCAGTAGACAGAAATTCACAAAGAACGGCACAAATGAAGTGATACATTCTGACAGTGGCACAAACCACCTTAGTTCTTTCTTCATTGTTTCCTTTAACAGCGACTTCCTTGTTATTTTTCTAACTTTTCTTCAGAGTT
The DNA here is from genome assembly GCA_024633595.2 of Lepomis macrochirus. Taxonomy (NCBI): domain Eukaryota; kingdom Metazoa; phylum Chordata; class Actinopteri; order Centrarchiformes; family Centrarchidae; genus Lepomis; species Lepomis macrochirus. Next base: position 5,798,865 of record JALXJV020000022.1, on the reverse strand, counting down.
GCTGATTTCTCGCAGCCAGGTGCTTGTCTGACAGGCGGTGCTAAGGAACAAAAGCATATCTTTTAACTCTAACAACGAGACTGCAATTATTAATACAAACATGTCACACTCTTTTTTTGTGTGTGTGATAGCTTGGCTCTCGTGTTTTTTACATTATGTTCTGACCAGCGAGCCACTGACAGACAATTGGAGGTGGAGGCATTCACCAAGGTGTAAAATATTTTCTAACAATGTGCAGTGGAACAGCAAAAATCACAGTAAACATTTTTTTTTTTAAAAAGCAAAATATACATGTCACAAATGTAAAAACACTGCTGGAACTTAACTGCTGGAAACTGGCTGCAGAACAGCTCAAAACAAGGTTCAGATGACTGCAGACAGACAGAAGTGACTGACTGAGTCAGAGTAATGGCGTGAACCTCCGATCTGAGTAACTGATAAAGTATTGATAGATAGGTGTACAGGTCATGCAAGTAGGTGTGGTTCATGCAAATATGCATTCATGCTTATACATGTATACATGTATAGCCCTTATAACATCTAAAATATGGATAATAGCAATGCTTTATGGTCATTGTCATATTTCATTAGTACAATTAAATATTTAGATTTACTGAAAACAATTTATATATGTGAAGGGAGGAAATGGGTTGATTTTGCAAAACTTGTTTTACCTGGCAGTGAAGTCTGTTGGAAAACAGACTAAACAATGATGAAGAAAAGCCAACTCAGTAAAAAGGGTTAAGATCAGACTGTCTTGATCTCTTTTTTTTCCCCTGGTGTCATTTGTGGATGAATGAACTGAGCAGGTGGAATATGTGAACCATGAACCACCACACTTACTTCGTTCAGTTTATCTAATTATGTTTTAAGCAGGCCATTAGCTGTTTACCATTCACGTTAACTTACAGATGTCTGATATGTTCCAGGCTTGGGTTACTTCAGAAGATGCTTCTATAAAATCCTTTCCCTTCTTTTCCCTTCATCTTGACCTCTTTCTAATCACATGGATGGGATCCTCTCCTAAAGGAACATTATGTAGAAACAATAACCCAGCACTGGTCCTTCAGGTGGTTTGAACTCCTTTAGGGAGTCATCGAAGCCATCCAATTATACCAGTAATGAAATCAATTTAGGGATTAAGATAGAAGGAGCAGGTGGCTGCAACCACATGCAGCAGAAAACCTTTTAAAAAAGCGCCAGAGGATGAGTCATGGTGCCTGTGTGTAAGTTCAACAGAGTTTTGTGTATTTATTAAGCTGCCTTATAATGTCTCTGAAAGGCTCCATGACTTTATTTCACAGAGGATAGAAGGATCTGAAATCCAAGTCAGATATATTATTTAAAGTTGTCTATAAAACAGGTCAAAACACATCCTCATATGCACCATCGCACATGTTATATCTGTCCTTATTCTGTATTTAGAGCCAAAGTGATATTCACAGGTACCCTTCACCTCATCAGCACCTCCACCGCCACATGCTTATCAACACTGCCGAGCCCCGAATCACCCATGTGTGGCCAGCTGCGACCGTGACGGACTGCCGGGCCAGGGGAGAGATGTGGAGCACAATGACCCCTGAGTGGATAATCATCGGTGTGTGAACGGCGGTGGAGCCACACCAGCTGTGGCTGCGGTCCATGAAGAGAGCGAGGGGCCGTCTCTTTCAGGGCTGTGACCTTAGCATGGTCAGTGCCTGGTTTTTCAAGGTCTGTGGAACGCAGGTTGACGTTTAAAGAAACCGTGCACAAACACACAGACTACATTGCCTTCTACAATACACCATGTGTGACGAACACCCTCTAGTTCCGTAGGCAGCTCCATTTACTAGTAGCTGCAAGTCACAACTTAAAACGAACAAATATGGACTTCTAATAATCAATAGTTATGTCTAAACCTCAAGAGGATTTTCAGTTGTGTTTAGATATATTTTAGCCATATTTAGCCATATTTTTCTATTTCACAACAATTCCACTGAAAATTTTGCCATATTTGTTATGAATTATATCATGAAATTTTATGCATTTTAAATAAAATAAACGGATAAATAAAATAACTAGTATGCATTTAGCATTGGGATGTTTTTTGTGGCAAACTGTCTTTTGAAATGCTTTTCCTTCCTGGTTATGTAAAAATGGTAAACATTATTGATTGGGTTTTTTTGTGTGCTTGTCTGTGCGGGAGAGAAGCTAGAAACACAACACTGACATTTATGCACCTTTAAAAGTACGTGTAGCACGTTTAAGCTAACCTGTCGGCAGATACGGAGCAACATATATTATATTTATTTGGAGTGTTTCTGGCTACCCATCAAGATTCACTTTTATCTCTGTTTTGCAAGCTAGTTGCTAGTTGTTAACTTTGTGTGTCTGCTGTTTGATGCTAGCCAGGTGGTGTGCAGTGGGTTTTTAGAGCTTATTCACTGAAAACCAGCCTGCTGTTGGAAAGAATAGATACGAGACGTGTCATTCAACCTATTGTAAGTCGATGTACCATCTCAAGGGTCTTACTACATAGTATTGCTTTAAAACTGTAGAGCCAATTACGAATATGCTTAATCTGACCAGGTTGTACCAGGTCTGTTCCAGTTTGGGTCAGTTGGTGTTGACAGTCGGCAAATGTTGTGTTGCTTGACAGAGACCGGGAGATTAACAGCTTTACCTGAAGTTAGCTTCTTTTAACAAAGTTTACTCATCTCTAGTTCCCTCTTTAGGCTATACATCTTGCATTATACCCACACCTCTCCATCACATCTCACCTAAACTCTTTTATCTCCTTTGTTGGCTTTTCAGAACAAAAGTCAATGACAGTGCAGGCTGCTGGTTGCTGTCCATGTTTGTTTTGTTACCAGAGCATTCTACATCTAGCATTCTCGCGGGATTTGCAGGTTCATCTCCCACCGCAGCTCCATTAGTTATCGACTTGTCGTTCAGTGTGTTCAGTGTGTCGTAAGGTTTATCCTTGACTTTCAAAGACTACAAACGCACATTGGTGGAAAGAATCTTTATGTGTGGTTTGTCCAGTCTGTCCAGATTTGAGCAAGTCTTAAGATGTTTCCAAAGGTTAAGACCGCCACCTTTCACATCACATGTCTCCATCCAATTCTTTAATATGGAAATATTGATAGATGCAGCTTTAAAGGAAGGCCTGAATGAATGAGTCAAGACACATGGCGAGTGCAGTGTACTGCCTGATAAGAAAAGAATTAACACTCATTCTACAAAGATGCAGTGAAAGTTCAGCGGTGCAAACTCAGAGATGTGGAAAATGTGAGATGGTCGGATGATTCAACCATCCCCGTATTTTTGACAAGTGGGTGAGTGCATGTGTGGCGTACCCCAAGAGAATGCTTCAGGCCTGAACTTGACCCCTCACAGCATTTGATGACTGTGTTCTGCCGTAGGGGGGGGCATTTTACTGGCAGAGGTTGGGTCCACTTGTCTTAGAGGGAAAGGTCACTGCAAGTCAAAACAAAGTTATTCTCAGTGATCACGTTTTTCCATATGATGAAACATCCTGATTGAAGTGGTCTCTTCTAGGACTATAAAGCCCACATCCGCAGGACATAAGGGCTCACTGAATGGTTTGATGAGGATGAAAATGATGTGAATCACATGCGTTGGGAGATTTCGGAGCACTCCCATGCACCATTATCAAAACACTAACTGATATTTTGTAATAACGGCATTTATCCCTCCTGTATACCAACTTGGAGAGTCTAGGACAAACAGCACTGAAGCAGTTTGTGGTGGCTGGACACCTTCCAGTAATTTTTCCTTTAATTTTTTTCATTTCTAATTTTCATTTCTAATTTACAGCGATTACTGCATTTGGTGTTTACATTTATATGGTCTCACTTCATCTAGACAATGTTTTGTCTGAGAGCTCCTAGATCATCTGGTCAGGTCAAGTTTTCTACTTCTGAATACTCTCTTGCGTTTTAGACATGTTGAATTTCCAGGTTCAATCTATAGCTCTTTTTGTGTTTTTTTTGTAATACACTATATTTTCATTTTGGCCTGCACCTTTAAATGTGGTGTTTTATAACTGCAGCCTACTGAAAACCACCTAACCTCTGGATTTTGTGAAAGGTTTCTTTGCATAGTGAAGTGCTAAGCCCCTGCAGTTACTTACCGTAAAGTACTAGCAAGCATATTGAGCTATCAGAGCCAGAGAAGATTTTACTGCCAATCCTCTTGCCACATATTTATTTGATGACCCACAGATTTAGGATTACTTAAAGATTTATTTTCATACTAAGACAGTGCTAATCTCATATGATTACTTTATATGCAGAACTAGCCAGGAGACAAGGTTATGAACTCACTATTATCTAAGATGAGGAGGAAAATCTTTTTGTAATTCCTAACACAATCCTTCCAACCTTACTGACCAATAATCCAATGGTCCTAGCCTTTATGAGAAGATGGATGACGCAATGTCCGGACTTTCGAGGCTTTTGTGTCCTCTTGGATATATATGTTCTCATGATATCAGAAAGAAAAAGACACATTTACATGAAATTCAATAGCCTCACAACATGCTTTCAACTATTTTCTATATCAACAGGCTAAAAGAATAGTCATGAAAAGTTTACTCTGCCTCCAAGACAGAAAGAAAAAAGGCAAAAACTTTCCCCTAAAACAGAATTTCACTGTGAAATTCTGCGAATGAAACCAGGGAGGTAGAGGCTGTGGGTTTGTGTCTTTTGTTCAAATGATTGCTAGAAATACCAAAGAACGATTCAGAGCCGGTGTGTGTGTGTGTGTGTGTGTGTGTGTGTGTGTGTGTGTGTGTGTGTGTGTGTGTGTGTGTGTGTGTGTGTGTGTGTGTGTTGTGCCTTTATTATTGGTAGATGCCAGTGAAGTGAGCTGAATCTACAGCTCCTCTTCCTGTTAGACACATCTCAGACTGACTTTCATGCCAAGTTTGGCTTCTCCTGCACCGCCGTGTATCACAGATCCCTCACTGAAATCGCAGCAAAAGGGAAAAGGATCGACGCATGGAGCTCCTGGGAGAGACTCTTGAGAACAGTGTGGACTAAGTGAAAATGCTGTAGCACTTGGACTAATGTTTTAAATGTGTCACCCCCAAAAAAAAAGACATGGAGGGGGTTCAGGCCAGGTGAGCCCCCTTAAGCTGCAGAGCACGCACTTCTCTTAGCAATTTAAATCTCAGTGCCGCTTGCTAGTTGCTAAATGATGCAGCTTTAGGGAGGAGAAACTACTCTGCTGAATGCATTTTTATTCTGTAGCCCTCATTCAGTGTCCTTTCTAAATTTGTAAAAACAGAACATAGCCTGTAATGATGGCCCTCGCTCCCTCTGAAGCACTCCTTCTTTGCAGTTTGTCAGGAACTAGCTTCATGCAATTTGGAAGCTATAGCCTATACTGTTTAAGATAAAGGAACGCTAAAGATGTTGCCTACTCTGTATAGAACATTCTTCGGAGTCCACGCTATTAAAGTGAAGTGAAAAATTGAACTGAACTCAACTGTGAAAACAGAATGGCGATGAAAGCTATGTTTCACGGTAGCTATAAATTTGTGCCACCGGATATTGTATTTCATGTGCTCATTTTAATCCAAGATTCAGTATAAACACCTTGGAGAGTGTACTGGCACTATTGCTAGTTTTATTTCCTAGTTATAGATATTTCATCATCACTTATTCCAACTGAATATTGGTGAAAACTTATTGAGGTTAAAGCTGCGATAATCAATATGTTTTATATCAACAATGGATCAAATTACTATTTATTATATGAAAGGAGTCAGTTTTCATGACAAACCTTTGTGATGTTCCTCTTGGATTTAAAATGACTTCTAGCCTTTAGCTCTCTACCTCAATTCCAGATACATAAAGCAGTTTTCAGTTGAAAAGCTGTAATAAACCCACAGTACACTACTTGCCCAGCTCCACTGCCCAGACAAAGTTAGCAACTAGCTGGTGAACATAGGGGAGCATTTAACCACAAAGAGTCTGATATTTTTCTCAGGACTTTGTCAGTCACGCATAAAAGATGGACTTAGAATACATTCAGAAATATAAATAAAATATGAAGAAGAAGTAAATGATAGCAATCCATCCAAAAGTCAGGACGTATTTCGTCATTGAAATTAATTAATTAATTAAAGGTAATATTCAGGTGTATTCACTGTCAAAAGATAACTAGGTAATTACATATAAATGAAGTTTACAAGTCAATAATCAGTTCTAGTCTCCTCAAGCAGTGAAAGTGAATGTCGATTCCAGAAGCCTCAGCACTGAACTGGGTGTGCATGCTGTGTTGGCTGCTTCAGCTTAGTCGCTCAGACGTTCGATGTCAGGCTGCCTGAGCCAAAAGAGGATAGAAAAGCATTCGCCAAGCGATTCTCCCACAGTAGACCTTAAGAGGGGAGTTAAGATTCACATTTCCAAATGCCAAGACGTGATTATTTTTATTGCAAATGTCAGTGGGAAAAAAAAAGTGGGCTGCAATTTTGTAGTTTGATGCATTAGGATTTCAAAATAGTTTTCCCACCCTGAACGTGACAAATATTTAATGTCAGGATAAATAAGAATGTGTATGCTGAGCTGTGATCTTTTCAAGCTTGAATTACAGTACATACATTAACTGGCCTCTTTCAGAACAGAAAGTGAGTACTTGATTTGAACTTTTAGTACATAATGGTCATTAAGATAAACCCTAGTTAAATACTAAAACAGTGTAGCAAAGGAAATCTAGAGCTCTTTAATAACTTGTCTCTGTGGTAAGATACAGGATGTGATATCTGCCTCAGGCAGCCTGGTTAGATGAGAGAACAATTTCTAAATAACAGACTTGTTTACTTTTTTACCCTTTCACTATCGACTGCATTATCATAAAACTTAATTTTCTCTCAGGGTTATCTCAGTTTGAGTTTGAGATTACAAATGTATACAAGAAAAGTATTACTGCCTACCATAGAGGTGAGGAGTATAAAGCTTCTTGTAGTTTGACCCATTCTATGGACTAAAGCACAGCATACCTTGGCTTCTGTTGCTTTCATATAGACCATACTTTTTATATCTGTCTCATGTGAACCTCAATGTCTGTGGGCAAGTCATTCAACATTAACTGACACACAAATCATAGCTGGTATAGTGTTGTGTAGTGGGCCCACTTTTTTTCCCATTTACCGAGCCAGGGCCGTGTGCAGCACCAGATTATTTTTCAGCTCACACTCAGAATGGACAGCAGACCATGTGTGAATTTGACCAAAAAGGCGTGTGCAGGATTAGAATTGCGTTCCCCAACTTCAACAAACTCATAAAGCTAATGTAAGCATAATTAGCTAAAATCTGCCAGCGACAGCTGTCATTTCAGCCCACAGAATTCTGACAGTCGTCAGCTAGAAATAAGAGGTTCAGATTAATTGAGCAAATTGTCAGCTGAAGTTGTAATATTTTAAGGGACGTTATTAAAAATGTCCCCGTGTTTTCCCACCAGCTTTCTCACATTCTCTGTGCACCTGCCCCTTGTTAAAAAAATATAGCCAGTTATGTAGGCAGCTTTTTGCTCACGTAACTTTCCCCAGGGTGTGTAATTTGATACAGTCCACTCTTCTCTTTCACCTTATGTGTGTGTTTCTCTGTCTCCTCCATCCACCATCCAGCACATGATACGGCACCGGCATCAGCATTCATTTTGGCTCCCACTTCTTTTCTTTCCCACTTGTGCATCCCTAGCACATCCCTTCCTCTTAAAGAGAGCAAGCAGGGGATGAAGCGAAGGAGAGCGATGGTGCCCTGTAGGAGGAAGGAGGGTTGACTGATGATCCATCCCTGCTACACAGTTGGTTGTCAGTGTATAAATGGCCTCAGCCTCACAGCCATTCAATCTAAACTATAGTGAGCTGGCAGGAGCTCGCTCGAACTCTTAATGCTGTGCAGTTGCACATGTCTGGTTTCAACAGAATCCAAGTGACAGATGTTGACAGAGAACGTGATGCATGTTTCCCAACTTCTCCACTGGTTATAGTGAACCTGTATTACATTCCCTGTTCTCTGTTTTGACGTAAACATGGTTTTGATTATCCAGCATAACCCATAATGCAGCAGACACCTACCTGAAGCTATGTGAAATTTCATCTTGGATTCATTTGAAGGCTACGACAAGTATTTTTCACATTCACATAACGTGTGACATCACTTGACTCGCAGAGCCGTCAATAAATCAGCTTGTGCAGCTAATGTTTTATTTCTTTTTGGAGGAAAACGCAGAAACAACAACTCAAAAGTGTTCCATTTGTTTTTACTGTTGACATATACATCTCATTGTCTCTATGGGCATCCACGTCTCCCATTACAGTGGGATCACATATTATGTATAACATTATATACTGGCAGCCGGAGCCAATGACGTCGCCACTTTGCATGCCAAATTTATTGTTGCTGAATTCTCTCTGATAGGCTCAATGCTTGTCTGCAGATAAGGAGGTTTGAAAGACAGTTTTGTGACAGGAGAGACACCATGGAGAGAAGCCAAATGAGAGAAAGAAAAGTAGGGACACTAATGAAGTAGGGGGTGCGTGGAGCTCATTATACCTACAGAAATGGTCTCGGCTTTAAAAATTAGATGCACATGACAAATCTAAGGAAAGCGTGTGAATGTCTCAATTACAGCAGCTTACAGTACACAGAGAACTGAGGGAATGTAATATGAGAGTCTGACAGAGACAGGGGAAAGAGTATATCCGTGAAATCTCTCCATGTGTTCTTGTGCATTCAAACTGCACTTTTGCATCAACCTCTGTTGATGTTTTTCCCTCCATGAGATGCTTTTTTGATAGCTATCCTTGTTCTCAAAGGAAGCATATACAGTAGAGATGCCACCGGGGTCATGGCACCCACTCCGGATTACCCACGGTGACTAGTGTCTTGTCTGTCTGTCACTTCCTAAGTCTCGGCAGATCAGACTCTCCTGCATCGGCGGCGTGCGGTCGGGGGGTTGCCATAGCAACAGCTCATCCCCCATCTGTGCAATCTGATCTTGTTTATCGAGTTCTTCTTCTCGTCGGAGCAGCTGCATGGAAACAACCCCTGATGCCTCTCGGCAAAAGGAACAGCGTCGGATCTGAATAGAAATTGATCACAAAAGGAATAAAAATGTGGCTTCCTAAGGACCCCTGAGAGACTCCAGTCAAGGTGTTAATCAACCATTCATTTGTAAAGCCTGTGTGGCCCATACCCATTGTGGGGCCACACAGGCTTTCTTATGCAATTCTTCATGGTAAAGTACAATAGATGACTTTTTTTTCTGGCTTTTAAGTGCAGACAGGATAATTATGTTGCCAAGCACCATTGACCCACCTAGCCAATTCCTCTTCCTTTACCTCAGGCCACGTAAGGTCAATTATAATGATATAATAATGAGTGCAATTACAATAATCTCGCCATGTCAGGAACATTTAAGTAATGCATGATATGATATACATGGCAAAAAGTACAAGGGCACCCACGTCATTCCAAAGCAATGTGCATTAATATGTTATACTGTCTGATTTTCTAGGAAGGATTTAGGAATCCAGCAGCAAGGATTTTCTCCCATTTAGCCACAAGTGAGGTCAGGCGCTGATGTTAAGCGATAAGGCCTGGCTCGCAGTCAGCGTTCCGGTTCAGCCCTAAGGTGTTGGAGGTCAGGGCTCTGTGCAGGCTGGTAAAATTCTTCCATACCAAACTGGGAAGGCAGAAGGAGAATTATCCCGTTAAAGCAAGAAGCAGGATCTTACCCAAACTATCACCTCAAAGTTGGAAGTAAACTGTTGTCCAATGTGGTCCTACAGCCCCATCAGACGGGCTCAGGTAGAAATCTCTAACCAAAGTGTTTTTGTTGCTTAAGACTTGCCTCAGACAGGAGTCTGGATGCAAACCCCCTGTCTCGTGCCAAAATTCTGCACATCGTCCTCGACCACCTACCTCAGACTCGGGTGCATTAGGTAAATGTAGCCCTTCATTCACTCAAAAAACACAACAACATAATCCAAGCAGCTATTTCGTTTGTAATACTTGGGAGAGCTGAACGTTGAATGAGTGTTATTGTGACAATAACAATAATAATATACTGAAGCAATAAACTTATTTGGATGTTTATTTTATGCACATCATAATTTGTCTTGGTTTTGTTTTATATTAGAATTGTGTTTTCTATTTTTTAGCTCAGCTACCCCACAATTTGGTGCACACGAACTCCATGTCGGGAATCCATATATCATCTAAAATATCATTGTATGCTGTAGCAATAAGATTTCTCTTAAATTGGAATTAAGAGACAATGAAAAAAGTAGGTGAAAAGGGGGGACTTCTGACCATATACAGTAGCATTGTATTGCCCATCTAAATTCATTGGAACAAATTGAGAGTTGAGAGAAAGCACTCGAGGGATTCGATCACTAACCAGCTGGGGGCACAGATTTACTCAGTGAATTCCATTCCAAGATCTGATTCCAATATCTGCCATTGATTAACACTGCAATAATATAATGACACAAACATTAAACGTACTACAGATTTTCTATACCCATCACATTAAGGACCTGTTATTTTCCCAGCTTTTCACTTCAGTTTGATAGTAATTGCATTGTCACTGGGTCACATGATTGGTGTAAAAACCTCTGTGCCAATAGGTCTTTATAGCATTCAGTGCCGCACTGTCAGGTCTCTCATTTAAATGTTCACCTGAACACAAACAAAAATTAGTTTGTGCAAATGCTGGGACTCTTGCCTTGTAAAAGAACTGAATTCATTATAGGAAAGATAAGGTTTTAATAGAAAATCATAATACAAGTGTCGAGGGCACTGGGAGTTAGCCGAGGTTAATTTCATTCTCTCCTCCCTCTCTGGCAGCAAAACGCTATCTCCACTCGCACATTTAAAAGGAGTAATTGAATCATTTGTGTAGCAAAAGCAGTTGAAGGCCACACGTTTTAAAACCAAAGAGGATACGGCAGGAACATCTCAGCAACACAGGTATTCAATAAGCTGTATCTTAAAGGGAGTTAATTGAGCTCAAGTAACTATAATTAGTTCTGTATGAAGGGGAAGCAAGTTTGCATGCAACATACTGTACAAACAACATCTAACCTCAGCCATGATAACAGCTGTAGGTCACAGAATCAAAGAATTATGTTGCTAGTCATCTCAACTTGACCTGAGTTGCTATGTTAACATAAAGAATGTTATGGGGTTAAATATGCACTCAGCCGAGCAGCACATCTGAGATAACATCAGATGATAAAAGAAAGTCTCTCTGGGCCCCATTTGCAGTCAGGACCAAAATGTACCCACATGGCACTGCAGTAAAGTTAAAAGCTGATCATTCTAGTCTCGTTGCTGGTCATCATTTTTGATAGCCTGTGATAACTGAGCAGACAAAATAAATGTCACTTCACTCTCCTCGTCTTTTTCTAACCTAACACTACCAGCATCATATTTATATTAAACCTGAGATGTCTTTCATTTCTTTTACAATCAGATTTGAGGTTTTGTGCGCGTGTGTGTCTGTGTGTGTCTTCACATTCATAGATTTTTCACATTATCATGAGAGCTACTTTACATATAGAAAATCTCCTACTAAAGTTACTTAAAATTGACAAAGATATTCTGGTTATTTCCCATTGATTTTCGAGATGACACTGCTTATTCAACTTGTAAGACATGTAATCCTACTATTCTCTGCCCAAGTGCAATCTCCTCTCCGATAACAACAACATCAAGTAATCAAGAGCTGCCACCACACCAGTGTGGGGTGACTTCAGTGATGTTAACAGCTTTTCAATGTCCCCAAGACTTGCAGGTGGCATTTTCAGTGGGTCTGACTTGAAATGTGAAAATGTAGTGTTTAGTGATGAGTATTGTTGTGATTTTGTCAATATTCCAATCTAATCGGTTCAGTTCTCAATCAATACTCGTTTTGTTTGAGTGCTTTTTAATAAATGTATTATTTTTTAAAAATAGTTTCAAGACAGGATTTGATTTTTTTGTATTGTATCTATAACTAGCTGAGTCAGAATATACACTATAATATACAAATACAATAATATTTCTCTGGAGACCAATCTATAATGTCAATAAACTAAAATAAGATTCCTGACATCAAACTAAGTGAAGTTTAGAAAAAATGAAGAGGGAAATTAAGCCGAACAGTTAGGCTCCAAACACGTATCTTTATTTTTAGATTGTTTATAACAATTTTCTTTTAGCTGAGCTAGCACTCTGTGCTTGTGTTAAACAGTTGAATGAAAGATTACGGACAGAGCAGATTAAAATATTTCCATAGGTTAACATGCCCACGCTTGTTTAAGAGGCGTATTGATTGTATTGGCTTTTTACTCGTGAAGGTTTTATTGCGCAGTAACAAGCGTGTCATCAACTTTCACTTCACTTCACTTGGTTCACTTCACTGTCTCTACCGCAGTCTCACTTGCTCTGCTATTGACTATGCTCTATATGTGTGTAGGATGTCTGCCCTGACACAGAGAGCAGAATTACTACGATTTCAACACAGATTTCTTGCCCGCAAAGTAACGTTAGAGTAATCAAAAAAAAAATTTGTAATGTGTGTCGATTGTGAGCTTTCTGCGTCTTTTCAGATTTCAATGTGTCAGAGATACAGGGTGCATACCTAGCAACACCATTGCAGCTTCCAGCATACCTGTGGCTGGTAGAGATGACAACACTGACACAGAATCACAACTACTATGACTAGCTCCTGGGACCCTGCAATGTCACGCATTCCCACTGGCTGTATGAGCAGTTTTAATAGATTTTAAAAATCTGAGCCGGAATGCCGTTCCCGTGCATTCCCCATCTCCACCACTGGTTTCCACGTTTCCAGTCTTATGCTAAGCTAACCTAGCTATTTGCAGTATCTCCATACTCATTGTTGGGCAGAAACACTTAATACCTTAATTAGTAACGAGTTACATTCATTTGATTACTTTTACAGTAATGAGTAGTGCAGGGGATTACAATTTATCAGGGGCGGCAGGCCTACTTAGTATGTAGTCAGTGGAGCTAATGTTAAGCTAGCTGTTAATGGCCAATAAATAGCCCACCTCCATAACACTGATTGTATGTATTTTTTTTCATGGATTTTGTCTCACACTTAAGGTGTGAAATTAGTGTCAAATCTAACTCTTTGCAAGTAACTGAATAAGCGTTTTTGCGAAAACCATTCCTTTAACTATTGTGCATCCTTTCAGCACAGTCAGGTGCTTCACTGATTCACAATAGTGCAGCAAACAGACAAAACATACAATATTCATTCAGTGGGTTTTCATTTTAGCCAGAGGGAAATATGTTCTTTCACATGAGTTTTTCAAAATTCGAAGGAGCTGCTGCAGCATGTTTCCTGAAAGCACTTGTCGTAGACAATGAAGTTTGTCTCAACGGCAGCAATATGAGGCAACAGTGAAACTGCTGAAGTGTGATTCATCTATAAAAGGAGAGAAAAAGACAGCAAGGTTAACTAGACCTACTACAGACCATTTGTTGCAGTTTATTGCTGTCAAGAAACAGTCTACCAAAAATCAGTGAGATAAGAGGAAAAGCTCAAGTGCAGGAAGTGAAAACAAAGAGGGCACTGCATGAAATAATGACGGGAAAAAAGAACTCAGCTTCAACATAACAACAAAATACCACAGAGGCCTATGAAGTACTACCATGTACTTCATTACATTTGACAAAGTAAACTAAAATAGCACTGAGCTCTCAGCGCGAGCGTGCTTGATTCCTCCATTTGTGGGTGTGACAATGATTAGCAATGAAAGAAAACATCTCAAAAAGCATGAAGAGAGGTGAAGAGGAAAAAACACGTGTTCCAACGAATCTGTGAAGTTGGACTGAAATGTATGGCTTAGAATAATAAAGAGGAAAAGTGTCGCTTCGCAGGTACACCGGTAAGTTGGCATATTAAACATACTGCATGTTCAAAAGGAAGTGTCGGAGGAACTCTTCTCTGCAGTATGTGGCTTGTGCTGACTTTTAGCCCTTTTTTATTCAGAAATAAACCTGATTCTTTCCCCAGAGTGGTGCTCTAAGAGGATTTTAGAGAAAAAAGGTTAGGTCACTGTTTTATCCCCGTTTCACACTTCACCTCAAGTAAACAAACCCCCCCTCTGCCAGACATTCCTCTGCACATCTAAATTCAGCAGTTTTGGAGGGAATACCGACAAATCACCATCATGATTGAATGGTGTCACGTAAATCAAAAAAGCGAGCACCTCCATTCCGAGCATCTTCCTGTCAGCCGCTGCTGCTTGCACCCAGTTTTGTACGATCTCGAAAGTGTTTTGACAGTTTCGGAGAATGTGCCAACGAATAGCAGAAGGGGATTGGGAGGGTGTCATCTTCTCGGTATCAACAAGCTGACATTGAGGACTCATCAAAGTGTCACAGCTTCACAACCGCGGTGTGACAAAGTGATGCAGGCTCATGACAATGTGTCAGACTTTACACAGCCGCTTTCCAAGAACAGGCCATAAGGCGGAAGGTGAAACGACCCAGTGACTCTTTTCTTTTCTGGGGCAGTTACTGGACTGTTGTGGTTTGAGGATGCAGTAAAAAACATCCCACTGCAGCATTCCAGCATGTCACACGGACACAAGTACCCTGTAGCATTTATTAGCAATGATGAATTCCATTTTACTGCCCTTTGACATGAGGCAAAGGTACTGAGGGAGGTGGAAGGGCAGGTGCGTGCCAGTGTTGTGATTTGGTGCACTTCTCAACACGGTCAGCGATTGTTGCAGCAGCAGCACTTCCTGTGACACATAGCTCATGGTGGCATTTTAGGTACCATTAGCACCTGATTGCTGCAATTTGTGTCAAACATTTCACTCCTCAAAGTCATAACACAGTCAAATCTGAACATATTTTTAGGCTTTGTGTGGCATTCATTGCCTACAATGTCCATTTTGTCCAAAATTAGATTAGAAATCTTAGAAAAGATTAGAAATCAGAGAAAAATGACGCTCCTTATAACTCCAGAACTTGCTTGAGAGCTTTCTTCACTAACTAAGGGGTAATCCAGTGATAGTTGCATTGGGGTTGCATTGTAGCATTGCAAACAAGAACTGCTTATAGCTTATTTGCCATACTTGTAATTGTGCTAGTTTTCTAAAATGTATATAAATATAGAAAAAATTGAGCTCAAGTTATGGCCGCAACCCTGACTCCAAAATCATGAGCTTGATCATCCCCCAAATAGAGGTAAGAAAAAGAATATCGAAGTGTAAATATCCATTAATATTAACTTTTTTTCATGTTGTACTTTGTTGTTGTTTTAACTTTTCTTATCTTTCATTTCTATTTGTATTGTTTGTGTGAGAATCTAATGCAAAAAGAACAAAAACATTCCCCTTTTGTACACAAATGAAGCAGACAGCAGCATTTTAGCTCCGTTACCCCTGCCAAGGCAATTTCAGGCCTGTTTAAATTTAAACCATTTTAATGAATACAAACACTAAGAGCTTGTACTTTACAGTAGATTGTGCGCTGAGGGATTCAAGGATTCTTTACGATATCAGTACCATCATCTAAAGTGCTTTCAGCGCCTGATGTAAATACATTACCAGCAGCCATATCAATTGTGGTGGAATGGAATGAGAAAATGGTGGTGCTGCTTTTGTGAGTTTGCTGCCGGCTAAATGCAGGCACGGTCCCCTAATTGGTTACCCCCATGCTGCAAAGGCAGATGTGAGAAAACACCAACTCAACAACTGGCTGCCATGACTGACATGCAATTAAAGATTAAATGATGAATTTTAGGTGCACCTTTCAGAAAATAAAATACACGTTAAGATCAAAAACTGACATCACAGTGTAGTGCGGAAAATCCTGAAAAGTGACAGGCCTGAAGAAATTTTTTTCCTGGCTTGATGAGGAACATATCTGATGCTCATTGTTTGGTTGGATATTACATTTGGTTTCTTAGATACATCCCGATCCTGACATTCAGGTGCATGCCCGTGCAGCAGCAGCAGCAGCAGGCTAATTATTGCCATGTGTTGAAAAAATGTATTTCTTTGGTGACTTCACGTTCTGTTCTGCCGTGAAACTGTTGCTCGCTCTTGGGAGTGTCCGTGTCTCTGTGGCAACTGTGAGAATGCTAAATCCTGCATTTGAAGTGGAGGCCACAGTCCAGCTACAGTTTGTATGTGGCACAAGACTGCCCTCCGATGGAACACTGATGAACTGAAGTGTCATTTCCAAGACCAATATTGTTTCCAGTAAAATAGATTGGTGGAGAGTGACTCCATTTTTAGTGTTGACTTTATTCTATAAAGACGAAAGCTATCATTTGAAAAACCATTACAGAGGGCTACATGGAAATTGACTATTTTGCCCTGGGTGTCCCACACTGAGCAGCTCCTGCCTCCCCAGTGAGCTCTATCAATCTAACGCTTGATTAAAGTGGTGGCCAGTATAAACAAAGAGTGATTTTGGCTCCTTGGACTGCGTGATCTGAATACTTCATAGGAGATGTAAAACTTCAAAAAAGTCAGAAAGAAATACATGTAATTTTCATGTAGTAGAAATACATTTGTTCAGCTTTGCTTTCAGTTTATCATCTCACAACCTCTCGGATTTTTCTAGACTAAGAATTAATTGTTAAAAGAAGTAGACGACTCACTACCAATATAACCATGTAAAAATATTCCATACAAACTCCTCACAAATACAGAAGTATTATCAGCAACACTTACGTGTACATACTATGTTTAAATGGGAGTACTCATTAAGAAAATTAGTGTTAGAAATAGAGCGGGAAGTTCAAACCCTCCTTACTTCCTCACCTCCAAACAGCTGACGAATCGAGTCCTGGAGTGGGTGTGAATGCTTGATTTGTTGGATTTGGAAAGTTACAGAGATGTAAGGGACACAAGCCTAGTATTCCATTGATGGGAAGGTGTAGGAGAAGAGGGTTTCTGTAGCTTCTCCTTGATCAATTCCTAATTTTTTATTTAATTTTTACTTTAATGGCTCAACTTTCCAAACTTCTCTGCTTTTATTTTCATCAATATATATTTGTTATTACTTCCTACAGGTAATTGGTGGTTAATGCATGTAGAAACTGAAAACATCTCTTCTTTAGATGTGTGATTCTGTTTTGGACAGGAAACCTTATTTGTACAGCACTGAGTTTGTCACTGTACTCGTCTTCCATGGGTGATAAATAAATTTGTTTTTTTAAACCCTACTGTAACTGTCGTTGTCTTTATAAGTCCTTATGAATTCTCCTTCACATTTTGACCTTGACCTCATGACATTTTCCATCAAGGTCAAGTTAAAGTGGACACTGATTTATTGTAAAGGATCACAAGCCAAAGGTTAGAAACAACAGGTTTTATCTTCAACAATGCATAGTATTATACAACATAAGTTATTTTTATGTATAATTTAAATCTGAAAGTACATATGTATATATATATATATATATATATATATATATTAATGAGAAGTTAAAAAGTATATGACCCTTTGAGTTATGTAAGTTGCCTTTCGGGCGGTGCTGTGGTGCAGTTTCTTGCCTCACAGCAAGAAGGTCATGGATTCAAAGGCCCCAGCCTTTCTGTGTGCAGTTTGCATGTTGTCCGCGTGGGTTCCCTCCGGGTGCTCCGGTTTCCTCCCACCATCCAAAGACATGCAGGCTTGCAAGTGGGCCACTGCCCCTAGATGCATAACATGTGTCTATCTGATATTTTACATGAGGTACAAATAATTATCAATCATGTCTTTTTCATCATAGTTCATGTATTTTGTAGCTGACTCCCATTTTGTGATGAACTCTTCTGGGTTTCATTTGTAACTTCTAATTATACATTTGGCCATCTTCCGAACTAAAAATGAACCAGAGGATGGATGCATTCCGAGTTGATGAGACTGCATCAATTCTCGCTTAATTTTACATTTTTAGTCAGATCACCCAAGAGAAAATATCCACAGGTTCTGATTAGGACTGTGACGCTGTGCATCCAATCCTCTAATCTCTGGGTGCAATGAAATGGCTGTGGCAGTGGCATGTGTAGCATGCGGCCCTTTGAACCTGCCACATCCCATGTGTCTGCCAATTCATCTTCCTGTTGATACGATCAGTCTCACGATTCATTATTTGTCTCCACTGCACATGTACAGTATCTCCTACGTGATTACAATAAAGAGAAGGGTGAGAAATGCTATGATGTCATTAATTTAGGCTGCTTGTCTCATTTCCACTTTACATGGGATTTGTTCAAAAACAGACAAACGAGCACCCTGAAGGATCATCCGTGCTCATTGTGTAAAACTGACATATATTCCTCATTCTGCTCATAAACTCAAAACTAGGCTGGAAAGATTAAATTTCATGCTAAATGGATGACTTTGCAGGAAGTCAGTTGTAGGAAGGTAATTAATCATTCGTTGGGTCCTTTCTGTGGCTATGAGCGTGCTCCCAGAGACCCCTGCTCAAAAAACATCTTGACATTTTTGTAATTACACCTTTTCTCCCCAGCGCAAAGCAACTCAGCAGCTGTTGGCAAACTGAGGGGTCACATTGGCTCAGCACCAATATAACAAGGCTGCGTGTTAAAAGCCATTTAATCCCACGGAAAACTTTTCTATTTTTCAGGCTATAGATTCACTTTCTAGGAGTTTACAATTTGTATTTCTAAGTGCAGCTATGGAGACTAATTCTTTTTCAAATCAAGAGTTTAAACAAAAACATTTGATAAGCCTGTAAAACACAATGCATTGGTGAAGATTAGACCAGTGGTTTATGGATTTTGATCCCTTGCAGTTTCTTGGCGACCCTCCTTGAGTTGTGAGCATTTCCACCAATGAAGCCTTTCCCTTTGAACAGAGTCCAAGGATGGGCACCAGATCAGAAATTACTCACATGGGTTATTTAGGAAGGAAATCTGTTTCATCGTTTAGGTTGAGGACCTCAACACAATCCTCACTTTATAAAACACAATGTGTGTAATCCTACATTATACCCCTTAAGGTATTAAAAGCTACATCATCAGCCATACTAGCGGCGCTGTGAGCCTGTAGCCTACTTGGGCACAGTAGTGCTTTGAGCTAAATGCTAATGTTAGCACGCAGACATGCTCGCACTGACAGTTCTAACACGCTGATGTTTCGTGGGTATAATGCTTACCATATTTGCGAAGGGATCACAAAGCCATTAGAGTTCACACTGAGTGGGACATCAGTGTCTCCACCAAACATTTCATGGCCATCCATCCAGTTCAGTTCAGTTGTTGAGACATTTCAGGCAAAACCACAAAGGTGAACCTGCTGGTCCCGCCACAGGAGAACTCAGGTATTCACCAAAGTTAGTAGGATTTTCCTCCGGGGGAACATGAACGTCTCCACAACATTTTGTGCCAATCCATCTGTTAGTTGCAGAGATATTTCAGTCTGGACCAAAGTGCCGGCCAGAAAATAATTTATAAGCATCAACAAGGGGGAGCTGTTTCAGTCATAGGTCTAAATACTGATTTTGTTTTCCAGCAGCTTTAACTCCCACCTGGGTCACACAGCGATGTAAATCAGACGCATTTTTTCAGGAGTGGTGAGGAAAAAAAGAACATAAATCAACTATCATAAATATCAATACATATGACCCAATCAGCTCTTCCCAAAGGCATGGACAATTACCAGCCTAATTGTGAAAATGAAAGTGGCCCACACAAAAGAAAAAAGAAAACCACATGTATTCAGACAGGCCTGCTCATTCAGCATGCAAAATTATGCATGCCGTAATTAATTTGCCATTAAGGCTGGATTGATGTCGCCTTCATGATGCAGACAACCAAGCCATAATTGCTTCTGGTGTTGCATTCACAGCTTTGTCTCATTACTGAAACAGATGCTAATTTAGCGGAGCAGCTTCAGGTTGACAGGTGTGTCGTGTGTGAAGTGTGCGTGTGTGTGTGTGTATGATCTTTCCGCTGTATTGGGCGACATGTAAAGTGCAGTGCAGAAGGGAAACGAGGAGTAGAAAATACATAATTATATGCGACAGCATGTTCACGGGGAGGAAAAAGTTGCTTTTTGGTGGAGCATCTTTTAATGGTAATGAATGGCACAGGCAGTAATTGGTATGTGAGGAGAAAGAAATTGAAAAGAGCTGTGTGAAGAGAGGAAAACAAACCATTCTGCTGAATTATTAAGCTGTTTAACTAAATAATTTGCTTTTGGACCTTGTAGTTTTCCTGTTCTTCAATTTATTAGGCTAACTGTAACCCTGCTCCTAAAAACCTTAACAAGTCAAATGAAGATAACTGATGCTTTAAAAGATGTTTATTCTTTTGACAATAAACCCTATCGATATATTTAATGGCAACATCTTCAGCTATTTTGAGAGAAATTATAATCATAACAAACATGAAAAAGTACAAAATATTCCTCCCCCCCACATCAGTTCATTGGTAAGTAACATGTCTCGGTCAGTGTTTTTTTTTTTTCATTGCAAGATAACTAAAGACTTGCGGGTGAGTTCAGATTCCACTTCTCAGGGCGTCTTGCATCCACAAACGCGTCCTCACATCTTCTTCGCCCGTTTCCTGGGTCTTTGGTTGAAGACGGGCGAGGTGCCCATCAGGGAGTCGGGCGAATGCGAAGTGTAGCTGCCGTCTGACGCGGCGCCCCCGGGAGAGGGTGCCATGTCTCCGCCCGACTCGCTCATGGTGGACATGGGCCCCCCATCCTCGAACACATCCCCGCCCAGGACGCCGTGGTGGTGGTGGTGATGATGATGGCCGGCCCCCTGGCCCTCCTCGCCATCCTGCGGCTCAATTTTCACCTGTGGCCACAAGGGGGAGTTGTTGGCCCCGCCTTATAAGAGAGAAGAACACATTTAGCATCTGTCCACGGTGACAGCTTGTTTTATGTTTAATAGCCACTGAGTGTTCACACAGTTCATATTTCAACAGAGCTACCAGGCATATACAGTAGCTACACTATAGCTGATGTGCGCCTTCTCAAAAGTGAAACTATATGTTGGGGCCACAGAGAGAGACCTCCTGGGGTCTGCGTGGGCTGCTTGTGTTTTCTGACGCAGGTAAAGCAAATTGTCCTGTTTTTAAATATCATCTGGATAATGTAACCAATCATATCAGGGGCAGTGGAAGAGACCTGATGAGGAAGCGGTTTAGTAATGTTTAGAGAAGGCTGGAGGCTCCCTGTTGGACGTGGCACACCCAGTGATTTACTGATGCAGATGAAGACTACAAGCAGCACCTTTAACTCCTCCACGTCGGTGCACAGCACATCAAACACTGAAGGTTTCATCTAGTGAGTCAGCACACTTCAATCCTCTCTGTAGAAATGTCAGAGATATATGCAGGTTGTGCATTTGAACGGGAACGCTGGTCTCACCTGAGGTGTGAGGAGAATGGTCACCGTCCAGGCCTGAAGCTAGCCTCTCGCCGTGGGCCCCGAGGACCCCCATGGGCAGAGCTTGGTCTCCAGAGGCCAGGTCGGCCTCAGGCTCTTCACTAACAGGGAAGGAGATGTCACTCATGGGCTCCTCCTTAATCCTCAGGGGCTTGGAGTCCTCCAGGGCCTTCTCTGGGTTCACCAGTCGCTCGTATTCCACAGACAGATCCTTACTCACCTGGAAGAGAAAAAAATCTTTTTTTAGTCCAATTTTACTGGTGAAAGTTCGCAGGCAAAGAAGTAAGAGGTGATCCAGTATTTTACTTCTGTAACGATCACATTATCCTTTCCTAGGATTAACACTGCTTTTCATATGACATAATTAAAACAAAAATGGAGCACTGGTCTGTGTGACATGTTAAACTTAATCACAGACACAAAGGATCCTCTCTACAGAGGCCCGTTGGCACTGAGGACAGCGAGACTCTCAGTTTGGTTTCTGTCTCACTTCCAAGCAGCTTGCTCACAAGTTGCCATACGGCCCCATTGTTCTCACTCACACAAGTTCTTTATGCTTTCTGAGATGAGTCAGCATTGTCGTGGTGAAGCCGTGGCAGCTTACACTGAAAAACACACCACGCCAAATGGGATTATCTTCATTCTTCATTTTTTGTATCACTTAATCTGCTGAGTATTATTTAAATTAATCATTTAGCGTACAAAATGTCAAAATATAGTGCAAAAATGCCCATCTTCATCTCCCAGAGGTTGTGTTGATATCTTCCAGTGTTTCCTCCCGGGGAGATTTTATTTTTGCCTGGTTGACCTTTCAGGCTTTTTAAAACTAAGCTGCTAAACTGCGCTGATTAACTTGCGCTAAGCAAATGTACCATGTGACCTATCAGTCTCATCATCAGTGCCGTTGAGGACGGTTAAAAAAAAACACTTCGTCATTAAATACTGTATGTGTCCTTGAGGTAGTGCTACTGCTCATTTTCATCATCATCGTTTGATATCGATAATTATCAGGATAAATGTCAAATCGTTTTTTTTTTTCAAGTTTAAAGGCTGATTTTTGCTCCTGAGAGACAGTTGAAGAAAGCAGATGGTTAATTGTGGTTTTAAACTTTTCTTTATGGTCAGAACATGATGAAGAGCGGATCACTTCACAAATCTGAATATTCTAAAAAATTATAATCAAATATTTTTTCAACAAATATGATTAGTAAATCATTTTTTTCCAGTCTCTCTTCTGCAGCTAAATAAATATTTTAATATAAAAATGAAGAGTTAATTTGTTTGTGATTCAAATTCATTTATTGAACATTTGTTATATTGTTATTGAGGAAAATTAGATTGAGATAATTATCATTACTTTTTTTTATTGCCCAGCCCTAAATGTGCATCTTTTTTGTTTTCATAAAAAAAAGCAATAATTTCTTCTGATGTTAATGGAGACTCTTTATCCAGCCTGGTTGGGCCATCTCCACTGTAAAATGTTGCCGGAAACCCTGCTCTTCAAATCTTTTGTGCAACCAAAACTCCCAAACCCACAGATATTCAATTTACAATGATACATTGTAAATTGAATGGAACTAGATAATGTTTTATGACTTGGCTTGATAAATAACTTAAACAATGAATAGATCGTTAAAATTGTTGAGAATGAATTTTCTGTAAATAGACATTTCAGTTGATCGATTAATCCTTTCAGCACTAAACCAATGACACAGACAGCAGAAAGAAACTACATCATAGCTTCAACTCTGCCAAACCACAGATATTAATATAGATACCATATTATATGTACAGTATGACAAAATCTTGGATGGTTGAAAAATTAATATCTTCTTATTGTCAAATAACACAGTTATGACCCTCTCCCAACCTCACCTGCAGCATGTAGCTGTGGTAGTCCTTGATCCGCACTTGCCAGAAACGCTGCAGGGCCAGCACGCTGCCGATGCCCACCTCATGGAACACTTGCTCCACCACGTCTGGGAAGGGACTGGCTCCGAGCCGAGCCTCCCGGTCCACCGCCACCCGCAGCAGGCGGGTGAGGCGCAGGTAATGCTCGTGGACCACGTCGGTCAGGGTCTCCAGCACGCTCTCCTGGGCTGACTCAAAGCCAGCATGGGCCAAGACGGTGGCCACTGACTGATAGAGGAGCTGCCTGCAGGAGGGCCAACTCAGCTCTGTGACAGGCTCGCCTTTACCCCTTATGATGGAAGAACCAGCGGAGATGAAAGGAGATGAATGATGACTGGTTTGCTTAACTGACTGAGATTATATATGTAAAATGTTGGATGATATGGAAAAACAAAAACAACTAAACCTGACTGACCTACACTTTAGATGCTTTACTAGATATGGAATGTATTTAATCACAAATAAAGGAGTGCAGCATCTTGGCTCAGACACCCTCACATTAACTTACTTATAGAAGTCACTTTCAGGGTCACTGTGGCGGAGCTGGAAGGGCTGCCGAGGAGCTTTGCTGTCCGCTGGTAGCAAGTCATCTGGCATGGCAGGTGGGGTGGGAGGATGCAGGGGCAGATTGGTATCGGCCTCCTCCAGCCTGCTGCCGCCCTCAGAGGACGCTGAGCTCTGACCCTGAGCCTGGGCTTGGGCCGCTGCCAAGAGGCCACGGAGGCGACGGACATGCTGACACAGCTGCACTGTGTGGATGGTGAGGCTGCAGGGCTCTGAGGGGATGTCCAGCATCGTGGTGGGCAGCGGGCGCTGGGCCGAGGGCTGGTGCAGGGGAGGGTCCTGCATCTCCACTGAGCGAAACTCGCGCTGGAGCAGGTCAAAGGAGCTGCGACTGGGAGGAGCCCCCGCAGGTCCCGGGATCTCACCCCAGTAACGCATCATGATGAGTGAGCAAACGCACCAGCCGGATTCAAACTGTCATTCTGAGAGCTGGAGAAGTGGAGAGGAAGTTGGAGAGGCCATCACAACCAAGGATGAAGTCAGAGACATCAGTTAGAGATACTTTAAAAAAGGCGTTTATTATATACATTTTTAGAACCCGCCTTCAAAAAAAATTCGTGCCAAGGTAAAAACCAGGCCAAATATTAGTCCTAAGCTGAGAAATGTAGTACCAATTGCATGGTGGGAAACATGCACAAATCATAGACAATGCTGTACTTTTCTTGTTATTACTTCGGCATACATCAGACCGCCCACCAACACGTTTTAAAGACGATATTATAATTGGATCGCATTCTAACGTGCTGGAAACGCAATTAAAAGTACTTGTATATTCATAGATGTATATGCCGAATCGTGAGGTAAATTGCACTGATTCACTTGCGCACCGAAGTCAAGGTTTAACAAGTGTGTATGTTTGCCGAACAGCAAGACAACACAGAAGGTACGGTATCTGACTGGAGTCTGGTTTGGTTGAGCATAAAGAGAGGTCGCAGCAACAAACAAATGTCATTCATGAAGGAGTCATGGCTACGCTACTAGCCAGCTAGTCAACTACGTAGCATAAATGTTTAGCTAGCTGGATTACATATAATAATACAAACGTAACTGTAACTCACATTACATAGAGGTGAATAAATCGTCTATTAATAATGGGAATCAATGGCGCTTGTATCTCTGCAGGAAGTTGCACAGGAACTAAGCTTTCTGGTCCTTGTTGCAAAAAACTCCGGTGAACAGTTGAACAAGACGTTTAGTTCTGCATCAAACCATTCATTTTAACTGGAGTGACATTATAGACTATACTAACGTGCATTGTTGTCTTGTTCTAAACTATTTTTCAACGACTTTTTTTCTGAACCACAGTCTTTATTAGCTCTTGCGTTCTTGAGTTTCATAGCTGCTCAGAAAACCCGGGCGACATTCACTGTCGCACCAAATAAACATGGCCGCCTCCCCGCCGTCAGACGTGTGTGTGAAAAATACGGATGAAGACATTAATTCTGCAATGGAAACGGATGAGTGCTCAGCCACGGAGGACGCGGGTGGCCGCGAAAAGAAAGACTCACACGAAAGTGAACCAGAAACAAAAGACACTTTTAAGAAACCGGCTCTTTTCGCAGCGCCTTCCCTCGCCAGCAAACGCAGCGTCGTTAGCGTCGCTGCTCCGTCCAAAGCCAAAGCTGCCGAAACAACAAGTGTGACAGAAAATAACGACGCTGAAGGCGTAGACAGTACGAGTGAGGATTATTCTGCTCCCGGAAATGAAAACAAAACCACAGACAAAAGCCAAGAAGAGGACAACAAATGCGGTGAAGGCAAGAAAGCGCCTCCTCCTGTCAAAACCAAACCAGAAGCTAAACCCAGGGTGCTCCCTGCTAAAGGGCCCCCGGCTGGTAAGTTCCCCCCTCTCCCATACACAGAGCCGCCCTGGGGCGGCATCGCTGCGGATGTCCCCTATGCCCTAGAAATCCTTAAAAACGGCACCATAGTGGACAAAGTGCCCCTCACACAGAGAAGTTACTTCGTGGTTGGACGTTTGCCTGTGTGTGACCTCTCTTTGGAGCACCCCTCCATCTCCAGGTACCACGCGGTGATCCAGTACCGCAGACAGGCCGGAGAGGGACAGTGTGTGGGAGAGGAGAGAGGCTTCTACGTCCATGACCTGGGCAGCACACACGGGACTGTGGTGAACAAGAACAGGATCCCCCCCCGAAGACCTACATCAGACTGCGCGTGGGACATGTGTTGAAGTTTGGTGGGAGCACAAGGCTTTTTATCCTGCAGGTAAATCATGATGTGGACCGCCTTTACTCACAACACTGACATGAATATGTTAAGGAGGAATGGCTGTGTGTGTATAAGCCAAGTGAGAAACTGCAGCTGGTTTTCACAAGGAAGAATCATGTGTGCAACTACAAAGACTTTTTTTTTTGAGTCTGACAATGACCCATCAGTGGAGTGCTCTTTTAACAAGAAAGCAATAAATATTCTCCTCCAAAAACACACATTTAGTTGATGTTTAACAATAAAATGCCCCACCCAAAAAATTACATTTTCACCACCTTTCCACTTTCCTCATTCCATAGGGTCCAGAGTTTGATGAGGAAGAAGAGTCTGAGCTAACAGTGACAGAGCTGAGGGAGCGAGCCCGGGAAACAGAAGGCAGAGCTGGAGAGGAGGATGATGGGAGATGGTTCTGATAACGAGGAGGAGGAAGAGGAGGAGGAAGGCGAAAGCAACAAGAGTCAGAGCAAACTGTCAAATGAAGACTCGGGCTGTTCGTGGGGAATAGGTGAGCTTGTTCTGCTGGTTGCAGGATCATGCTAGGTGTTGTCTGCTGTGTCATCCTGAGCGAGTTGGTACCAAGTTTCTCTCACGGCAAGAAACTAAAGAAACACGTTAATACTTTTGTTCTCTCCTCTTCCTGTCACTCCATCTGTCTCCATAAATCCCCTCTGCAGCTGAGGAGGCCGTTCCAGAGGAAGACGAGAACGAGGAAAACCCTTTTTCAACAGAGTTCCACGAGGACCAGGAAGCTGCCTACCTGAAAGACCCAAAGAAGGCGTTGCAGGGTTTCTATGACAGGGAAGGTGAGACGTTTTATTCTTAATCCACAGATGTCTAGTCCTTCTGCTTCTTTAATTTCTTGACTTTGACGTTGACCTCCCTTGTCTTAGGAGAGGAGCTGGAGTTTGAGTACGAAGACAAAAGCCATGGCAGCTGGCTCTGCAGAATAAAGTTAGTAACACAAAGCCCCTGATTTCCAATATGCCTGTATGCACACTTCACACCCTTTGCCAGGAAGGCTGTGAAGTGTGTAAAGGGTCACACAGTCCGTGTTGATGTTTCTGTCAGGCTTCCGGTGGATGATGCCATGGGCCGGCAGCTGGTTGCCGAGGTGACCCACACAGGGAAGAAGAAAGAAGCGGCCATCCAGTGCTGCCTGGAGGCGTGTCGAATGCTGGAAGCCAGAGGGCTGCTGCGCCAGGAAGCAGGTGTGAACGTGGCTCCGCTGGGAATGTCCCAAAGTAGAATTGTGAACCGCCATCCTGAGAGGTTACAGCTTGTAGTTATGGAAATCGCAGTAAAAGACTTTTTTTTTTCTCCTTTTTCTTTTACATCCTATTCCCAGTGTCCCGTAAGCGCAAGAAGAAGAACTGGGAAGATGAGGACTTCTACGACAGTGATGACGACACCTTCCTGGATCGAACCGGTGCTGTGGAGAAGAAGAGGCAGGAGAGAATGAAGAAGGCGGGAAAGATTGAGGAGCGGCCTGAGACCTTTGAGTCACTGGTACAAATCCGCTACTGTTTATACACACGACTGGGGAATATTACAATATTCTGATTCAGTACATCTTTATCCTCACCTTATAATGTTCACTATTGCCTTAGTGACACCCTGTTCCCCCCGAGGCTGCAGCACAATCACATGAGAATTCACAAAATGAATTGATTTACTTGACTAAACTAACTGTTAATTTAAAGTTGCAAATATTGTGAGATATCTTAGACTCCTCTGTGTTTTCTTGCTGCAGTGTTTCTACCCTGTGAAGCCACAAGTCCTATAAGCCACATAAGAGCTGCCTACATCTCCCATCTGTCAAAATAATGTTAATACCTGAACATAATAGATACAGATGCTTTTTGTCCTGGGAAAAAAATCACTTTGCTTTGGAAACAACTTTATACTGTATGGTGTATTTATGTAAACTGCACTGCTATAATGTTAAGCACACTGTGTGTTTCTGTGCTACTGATCATGTATTTGATTTTCATGTAGGTGGCCAAACTGTCAGAGGTGGAGAAGGAGCTAGCAGAGACTCAGAAAAAGCTCAGTGCTGGCAAGGGAGGTGAGTCACGATCCCCCCCCGCCGTGTGTGTTCCCTGCTCTGTGGACAGACGCCACGCTACATACAGACGCATGTTCTCCTCGTGTTACAGTGTCTGTCATCCCTCCTCTCAGACTCCTCCGGCTCTTCCAGCGAGGACCCGCTGGATGCCTTCATGACTGCGGTGCGAAGCGAGGCGGCGATGGACGCTGTGGCGCGCAGGAAGCTTCACATGCGCGTGGCCGACCTGCGCAAAGACGCTCAGAGGCTCCGCAGACTAGTCGAGCTCACGCGGCCCGCCCAGATGCCCGCGTTGCTGCCGAGGTTAGACGCAGTGCTGCGTTCAAGGGGTCACGCTGGTTGTTGTAGAATATCACTGTTGTGTTGCACTTTTATTTAAGCAAATGAACCAAAGTCCTAAAATAGATGCAAATTTTCCATTTTGATTATTTTACAGAAAACTACGGGAATGTGTCTTGTAGCTTCTGAAACTCTCTCTGGAGTTAACTGTGATAAAATGCATGGGGAAATCTTTTATTCCAATATATATTGTTATATATATTATATACCACATTTATCCACTACTTTGATGTGTGTTTGTGTGATAGTGGTAGCTCAGAGCCTGAGAAGCCTAAAAAGACCTTACCGCTGTTTGGAGCCATGAAGGGAGGAAGCAAATTCAAACTAAAGACTGGTACCATCGGGGTAGGTGTTGTTTCTCATGTTTGATAACTCAGTGCTCCGTGTCTTTCTCTCTACTATTGATTTATTTATTTTTCTTCTCTCTTGTAGAAGTTGCCTCCTAAGCGCCCCAACTTGCCTGCAGAGCTCTTCAACATGAAAGAACTTCCACCTGGTGCAGAAGAGGAGGAGGAGGAGGAGGAGGAGGAGGAGGAGGAAGAGGAGCTGCAGCAGGCAGAGAAAAATGAGGATAATGATGATGAAGAGCACGCAACTATAACTGAGACTAATCTTGACTCTGAAGAGTCCAGTGCATCCATGTCTCAAGAGAGCGCTCCCTCAGGGCGGCAAAGACCGCAAGCAGCACCGTCTCAAGAGCCAAAAGGTAAAGAGCCATAAGAAGTGAGGGAAGTTCTTTAAAGTAGACGTTAATAAGGAAGATGTGCCCTGTGTATTCTGCTTTTCTGAATTCTTCATATCATAAAATGAATTTCCTACGCCACCGGGTGGCAGTAGATTCGCAATACATTTCAAAAAGCATACTATTGCCGTGTGTCATCGGCACATAGTTATGTAAAGAAAAAGTCACTTATACATTTCTAGTTTGAAAATGGACTTTTTATTGATAAAATATTCAGCAAGGTGGAAAAAATATTTTACATTTTATGTGCAAAGTGGTGATGATGGTGCAGTGGATAAGACACACACCTTTGGTGTGGGATACCTGGGTTTAATTCCCACTGCCACACGTCTACGTCCACGAATGTGTCCGTGTGTCCGGCTCTGGAGCAGCTAGGGGTTAAGTGAGCAAGACACTGAACCCCCAGTTGCTCCAGAGTGCGACCCCTGACAATGACATTAAAAATGTTAATCAAATGTAGTGCAAAGTCAGGAAATATCTTTCTGTGACTCACATTTGCAATGTTAAAATAATTAGAGGTGTAGATCTTGCTGGACTGAAAATGCTGCAAGGATTTCTGAAATAGCTAACACTTATAAATGCAGTGTTGATTTGTTCTAAATTCGTAGATCAGTGCGTATCCTAATTTGACACTTAAATGTTTTGTTTGTATGACTGCATATCAGAGCAAAGCCACAGACAGAAGAGAGGTGAGGATTCTCCTGAAGCAGCTGAGCAGGTCCCTCAACGCAGCAGCAACAAGGCTGTGGCCCCATCCAGTGCAGGTGGGTACTGCATTTTATTTCCATATCAGTCAGCGCGCTCTCTCCGGTATTCAGGATTGGCTGCTCTGTGAGCTGATCATGTGTCAGTGGTCCTGGAGCACCATTTCTAATGTTACTGTACCTGCTGTTTGTCTCCACAGAGTCCAAAGCAGAAGGCGACCAAGAGCTAGCAGCAGAGCCCAGCACCAGACAGAACGTGAACAAGAAAATGATGGGCCCCAGCAAGGTAGGCCCCCCCCCACCCCCACCCCCCCACACACAGGAACCAACATGTATTTGTATCTTACAGAAAAGTGAAACTAAATTAAATTTCCTCATGCTTTGTCTCCACAGCCACCAGTGCAGCTCTCGGGACAGTATCCAGAAGACGACCCTGATTATTGTGTCTGGATGCCTCCTTCAGGTAAACATGACTATTGCAATACACTCCATTGTTGACCGATTATCATGTCCAGATCATAGTCAAGCTCGTTAAGCAAGCAGTAATCTTAGTGCTCTCTCATAAGTCACGTATAAGTTCTTTTGCTTAAAAACGTTTTCAAACCTGGTTAATATGGGCGAAATCTGGAATTCAGATATGACTACAGTCTACGCTGCAGACAGGAGGTACCCAGGATAACATGCCACAGCCCCAGTGGCATTCTTATGCTTTTACAACGCAGACTAACTTGACAAACACTCGTTGACACTGACTGGTTTGTATGTTCCCGGGCCTGCTGAGCTCAGGAATGGCGGGGGGGTTTAAAGACATGGTGAGAGGAGGTAAACAGGCTTTCACGGTCCATTTATGTGGCTGAAATTGCAGCGACGTTTTCTTTGTTCACCCAGGAATGCAGATCAAAGTCACTTAAAAATGATAAAATGCGTTGGAATAAAAATAATCCTTAAAACGGGTCCCAGACTGAGCTTTGATTCAGGGTCAGAACTAATTGCGCCGCGTCATTTTCAGATTGCGTTTGGTCTGATATACACACAGGTCACCAACTAGAGCGTTGCACTTTAATGGTCAATCGGGTGAATTTGTTCTTGCGGGAACATTTTGAGCGTTTTATATTTTCTCCCAACACGTATTAAGTGAAATGGTCTGTAAATATAAATCCTTTTGATGCTAAAGTTCTCGCTTTTCTCCACTCATAGGTCAGACTGGAGACGGCCGCACACATCTGAACGACAAGTACGGCTACTGAGGGAAAACTATCGGCGAGAGAGCTCTTGTGTCTCCACTCCACCAACTTCTACACTGCAGATAATACCTGCAGCACAAAGCCTCCTGTCTCCGTAGCTCTGACCACTAACCCCTCTACCCATCCCAGTCAGTGTGTGTGTGTGTTTGTGCAGCTGAAGTAACGGCAGCCTGCAAAGGACAAGCAACGATAAGATAATAATGCTGCACCTTTTTTATTTATCTTTTGGGGATATTTCCATTCTCAGACTGCCATAAACGAAAAAGCACCGATCCACTTCAAATTAAACTGGCCTGCTTGGGGAATTGCCCCCCTCAGAGCAGACACTGGGCAGTCAGCCTGCTGGCACTTTTCAACCCTGACGATAATAGAGATGGGTAGCACTTGAATTTTGTTCTTTTATTTGAATTGCATAGCATCCAAGCAGAAAATAGAAAGGGGCAGAGCAGGAGCAGTAACTGATCTGAATTCAGCTTTCTGGTGTTTGGCCGCTCCTCTTTCAGTTAAATCCACCTGACATCCAATCTGCATCCCTCCCCTATTTGGCTTCAGTCGATCGCTGGCATTACCTTTTTTTTTTTTTCCTTTCTCCAAAAGGAGTGTGTAGCAAGAAGGGAGAAAGAGGGAGAGCATTGAAGCAGCTTTTCTGACCATCTGGACACTTGGATGGCTTACTGGATGAAACGCAAGCTGATAATGACTCAAGCTAAGTGGAGTGTGTGTCAGCGTCTACAATGACACACACACACACACACACACAGCCCCAACCTTCTCAAAGTTCCCTTTTTAACAAGATCGTCTTTATGAGCGAGTCAGCTATTGGTGTGTGTTTGCCTAGAGCAGGATTCCTCGCTCTGTGAAATCCCACTCAGTGCTGTTCTGTTGGTTTACTGCCATACTCTCCACCCTCTTTCCTGTCATCTTTTCTCAAAACACAAAGTAAAGAAATGTAAACTGTATTTTGTTATATAAATGTATAATAAAACTGCCTGTATGTAACCTGCGAGTTGCTCTAAGCTCTCTGGCGTACACTTCTGGGCCTTCTTCACACCTAACCCAGTTTTGATGGCAGTTTTTTCTCTCTCTCTGTGTTTGAGAGACATCTGGCACAGAGGTTTGTGGTCTTGGCTGTAGATCTTTTCTGTGACCTACCAATCACTGACGAAGAGCATTCTTTCCATCCCCAAACGCAAACTGTCCTTCCACCTGGCAGATCCTTCTTATACACACACCTATGATGATGTGCCAGTGATGAAAGCCCATGCAGTGGTTCTATGCAGTTTCCCTTCTTTGTGCATGGTCGCGATGCTTTACAGTATATCCAGTCAATTCGGTTGAAGGCTAGTGAACCTGGAAAGTGCAAAATTGTCATAAAAGTTGTTGCGCAAAACATGCTGACAAGAATGAATTACATCCAATGTTCACTCTCCTTTTTAGCTCTGTTTTGGTCTTCAAACCTCCTGATTATTTTGATGATGTTCACGGAGAGCGCAGTCCCAACACGCCAGTCACATTGTGTTTGACCACTCAATTATTACGATTTCCCCCTTTGTCAAAACATATATATATATATATATATATATATATATATATATATATATATATATATATATATATATATATATATATATATATATATATATATAACATACTGATCCAAATAAAAATCACCTCCTAAACAAGAGGCCACAGGGCATTTATTGATTCGTTTTGTGCAACAACGGACGAAAACTTGTCACAATGTTACATTCACTTCGTCGAAATCTTAGTTACAGTGGTGACGTTGTGTTTAATGAATTTATCAGCTCGTTTCAGGAGCAGAGAACTACCTCAAGTTTCATTCAATACGACAGGAATGTGATTTCAAGGCATTAAGAGATCTTTTTAAAAAACACTGGGATGTTTTACATAAACCAGTGGTCCTCTTCTACCTAGAAAGTAATGAGGTACAATAATAATAATGGGTGGCACACTACAAGTAGGCTATGCAAAACATAGCACCAATTACACTTGCCAAATGTGCAGCAAACTATTCTCATACTTCCTTATTTTCACATACCTCTCTTTCTGCAAAACAGTGGAATTCATGCAAGGAAAGAGGATACAAGCACTTAACTCACTGCCTGGACTAAGAGTGACAAACTCATTAAGAAACGTACATCGTCAAAGGTCAACTATTCAACTACATACATGTTCGTTATAGCTCGTCATGACCTGCATATTCAATAACACATCCAAAGAAGTAGTTTTTTAGACAGACAAATGTGACCACTGTCTATGTTCATCTCAACAATAACAAGATATCAGGTGACTCACCTCGCCATGTGAAGTATATATAGTTATCAAGAACCTTACAAGATGTCCAGTAATCACATCAAAGGAAGAAACCTTGGAACAATTTGATTGTCTTACATGCATTATTTCCCTTGAACACTGATCCAGCCCAGAGCTAAATCCAGGCGTCAGAATGGTTGGCCTTATCCTTTTGTATCACCTGTGGTCCACAGTCCATGTTTGTGTCTTGACCACTCTTCCTCCAATCACAGGATCTTTTCAGAGAGAGCTATACATACAATACCTGAAGCATCCTTAGAAACGTCGTGTTTAGGCCGTTTTATACCCAAAGTGTTCCTGTTGATTTCATGTGGAGAACACTGATCAAAGTGACAGCGTTACAGGGTGCGATTACCTGAGTGTGCAATAGTTCGCTCATCAAAAAAAACGTCTTTCTAGCGGTCAGTTTCTCGAAAGCAGCTCCTTGGCCTTGCTGCAGAAGCCCCAAAAAAAAAGCAGCCGTCTGGGAATGAAGAAAGGAGGGACAGGAGTATCTGGTGGCGGATGAATTTCACTATGAGCAGGGAGGATCCTCGGACGGGGTCAGGGGGCTGCAGGGGGGCACTGTGCTCAAGGAGCGGAAGGCGAAGATGGAGGGATCGTAGGTGTACCTGGGCGGAGGACGACTGCCTGTCAGATTCTGAGGACACAAAGAGAGAGAGGAGCGGTCATGGTGGTGAGGTGTTTGGGTTCATCCAGCTTTTGAGCTTTATCCGATGGATGACGAGGCGAGGATTACCTGCTGCTGCCCTTGAGATATGGTATTATTGGTCAGTTACAGTATGTCAGTCCACGTCAGCTGTGACATTGTTTTTTTTTATTTATTTTTTTTGCAGCATAACTGTGAGGCTGTGACACAAGGCTGAGAAAGGTGGCTGAAAACCAAACTACCAGTGGTTAGGGAAAACGACTGCACCTCGTTAGAACATTTTCACACAGACTGTTTTCATCCACACTGCAGTGACATAAATGCTTTTCCACTCACAGAGCCACCCCCCTCTGTGCAGAACCTCACTTCTCTACAAGCCCTCTGTCTAAAATTAGCCCTGGTCATTTTCCTCCGAACAGGAAACGACAGGAAATGACTTTGTTGGATTTGGCAGTGAGGCAGCACTTTCTCCAGAGCCTGCTGAGGGGTGGGGTTGGGGGGGGGCGGGAGGACCTTGAGACAGATTTGTCGTAATTAGGAGCTGATCCCATGGAAAAACCTGAGTGTGTGTTTATACGGATAGCTGTATATTCTCATCGTCAGGCGTTAAAGAAGACCTCTCGGAGAACGGACATAGATGCATCCCTGTAACGGCCGGATTTCATTCAGATGCATAGAAAGTGCCCACTGCTAGGAAAAGTACCCAGTGACATACTGTAGGTGCATATGAAATCAGACCTTTACCAGTACCTTACTCCATGTGTGAGGCTACAGGTGTTGCTATGACTTCAGCCAACATCTTGAGGGATTCAGTACTGACAACTGAGCCAAAGTAACACGGCAACAATTCCCATTACCACTTAGTGCTGTTTTATCTGCCGATGTTTGTATAAACAGGCAAAAAGTGAGAGGTGGAAAAACAAATCGTAGCCCGAGAACAAGTTACAATAAACTTGATAGATGTGAACTGCGTTAAGATGTTCTCCATATGGTAGCTGTGAGTCAGTCCAACTGTGGGGGAAAGTCATACATCAGGAAGGCTCCCTGTCCACATTGGCAACGTTGTCCTGTGGTTACATCTGCAGAATGATGGACATTTAGGGCCCAGAAGGGGCAAATAAAGTACAAGTCCCAAAAGTAAAAGGCTCTCTGTGCAGACATCAAAAGGTAAACACCAGTAATATAATATTCCACATGTGCTGGTGCTTAACTATTTGAAATCTCTTTCTACAGATGTAGGGTTGTTAGTTTCTCCTGTCCTGTATTAATGTAGGCCCCAATCTGTACATTGGAAAAGTTTCCACACTGTGTTACCAGCCCTCTGTTAAAGGACTGGTTAGGCCTAGGGGGGCACTGGGCCAGGAGCCCAAACAGTCTGGTGGCCCTGACCTATAGCCTGTGTATGAGGTGACTATTATTTCTTGTTGTGTTGATGTCCTGGTCATCCTGATCATGATGTTTTCTCCTGGCCCACTGGGAGCCCAATGAAATTGTGTCTAGGCCCATACCGAGTCTGGCCCAATATTTACTTGTGCAGAAATTATAACCTACAACAGAGCTTTCCATTGATGGTTCTCTATAATATTTCATCAAGAGAGGAGGGTCAGTGTGGATGTGCTGTTCCAGGAAGGTTTGGTAAGGAGTTGGGTAACATCCCATCATCTCCACTGTGAACAAACTACGTCTGCTGCTAGGTGGGGAGGTTTACATGCCTGTGCCAAGTTATATCGCTCTCCTCAGCCAACTCTCTGTAATGAACGTCCAACTATTCCTCAAACATCTGTTTGTCCTAATGCTAAGACCAAAAAATGCCTTCACGTCACTTCCCCAGCCGTGCAGTTTACTTCAATCAAAAATCAAAGGGGTGTGCAGCAGTGTTCATTCCGTTTAGTTTTCCCCTCCATATCTGCACCATTTCCCTCACTCACTCATCAATCTTTCCCTTCCTCTCCGCCCATTCTTTACGCCATCAGTCTTGCCCGCTGCAGCCTGGGAAGCTCTCATCACCCTGCTCGCCTATTCCCCTCCAACCCCTAGAGGCAAGGAAGGCCTAAGCAGCAGCAGCCAAAACTGTATTTTCTCCTACTGCTTCCTCATGACCCCTTTAAAACACGCAACCACACACACAACCACCACCATCAGCCACCTTAACCTCCCGTAACAACTCCCGTGGCTGAATGCGTGAATCCAGTGTCCAAGCCGGGGCTCCATCCAGATCCAGTGTCTCTTCGGGATTCTGGCCAGGTGACAGAGCGCTGACACTTGACCGATAAAAGAGGGATAGAGAGACAGGAAGAGAGGGGCAGCGGCCGAGAAAAGACGTTAACAGAGGAAGAGAGAGTGGATGGAGAGATGGGATGCACAAAGGGTAGACAGTGGACACAAGCCTCCAAATGGCTCATCAATCCAAAGACTCACTGTGCACTCACTTCAAGAAAAATCTATGAACTGGAACATACCCAGTGCCCACAGACGTCACTGACAGCGACAACAACACTACCAACCACGCCAGCAAGAACAGAGGATAATGAGCAATATCTATGTATCAGTGGAGCTAAACAGATAGCAGCCGGCCGGGCTATAAATGGAAAATGACTTCATCCCTGGAAATACACCACAAGGGAACCGCGCAACACTCCACCTCCTCTTCCTCCTCCTCAGCTCAATCTCTCATCGCCACTGACTTGTTCTTTCTAAACCACTCTCAAAGATGATCCTCAGTTCTTTTTTCCCCTTATATATCTGTACTGATGACAGATACCTATATGGAGGGCTGGAGCAGCCTAGATGCTGTTACAGTTGGCGTAAGTGTGTATGTACATAAACAAGTGTGTGCTAAGGTTCCATTGACACTATCCCACACAACGTGATAATAACGTCACTTTTCTCACCACACTGTGCGTCCTTCTGGAGTACCCTGCTCTGTGCCAAGATGCCCGGGCTTGTTCGAGTCGACTCTCCGTCAAGCTTCCCCTTAACCCACTACAAACAAAAAAACCAACCCATACACAGTTGCAGAGCTGAGCTGGTGGATGATTATTATCGGAGGTTGTGTTTGGAAAACCACCTTCCAGGAAGATCAGTTGGAACACAGTCTTGGGAAAATACCTTGTGTAAGCTATTTAGGCGAGTAAATGTGCACTAATGGGACAAGTGGAAAGCTCTGCAATTAAAGGCTGCTGAGTGAGATCAAGAGATCAAACAAACCTGAAAAGGAAAATAGGAAACATTTTTCTTCCTTTCTCTTTGTCCTGAGCATCACTGCAGTAAACAGTGTTTAGCTGGGCTCTGATTGCAAAAGGAATCTGACAGTGCTATCAGATTTTCGGACGTCTCAGGCATGGCTCTGTTGCTAGCAGGGCATGGGAACAAACGCTGTTGCCAGATGCTGTCCCAGTATGCAGTTGGACTGACATCAAGGTGCTGGCGACAAGACAGGCCGGGCTGTTCACGGGGGCTGAGCAACTTTGCAACCTTATCATTGCTGTAATGGACACCCTGATCTGGACTGTCTATTATGGGTCTGCATAAAAGGAAAGACTGTGTGTGTATATTCAAAAAAACACCACTTGTATAAACAACGTATCTTGATGACGGCCATCAAAAGGAGTTTTTAACATGCCATCAATTGTTTGCATTCATCACGACAAGACTATAAGAGGGTTTTGTTTATTTACTGTGGGAAACTAAGTTAAATAAAAATGAACTCACCCGAATCTTTATAGTCCGCGTTTTCCCTCCACAGTTCTTTTTCAGCAGCATTTTCTGTGGAGATGGGAGAGCACAGAGTTCTCAAGTCAATTACACCTTCTGCGGCAGCTTTTATGGACAAAAGCTGTGTAAAAGCCGCATCTTTGTGCAACTTGCCCACTTTTTTTTCTACAATTCAATAACCTTTTTGTGGGCTGCTGTGAACCCAAAAAAATAAATGCAGCACAACGGTCTGGATAAAGTGATAAAATGCTAGGTTTACGTGCATGTTGTTTCTAATCAAGCAGATCGGTAAAATTCAGCCATTTCACAATCATTATTTGAACAGTAAGCTTTACGTTAAAACAGCAACACTTGTGTGACAAGAACTGTGCACTGGCAGTCAACTAACATTAAATCAGGATGATCAAGGAAGTGAGGCAAATCCAGCTGTCTCACTAAACTAAACAGTCGGCCCGTGAAGCTTATGCAATATCCTGTCTCCCACTCCCCCTCCATGTCCACGCAGCTCCACTATTCTCCAAAAAAAAAAACAAAAACAAAAAAAAAAAAACAGCGGGGGTGGAGGGACCACACAATCATCAAATTGTCTCGAGTTGGGGAGGTAGCTTCTAAGGGGGAAGGGAGCACAGGAAAGAATGGTAACACAAGACTCCTGCTGTTGCGATGTGGGAGAGAGAGCTGGTGTGCACTTGCCCTCATGCTCACCTCCTGCCAGCCCTTATCTTTTTTTTTATCAATGACACTACAGTCCATGTGGGTGCAAGCTGCTCGAACGAGAACTAATTCAGCTTATTAAAAAAGTTAACAGTACTGTGTGTGAAGTTACTGTATGTAGATTTAGTCAATCGATATTTTATCCAAGAAAGTTTTTTTTTTTTTTTAAAAAGGGCCATAAACATGGATTTACATGTTTAGCCAATTCACTACGAACCTTCAGTATCTTATGATTGTTTTAGGATGTTTTTTGGTGGTGGTGGGGTTATAATATAACTAGTTAACACTGTAACATCAACACACCAGTGGATTTATTTTTTTAAATCTGCACTTAAAATGCAACCGTAATTTTATTTTAAAAACATGAAATGCCAAAAATAAAAATAGGCATCCTGGTCAATCTGAGAGATTACTCATTGCAAGAAGGTTTTGTTTCTTCCAGGTGATTTTCATGATATAATAAAATGAATAGAAACCAGTAGGTAGGAAAATTAAGAAATTGCTGGAAGTAAACTAGCTAATTAATAATACTGCCATTGTCCTCTGAGCTACCAGTTTGTATTTTTAATTATATTATATTTTGTAGAGTCGAAGTATTTGTGCCCAGAGGTCCGACATATTTTGCAAATGACCAACATCTAACACACAAATTGTTGTTCTTTCATGATGATCAGGCAAACAAACAACAGCACTCCCACATTCAACAAGTTCTTGTCAGCTTTTACAGAGGAGCAAAAGAAAGCATTCTGACTGGAAACATCACAAACTGGCATGGGATGTGCACGGCCCAGG
The DNA here is from genome assembly GCA_024633595.2 of Lepomis macrochirus. Lineage (NCBI taxonomy): Eukaryota > Metazoa > Chordata > Actinopteri > Centrarchiformes > Centrarchidae > Lepomis > Lepomis macrochirus. The sequence continues at coordinate 5,759,460 of JALXJV020000022.1, read as the reverse complement.
GCCGGAGGGCTCTGCAGCTGGGGATTAAAACTGCTCAGAAGATGATTGGTACTCATCTCCTGAGCATCAGTGATATCGGTGAGGTGAGGTGCCTTACGCAGAGCCCAAAGGAGACTAAAGGACAGTTCCCACCCAGCCACAGCCTGTTCACCCTGCTGCCTTCTGGGAAGAGATATAGCCGCATCACCAGACTGCAGAGCAGCTTTTCCCACCAAGCTATCAGACTCTTAAACTCAACTTCATCCTCAGCACTGCTCCATTCACTATAGTTTATTTCTGTTCACCATTTTTTTTAAATAATTGATACTGTTTTAATGTATTTTGTCTTCTACGTGGCAGAAGGCAGTTACAAAACACACTTTCACTCACTTGTGACAATAAAGCTACCTACCTACCAAGTGGACAAGGATTAGCATGCATGCGGGAGGCTAAAAGCAAAGCGGCCACTGATCGTTTAACCCTGCCTTTAAGAAAAGTATGACATGAATATGACTAAGGCTCAAGCTAATGCTCGTCACGCCAGGGCGCAGTAACCATGCTTCTCAATCACTTTAGTCCTTAGAGAGTCCAGGATCAGTACTGTCCACAGAGGAGTTTGTGAACAATTGCACTTTGACATTGTTTCAACATTCTCCCAGCAAAACAGGGAATAGTAGAACGAAAGTGATTTCTGTCCTTGTTAGTTAGTACATGGAGACATTGTGTAACCCCCCCCCCTCCCCCAACAGTCCTCTTCACCTATTCATATATAACTTCTGTGGTCTAATTTTTTCCTAGATAGCAGTTGTGCACAGCTCCTCTACCTTCCACACATGTAAAAAAGGATTCCCCTGGTACTGACACCTTTAAATTGCTTTTTTAAAAAGGAACCAGCTGGATCATCTTTCTTTCTTAGGTTTAAAGCCCCGGGTGGCATATGTGAAAGAAATTACATGGTGATGGTGTAGAAGTTGAGGCAGACTTTGGGACTGGAAGTTGTCCAGCTAAAGGGTTAATGGGAGACTGGAGTTGCGTCTGCTAGCTACCTCTGTAGGCCCCCTATTGTATTCTCTGCAGCACCTCCCATTCCACTTGACTGAGTGTGCACACTCTCACACACACAGACACACTCACTCACTGTGGCACCAGACACACACTGACACAGCAACAAACTGACAGACAGGAGGATGTACACATGCAGACACAAAAAGACAGGATGATCGACGCGTACCCCAGTATTACACACACGCACACACGCACACAGTCCTCCTCTTTTTTTCTCTTCACCCCTCACATTACTGCCCGCTGTCTCTCATCATCTGTTCTTTCCCTCTAAAAACCCTATGGGCATATGGACCCCTGAAACCTGCAGTTTCTCTCTCTGCAAACACACACACACACACACACACACACACACACACACACACATGCACACCCTTTCCCATCCGTGGTGTGGGCCAACAAGTCTATTGGATTTTAATGATTAGTGGACCAGCTTCTCCATGACTCATTAGTGTCTGTCGTTTTTCTGTTGTTTATTTAATCCTCTCCTTCTGCCTCCACCCCACTCCATCGTTTCCCCTCGCTTGCCAGCCTTTGTGAGAAACGAGGTCGGACATCTGCCGTTCGTGCCTCCCTCTCCTTCATCCCTCTCCAGCCAGACCACCGTGGTGGCGAGCGTCCGGCTATGGAAAGGAAAGACTTTGTTTGCTTGTGCGAGAGCGTGCGCGTTTGTGTGGCCGTGTGTGTGTAGGGTAGCCGGTTAGACTGCTGGGACATCATTGTATTTTTGGACCAAATCCTCGGCCCGACATCCCTGTTTGAGTTGTTCGGGAAGGGGGGGGGGCTCATCTGCTGTTTTGTACTTTTGACGTTTTCAGTGGAATACAGATATTGCAGGATCACAATGTGTAACAGAAGAAAACACATAATGAGCAATGCAGCTTTATTGTATACCCTGGTTATCAAGAATTAAAGTCAAAACTAAACTTCCCCAAACTAAACGTCCTAAGGATACGTGAGACACAAACAATTTGAGAGACAATTTGTGCAACAATTCTGCAGATATTAATTTATCAGCTACGTAGTGCCCTGGGAAATTAACTGTTTGGTCATGTACATATACTTAAGTACTGTACTGCACACTTCTGAGGTATTTCCATTTTAAGCTACTTTTTTACTTCTACTCCGCTACAATTCAGACAGAAATATTGTACCTCTTCCTCCACTACATGTATTTGAACAGTTTAAACTTTACTAAATAAGATACAAAACATATGATGATCTTATAAAATATGATGCATTACTACAGGTTAAAGTAGTTAAGATTGGCTCCACCTCGACCAGGTACAACATTTATGTGCTACTTACACATTAATACAATAGTAATAATAATGCAATAGTGTAATAGTATAATAGTATACCACTCATAGGGGGCATTTCTGCATTGAGTACTCACAGTTTTGATTCTTTATGTGTATTTAGGTGCAGTGCTGAAATTTTGTGCAGAGATTGGTTCCATATTTAATTATGGCTTGGACTACTAACCTGTTGCATTTTCTCGAGGTCCAGACTGGGCCTCCCCAGCTCCCCGCCGTAACTGTGCCGATACTTTCTGTAAGGTGCTGACTGGTCGAAGTGAGTCAAAATGATGGGCCGTACCACTGGCTGCACCACCTGCAGCTGAAAGCGCATCGGGGGTGGCTTGAGGCTACGTGGTGGACTGGAGCTGAAGAGTACAGGGCTGGGGGAGGCAGCCAGGCATGCACCCTGCTCGACCAGCGGCCTGGCAGAGGCAGCCGGTGACCCGCAGCCACAGAGGTCCCGCACCTCCTCATCACTGGAGGCACTGCTGTGGTGATCGCCGTGGCGCTGGGGAAGCGCCGACACCCACTTCCTGTTGTCACCGCAGCTGATTCGCTCGAGCTCTTCCTCTGAAGAGTGCCGATCCAGATTGGCATCTAAAAGGAGGCGGAGGCGCCGTAACCGGGCTGGAGAGAGGGGACCCTGGTTGTGCTGCTGGCTTGTGGCCAAGGGGGTGAGGGCACAATTTCTCCGTCTCTCTGAAGGAGTTGATAAACAGGACATGTCAAAGGAGAAGGTGGAGGCATGGTTGCAAAAGGGTGTGAATGCTCTTATTTATAAGCTCTAATCTAGAGGTCTACCGATATGGGTTTTCAAGAGAGCAGGGTGGCCGATGGCTGGTTTATAATGCCGATAACAAAACAAAGTTCATGTAAAATTCCTTTATTCCATGCAGAGCCCAAACTAGTACAAATGATTATCTCAGCCAGTAACATGTTGCTTTTAATAATTAATGAAATAGAAAAAACACTTGGTTCTGCTGTAGATTTCAGAACAGGTCTGGTGTTTAAGGGAGAGTGGGGTAAAACTGCATTATTCTCTACAGTATAACAATATTTATTTAAAGCCAGGAATGGTGTTAGATTAGAGCTGCCTCGTGAGAGTAGCTATCAGCAGATCTCAGATTATCTCAAAATGACAAAGATATCGACCTTATTGGCATATTAATCGATTAATAGGTCTATCACTAATACTATAATAATAATCTGTTGACTTGAAACATCTAATTATAATGTGTGAGAATCAATAAGTGAGGTGGAAGATCATCATCTATTTAAAATAATTTGGTTGACAGAGGGCACTCACCTCTGTCAATCTGTGCAAGCTCCTGGTTCTCCCCCTCGGAGTCATCGCTCTCCCTTCCCTCTCCACTGCCATGGTAGGAAATCTGGAAAAAGGAATGAGCTTATACTGTGGGTCAAATATTCCATATGGCAACACCTCAAAATGTAACCGTTACATAAAGAACAAGAATATGCAGCATCAGTTATGAAGTATGGTTTCACTTACAAAGCCCAAAGAATTAAAAGGCAAAACTTTAATCATTACAAAGATTCAATCCAATTCCTAATCCAGAGCTCTGTAAAGTTTTCTTAGTTGGCAACAAAAACACACCGCTAACAAGCAACACGGACATAACCTGGGCTTCTAATGGAAACAAAAACACTGTCTACACTAACCAATTGTTGCATGGTCATATCTACAGTTACATACAGCACAGACGCTTAAAACCACACAAGGCACGACTAGTTGAGTCACAGCTCTGCTGAAGTTCAGGCTTTCTTTCTTTTCCCACAACCTGGACCAGTCTGTCTGTTTAAAATCAGTTCCTACAGCAGTAGCAACAATACAGACATCCTGCAGACTGCAACGCTAAGAGTTAAGTAATGCGCCTCACACTCAGTAATTACCACTCCGAGGCCTCGCTGAACAGCTGCCATCTGTGCTTGTGCGTGTATGCTTACACACATACATCCACACAAACATACAGTGTCCTCCCTTCTACTCTCTAATGCACACACACACACACACACACACACACACACACACACACACACACGGACACACACACCTCCTCTTCTGAAGCTCTCCAAAAAGAGGGAAAAGGGAGAAAAGAGCCAGGGCCTGTGAGCCCAATGAGGGCAGACAGTATTCATTTCATGTTAAGTGTGAATTCCATGTATAAATTCACAGACTGTTCACTGTATATTTCGGTAGAATAAAAACCAAAAGGCTACTAGCCTTTATACGTAGATACAGAGAGATACAACATAGCTGTATCTCGCTTTTTTACATTTTAAATGTCAAGTTGTTTGCAATTTCACATTGCTGTGTATTCAAATTTAAAAACATTCCCAACTCCACTGTAGCTGAGATATGAAGTTTACTAAAATGAACACATACTTTCATAGGATCCTATATGTGAAGTTTAATGTACATATTCAGCATAGTATGTTCAGTAGCTTTTATGGTTTGTAACTAAAGAAAAAATTGCATACTTTGGCATTACTAACTTCCATCAGAATATATATACCCAAAAAGCTTCCCATACCGATTTGTGGTCCAGAATAGTACTGAATTGAAAATAGGGTAAAGGATATACACGTAACTTAATTTTTTGAGGTAGGATCACAGTATTGACTCTGTTTTTGAAGCTATTTGGATTTGGCCTGATTGCAGTCTTCTTTCTTTTCAATGGTACACGAGCTGTGGGACAGATTCTCAATGAACAGGCCCAGAGCCAGCGCACAGGACAAAAAAAAAAACTTGGCTCTCGAGGAGTCTCAAGTTAAACAGCGTGACTTGATGAACTCCATAGGAAACTTGCACTGAGGAATAACTGTGGGAAGGGAAATGTACTTTGGCTCATGGCTTCAGCTACACCGTACACTCTAGTGAATTATAGTTGGGTAGAAGAACAACAGAAACGTAGCACAAGTTTAGATCAGTTATAGGATTTGGGCTGAGGTTTAACAATTAAGAACAAGACTTGTTATTGCATTTCATGCTCTGTCGCAATATGCTGTAATAACTGCATATTGACACACACTCACACATGCAGTGCATTGGACCAAGACCTGACATGACAGCCTTCTACTTCACAGACACACTGTTTACGACTGTAGCACTAACCACCTCTTGATTAGCTCGTTACACTATGTGAGAAATTACTACTTTACAAAGCAGGTCTGCCAGTGCAAATCTGAGACTGACTGCATGTACAAGTATTTGAATAAGTTTCACTCCCAAAACTGTTTTAGATCCCCAGTCAAGCGTGGCTTTTCTAGACAGTAAAAACCTGAGAGAGGACATAACATTCAATCACAGTTCTCTGATATCAGAATGTAATGAATTGTTGTTACACATGGCATCTGGTCTTCATGCAGTGAGCCTGTGTGCGAGAGAGAGCAAGAAACATGTTACATTAACATTGCATTATTGCATTAACCCCCGTTTTCTACATTGCAAATACTCTTTCATACTATGAACTTCTGCAAATCCTCTGGTAAATATTTTGCACATTCCTGCACATATTGTACAGCTGTTTTATTAGAATAACAGTCATATATTGTATCTTATTGTCAATTTTCTATTTGCTTCTTGACTTGTACTTGCTTTATCTTTCTTTATACTTGCTACATACTGCAATATATTAGTATATACAAAGCATGGCAAATTCTATATTCTATATTTATGTAAACCTACTTGGCAATAATCTGATTCTGACAACTTTGTGTTTTTCAGTGAACAACATATTATACGGTTATTGCTTTGGCATAGCTAGCTACCACAAATACTGGGCTGTGTCTAAGTGACATTCAGTTTATGGTTTGATAGGATGGCAGGGCTTCCCCAAAAGAAAAGGAATAACACGGTTTCACCAACATACTCATCATTCCAGCAACAAAATGTGGATTTTTCATTTCACCTAAAAATACACCAAACATATATTTTTGTTGTTTCTGGTCACTTCCAGTTTTTCATTCTTTATTGTCAGCTGCTGTATAAGATTGTGGTTAAGCCTGGCTTGCACCACTGCAACCTGGATAGGCTGCCTCATGCTATAATCCCAGCAGCTAAGCATCGATACTGCCTTTCCAGACGTTTTTCCAGAACATTCACTGTTGTAAGCTGCTTCACAAGACCAACAGTATTTGTGCAAAAGAACTACTCAGTGCAACAGACCCATTTGTACTCCGTTTGTGTTCGCGCTACAAGATAAGGAGCTCCATGCAAAGGAGGGAGAACACAATGTATATCTCAATCAGATATCCAATCAAGGCCAACCATCCCCACAGGCTGATTAGTCATTAACATCAGAGTCACACTAAAAACAAAGCGTGGTGAGGAGGCCTGTCGAAAACAAGTGTGAAAATGACATTTAAAAAGCTAAATGACGCTCTGCTGCAGCTTCCACATTAGTGTACTAGAAGAATCTCTAATAGCTTCAACAAATCATAGCTCAGAATGACTGCATCATTCAAACATTATCTTCAAGTCAATCACTGTCAACATCTTGTCCACCTACTGAACTTCTTCAAATTATGTGTGAGGTGAGGATTTGGACAGCTAACAGCCATGAGAGCACCGTGGCCCTGCAGTGCACCTAAGAACATCTGCACCACACTGGCTAGGCCACTCTTTCCATCTTTATAATCACACTTGTGAAGTGTCCATAAAGTTTACAGAAGAACTCCATTTAAGAAGTCTGAGACCTGACCAAAAAAACTGTACGGTATTCATGTTTATAATCCTTAAAAAGGTACACGCTAACATATTTAAGCACATGTCTGCATGAATTAGAATATCACATTTATCAACTGTGGGTGACAAAATGACATGCCGGCTCTCATAAATCGGCAGGTTTAGATGAATTGTATGAACTCTTTTTAATGTATATATTGTTTTACACGAGTGACCATTAAGGCAGCTGGGACACATAAGCAAAGTAAAAGTGACCCTTGCATGAATAAAACATTTAAAAAAACTGCTTTGTGCATACATGCAAAGACAGACAAAGAATTGTGTGTTTCTGTGTCAAGAACAGTTGAATGAAATCCTTGTCAGTCCCTTGCATCGCTGAGCAGCTTGCTAAGCTGGATCAATGGCAATGTCACACAGCGTACACACACCACCAAGTTCACACACATATCAGCTTTGCTCTGTCCTGCGACACTGACATGGACACTGTCACACCCCATTCCCCCTCTCGTGAAAACACGCAACAAAAGGGCCGGAGATGGTTGATTCTCTTTCTCTCGCAGTCCAGTGGATCTTCCCCATAGTGTAGCATAAGTACTCGTGATTAGTGTTGAGAAGATCCTGAAATAGGTACTGTAACAGTGTCTAAGAGACATTTAGCCTCTTTTAAACTGTCCCGAAATGGCCAGTCAGCCCCCGATCACCTAGTGAGCGCTGCAGCAGCAGACTTCAAACTCAAATATTATCTGGGTAACTTGTGAAAAAGATTAACAGGACAGAAAGTAATTATGCTACAACAAATCCTCTGACTCAATCCACCAGAGTCAGAATTCTGATTTATTAGTCTTTATTCAAAACAATGGATATTTACCACTAATGAAAACTTGGACTTCTATGGCTGTTTCCTGAGATCAGGAACTTGGTTGGCTGACATTCACACAAACAGCAAACCTGCAGTTAACTATGTTTTACAAATATGAGCCTTAACACTTTTAGTTAATTTTTTTTTTTTTTAAAAAGGAAACATGAAAATGTGTTTACTTGTCATGAGGAGCGTATTCGGTCTGTATAAATAGTTGCAAACTGTGACTCTGAGTCTATATGAAAGCAACCCTAATGATGTCATCATGGATAGAAGGCTACAAATAGCACTATAGGTATGACAAAAAGCCTGCATTACAAAGTGGATTTTGCTACACCCATACTGGGGATTATAGATACTGTATATTTTGGTTTCACATGCCTCCCAACTTTGTGGAAGTGTACTACTGTACCCCTGGAGTAGCTCTCACCAGTGAGCGGAGCAACAAACACAAACAAACACCCACGGCACACTTTCAGGCCTTTGATCGGAAGCACTTTGGCACAAAATGGCTGCCATGCAACTGTACAGTTGGTTGACGCACAATATTGTTGTGGATGGAGCAAGTTAGTGACCCATGCGGGACACAATACACCAGTCTTACTCACCAAAAAGAGGGCCACTTACATGGATTATTTTGTGGGAAATTGGAGGGTAAAGATGTAAATGTCGGGACAATAGCAGCTCGCCACAATGAGGCTTTTATTTAAAATGTTTGTTTTTTCTAGCTTTTGCATGCATCTAAATGACCTTCCACTGCCAGCCCCTTGCCCACCACACACACAGCTATTTCCACACGGAAATTATAGCCTGGGTGAAGAAGACTAGTTTCCCAGCTACGAATGTGATCCTCAAATGGATTATCCTCCCTTACGCTCCAGAGAACTCTGGACAAGGAGGGTGGACACTATTCTTTTGATTTACTTTCTCAAATGACAAACGGCTCAACTACAGTTCATGAGTGTCCATCTGTGAGTGGGAGAGTTTGTTGACATGTCACATGTTTGTGTTTGTGTAGCAGCTTGGATCTCCCGGTTTCTTCTTGGACACATCTGGCTTGGTCCTGTAAGCCACAGAAGAGTAAATTCCTCCTAACATGGTTGGGCTAATGGGCCCAGAAGTGGAAAATGCCCCCCCCACACACACACACACACGCGCGCGCGCGCACACACACACACACACACACACACACAACAAACGCCAAGAATATCAGAACACACAGGCTGACCATTTCCACAAAGCGAGCTGTGCGTGTGTCGTCAGTCTCGTGGTGTATGACTGTGTGTGACTGAGTGTGTGAGTGTGTGTGTGTGTGTGCGCGCATGAAAGAGAAAGAGAAAGGGTGCTAATGAACTCACCGTAACCCCGTTCAAACAAGGTTACAGGCAGTTAAATAGTGTTTAAGGTGCGTGGTCAAATGGCCTACAAATGAGCAAGTCACAAGACAAAAGTAAAGCCACGCTGTTCGCAAACAAGCTCATTTCTTCTAAGCTCTACTGTACAGTGTATTTTAGTGCACTGACGTACGAACTGGCAACTACAACCTATGTTTTAAAACAATGTTACAATAGTAATAGTATTCCAACAGTGAGTAACTCAGTCAAACTTACCTTCAGTTGGAAAGGATGTATTTCATTGAGAGAATGTCTTCTTAGCTTCTTAGTCAGCGTCTTTAGCATTTTTTCTCTGAGTGGCTTATGGCTTATCCCCCACAATTACGCTCTTATTACTGTTTCTTATGTGACGTTCACTACGACTTCATTAGCTAACATTAGCGACTTTATATAAGCATTTATAAGAAGGCACACGGGACTATGACTTGACTGCAAACTGCCAAACACTCACACACAAAAAAAAACCCCAGCAGCGTGAGCAGCTGCACACTCTAGCTTCAAGTTAGCTATCGTTAGTGTCGAAAAAAAATGATACACCGAAATCCGTTAAACTGCGTAGATGTGGCTTGTTTTCAAAGGTAGTACGTAGCAAACTTGTTATTTTCGAGTTCATTAGAGTCTCCGCTGTAGTGGTAAGTCTTTTTTCTTTCCCTCTCGGCTCTGAAAGATGCCTCACTCGCCGTAACTCCGGCTTACTTCCAGAGCTTAATTCAAATATGCTTGGAAAAATTACAAAAAACTAATAATAATATCAACTTGTTCGCATTCAGACACGCACACACGCACACCCACACACATACACACAATCAAATGCACACCAGCTACACGGTCACTCGCAGTGCTCCTCCGGCTGGAGCGTATTGCCCTCTGATTGGCTGTGCTGCTGAGTGATGTCGTACTTTTCTCCTGAGGAGGAGGGCCGAGAGTTAAAGCCATATTATCTGATCTGTTTACTTCCTCTTTTCATGTCAGTGTAGTAAATGTGCTAACTAAAGAAAAACGCCTTAAGCTGAAAAAATATGTGCGATTTCGCAAACTAGCCCCTGATTTTCTCTACTTTAACTGAGTCTGTGTTGTGTTTTTAAATCCCCACTTGCATTGAAGTTCATGTTAATTCATTTTAATACTAAATTTAATGACATTTTCCACAACAGACATTTGTCATAGATGACAAGCACATATGTCATTTATAACTACCAAATCTGGAATGCCTAGCCCGGACTCTGGAACCATTGGTAATTAGTTGATTACACCTGTGCTTTTCCTGCCATGGTTAAGCTACAGGTAAAATGAGCCATGTAAAATAGTGACTTAGTAGTGTCAGGCCATAATTTTGACAAGGTGAAAGTGAAGTGATGTAAGTATTATTAATGAAACATACTTAAAGTATCAAAAGTACTCAAAGCAATAAACTGCTCGATGTGGGTGTTATATATAATATGTTATTGTGTATATATAATAATTTTGTATTATTATTACTGAAGCATATTTGTGTAAGTAGTATTTTCTTTTATATTTGGTCAGTGGTGGACTTGGGCTATCTTAGGGGTAGGGGTGAAAAAATAAAAAGGGCATCAGCTGTATGCAGTTGGGCACCAGTGTGAGGGGGGAAAACACAACAGGGGCATTTTCAAATAGGCTTTCAAAAAGGCTTAATGAGGGCATATTGTCTCACAGGTAGGAGCATGTGGAGGCCAACTAATTTTCTATCATATAGGGCAGCTTATATGGCACTATATTGTGTTTTCTCCACTAGTAGGGCATCCATTATTGCACTGAATTCTCCACTGGAAGGGCACCCTAGAGGGCACTATTAAGTTTTTTCCACTGGATGGGCACCCTAGAGGGCAATTTATCATGTTTTCTCCACTGGATGGGCAACCTAAAGGACACTTTATAATGTTTTCTCCACTGGATTGACATACTAAAGGACACTTTATCATGTTTTCTCCACTGGATGGACACCCTAAAGGGCACTTTATCATGTTTTCTGCACTGGATGGACACCCTAAAGGGCACTTTATCATGTTTTCTGCACTGGATGGACACGCTAAAGGGCACTTTATCATGTTTTCTGCACTGGATGGACACCCTAAAGGGCACTTTATCATGTTTTCTCCACTGCATGGACACCCTAAAGGGCACTTTATCATGTTTTCTCCACTGGATGGACACCCTAGAGGGCACTTTGTCACATTTTCTTGCACATTGAATGGAATGGGGTATGGAATGGAAATACTTAAGTAAAGTACAAGTACATTATATTTGCACTTAAGTACATTCATGTAATTACTTTTCCAATTGCAATTTACCACATATCAAGGAGCTTTCATCTGTGCATGAAAGCTGCATGTAGCTCTAATGTTGGAAAAAAGTACTATATGCTTGATCTTAACGATGACTGTTATACCCCAAAGTTTTATTCTTTTTACTATCTCAGGGGACAGTGTAGGTACTACATAAATAAAGACATTGTGGGGTCATGAAGGCAAAATGTTACTGGCATCCAATACACTGGCATGAAAACATAGAAAACAAATGTAGTTATGTGTTCTTTTTGGGGGGTTTACTATATTACAGTTTTTCTCCATTGGTTTGGCTCATTTCTTGAAACAGAAATTACATTCTCAAAACATCATGGACAAACTTCCAAACAACTTGGCAATTGTTCACAACAGAATTGAATTTCTCATTTATTTCATCAAATTAAAATGTCTAAGTACATGCCTCAATGTCTCAGTACATCTTTGCATATGATTAAGTACAGGTAGCCTACATTTAGCACCATTTTCAAGTGAATAGATCTTGTTGATCTAATCTGATTGTTCATTCTGCAGTCTAATGGTTGTTCACTCCAAAACGTGTCAGCGTCATTTCATTGTATAAGTCATCACATGCACAATAGTCTGTTCAATTGTCAAAATTAGTCAAGAACATAATACCATGAATACCATATATGAATCCCTTGGAACATTTGATAAATTTATTAAAGCAATTGACAGGTGAAAGTAGAACTTGACTAACACATCTCAGATGACCAATCAAACAGTATGTTTAGTCATGTGACTGGTGCTGTCATTACTGTGAATGTATGTAAAGAGCTTGACGATGCAGGACCAGGACAATTTCTGAACATGGAGGCACCTGGTCAAGTAAATGAACAAGGGCAACTGTCTGCTCGAGGAAGAAGAGGAGGAAGAAGGGTGTGTGGTGATGGAATAGGGGGAATAGCCCGAGGAGCCCAAAGACACCATCTAGACAGCAGATAGACAAAAAACAGTACAGTAACCATTGTCAATGAAGGACTGGGCTAAGACTGAAAGGTGGACATGAGGGATATTTCAGTGGTCTTCTGCCATAGTGACAAAACATCTAAAGATTTTGACTTGCAGTGCTTACACAAAGCCAAAGGGAGGAAGCATTTTGGGGGCACTGACTGTTTAAGTTAGAAGGAAATTCATTTTTGACACGAGTTAACTGTTTTGGTAGAGGTATGAGCTTTTGCAGGTGAACCATGGTGTTGCGCCGACCCATCCACTTTATTCTGGCAAAAGCACCAAGAGTGTTGAGAACGTCCGGTCTGTTTCAAGAAATGAGCCAAAGCAACTGAGAAGGATCTTTGCCATTTTCTTGGCACTGACTCTTTGTATGGGAAAGGAATTTAGTTTTGAAGCATGATTGAACAGTTTTGGGAGAGATATGAGCTTTTGCAAGTGAGCTATAGTGTTGTGCTGAACTGTAAGACTGTTTTGCCAAATGATCTTAGAGGTTTGAGAATGTAATTTCTGTTTCAAGAAATGAGCCAAACCAATGGAGAAAAACTGTAATCAGTATGTAGCATATTGTAATCATAAAGCAGAACAAAAGAATCCTTATTTTATTGTAGTAAGTACACAGTGAGTACTTGAAATAGCTGCAGATGCTGCAGTTTTTAAGCATAGAAAAACTTTCAAAATCAAAATTAGAACTAATAACTACAATTCTGATACTTTCCATTATGTGGTGTCCATATTTTTCTTTTTCTTCATCTTTTTTTTATAGCAGTTAATCTTTGTGCCTTTCCAGTGGCAAACAACTCCTAGACCTTCTCATGAAACTAGAGCGAGAAACAAAGAGCCTGAGGAAGATGTGAGGAAGAGCATGTCAGGTATAATTGGTGTAAGTGGGGCATCCAGTTTCAGTGATGTCATTCTTTGCAAACAATGTCTACTCTAAGTTGTTGATGCACGTGTGCATATGTTGCTCACATGTCTTGCACTGTAGCTGCATTTGTCATCTCGATCTTAATTCTGTAAATAAATAAAAAATACATTTTTTTTTAAACTCTGGAAAAAAAGATTTTACATATGTTTAAAAACTATATTCTGCACTGTGGTATACTCATCCCATATTCAAAACACACATTTGAGTTTCTGCAGGTATGTATTTTTTCTTTGCGTCTTCAACCATGGTGGCTATCACTGTAAATGGAAAATCAATGTATCAGATTCATTAGAGTAACTTTAGTTTTAGCCAGGTTATGCAGTGCTCCTCTCTCTGATGCTTCAGCCTGCTGTCCCTTTAAAGGCTTCTGGCTCACTTGTTTGTGTGTGAGAGGCTTTTTCACTTAACACCTCCGCTCAATGACCTGGTAACCTTTCCATTGAACCCTTGGCTTGGCTTCAGGTCAAGCTAAATGCAAATCCAATTTGCCAATCCAATGAGTAAATAAATATAAACTGTCCAAAATCACGACAAGAGGACAAAAGTACATGACAGTTATGATCACGTTTAGTCCTCGTGAGGTTATTAAAAAAGACTTAATGGCTTCTTGCCTCATTTTGTGGGTTCTTGTCTTGGCATTTTTAGCCACACGGAGGCAGCATTTGTATTCTTGTGGAGGCAAGAAATAAGTGGATTACGTCAAAGAAAATACCCTACATTGCATGGAGAGTCACAAATCCTTTGAATAGCACGGTATGGGTGGGGTGGAACTGAAATCACCGTCACTAATATGGCCATGACCTTTGGATGATGGTGATCCTGAAGTGAACACTGTTAGGCATCGTGGGTCATTCTTTTAAAAAAACTGCTCAGTCTGAAAATAGAATATAAATCATCTTAAATAAAGGCAGATTAATTGTTTTTCTATTGACTGTTGTTGTTATCCGCAAAACCCCTCTTTAGCTTTTTGTGTTCTCAGTAGCCACATGCTAACAAGGACCTGAAAAAAAAAATCTCACCGTCACCAAAAGTACATATTTTTTCCAGTGACATAGAAAAGAGATTACAAGTCTCACTGAAGAATGGATATCTTTATATCGTTAAGTAAAATCAGATTCAAAAATGTCCAGTTTATGTCAGGGCCAGATAAACCCACAATGGGGCCATAGGGCAAAAAATGAGCTGTGGGCCCCTGTTGAGTCCAATTTGGGACCCCCACATACTAACAAGTGTTCTGCCTCATGAATAACCAGCCCCTGGTGTGATATCATTATTTTTATGATTATTTTGATATATTTACTTAGAAATATCTATTGAACATGAAACATTGGTATATTATCACCTGAAATATTTAATGAAGTCAAACTAGATTTTGACATAAGTTCAGGTGGGGCCACTTTAAGGCCCTTTGTATTCCAGTTTATAGTGTGCTTTAATGGTTAGCACATTCGCATCTAACACATAACATTAATAGCAATGGGGCGTTGAACTTTAACTTACTGACTGATCGGAAATGTAACTAAGTCATTTGTATAAAGCATGCATTCTTTAGATTTTGTGGATTCCATGGAAATTGCATGGTGTTTCCACTGACTGCCACAGCAAACACAGCTCCAGGGTAAGCAGTAGTCTTGTTTGCTCTCTACTGGCAGCTCGCTGACACTGCACAGATCAAGTGGAGTGTAGGTTGATCCGGTCCTACGTGTTTGCAGAGAGCACGGGTGTGAAAGGTGTGGGTCCATTCTTCTGTCACAGCCTCAAGACAAAAGTACATAATCTAATTATTCCTAACATTGCATTACAGGGCAGTTCAAACATTTCCTGTTAAATGTCACACGTCAGAAATGTTTCTCTCTTCCTCAACTGAAGTTTAGTCATTTACCAAATAATTATGTCTATGTAATTCCGCTGTGTGTAAGAGTTCATTGCAAAGTTCATTAGTGTTATTCCTCATTTATTTGGTTTGGATGGACACTGTGCTGTGATCCAGAGAGGACAGATCAGACAGAAGAGCAGAGGACAGAAGCTCTTGATGCACTCTGACCAGAGACCACCTTAAGGTGATGCTATGACACCAGTTTTCAGCCACGTTGACCAGCAGGCCTATTGTCTAAATTACCAAATATGGCACAATCTTTAATCCAGGAAACAGTGTTTGATTTTACTGCCTTGATTATTGCACAATCGGAAGAATGCGGGGGCAAGAAGTGATGTGAGCGCGCACCAGTGATGTCAACATTTTTCCCTCTCCCTTGTCAGTTGTTTAACATTACTGAAATAGCTGATGACAAATCAGCCGGCTGACCTCTGAGCGTCATCACGTCTGTTTTTAGCAGTGTATACTGCAAACCTCGGCCCACTTGGCCTTGGAAGTCCTTGTATTTCTCTTTCCTGCTGCCCGCGTCGCCCACACTCTCCCCTGGATAGCGGCGTGCGGCCACAGCCTCTCCTCTCGCCTCCACTCCCCTCCACTCTTCCCTCACCCACTGACCCACTGGCGGAAAGCGTGGGGGCCATCTGTGCTGGAGAGGTTACTTTTAGTCTACCAGCCTGCTATTTTTTTCTTAAAACCACAAAGCACAGGCTTACTTACGCAATACTTGTCTCACTCTCCTCTCTCCCATTGCTTCACAGGTCTTGTTTACACAACAGTGCACTTGGCCAGTGGAACACACTCTTACAGGAAGAGTGACTGTTAAATTTGGTGACTGAAGGAATAATGGTTTGAAACAGTAGTCTCTGAGGAGGTACTGAATATTTATATTCACAGTTGGGGTCTAGCAGCTCAGATCAACCAAAGCAGTACATTTTATCCAATTGCAACATATTTTAAAAACCATCAACTCTCGTTCATACATTTAAGTAAAACCAGTATGTTTCCTATATTGTCCCACAAAAAATGACTTTATATGATATACATGTGTGTAGAAATGAAATATTATGATTTTGATGTGAGTCTTAGCAACAATTATCACCAAACCTATTTTCCCCATTTTAGTTCTGTAAATATATGTGTTTAATGCAAAATCTGACACATTTAAACTAAACATTTTGAGCCAAATGCTAATGTGTGCATGATTACATTCTCACACTGATAACAAGCTGGTTTACAAATTAGCACTATACACAAAAATCGAAATCTGATAAACTAAATCTGTTAAAAGACCATGGGAAGCTTACTTCCCCAAAATGTTAAAAAAAAAAAAACCTGGGGGGGCAGTATACGACTGGCCCTAAACTTGTAGTTTTCAGAGGCCACTAGATTGCAACCAGGTGTGTGCTCTAGCACATGCTCGAAATTATATGCAAGCAGAATCCATGCTACTGTAACGTTAGCTGGCTGCCTCGATCTGCTTTGCATCACTACAGGTTAGTAAACACATCGTTCCACATTTGCTTTGCACCGTTGTATCATTTCTTGCAGTCCAAAATCAACACTTTTACATAATTCTGGCAGGACACAGGATAGTAACATGAGTCATGTATTACATTACATTTATTCATTTAGCTGACGCTTTTATCCAAAGCAACTTACAATCGCTATACATGTCAGAGGTTGCACGCCTCTGGAGCAACGAGGGGTTAAGTGTCTTGCTCAGGGACACATTAGTGGATGGGTCACCGTGGGGAATTGAACCTAGTTCTCTCACACCTTTGGCAGGCGTCTTATCCATTGCACCATCACCACCCCACCAAGCTAGCTGTAAGCTGGTGATGAAATGAGGAAAGCGATACAGCTATAGTATTTTCCACCAGATAACATTTGCAACTGTTCGGTGTTAGCCAGCGAGCTAACGTTATCTAACTTCAGCCACTAAAGCACAAAATCACATATTTCACATGCTTTGCAGTACTGTTAGTTCACATGTCCAATAGGATAAAAGCCAACTCATTTTCAATTTTGTCGGTTCCAAATCAAAGTGGAGTCCTCTCCATGACTCAAACACCTTTCCGATGGTGACCTTGTATTCATCCTATTCCTTCACATAAGAAGCAGAATTGGCTGTTCCAAGACAAAGACGTGTGTGTTAATTTGTATGTGAGGTTACATCACATTGACAAATAGGCAGTAAAAAGTGATTTATTTAGAACTGATTAAAAACACATAAACCACCTTTAAGATGTTATTCATTCTTAATAATTTAATGCTAACCTGTGAAATGTCCTTTACATAGCTCACAAAAACCTATGGAACAGCTGTAGTCACATGTAAGGCACAAAGAAAGTCAATGAACCATTTGGTTCATTGGGTGAGCACCCAAGCACGTAAAGATGCTAACACCCGCTGTCCTTTTGACTAAGGATAGCGGTCCTGCACTACTGTTCTTGCCGAAGTATCCTAAATCTGTTTTCCATAAACAGACTAGAGCTTTTAGCTTAGAATATTTCAAAGCATTTTCATGGTTTGAGTATTGCAGGCAGGTATTTGATCTTGGCCATTGTGATAGAAAAAGCAATGATTATTTTCATTTTGAACTTGCCTATGTGACAACTATGAATTAGGTCTATAATGGGTTAGTAAAATAGGTTATAATAAGCCACAGTGTCAAATTTTTTTGGCAATCCATCTCATAGTTGCTGAGGTATTTCAGTCTGAATCAACCAACAGAATAACATCTTTATCAGTAGCTTACATTTGGAGAATACATTACAGGGTTTTCTATCAATATGCATCAGTATATAGTTAAATTATTCAGATGCATGCAAATGCCCTCAATATATTTTAAAGGTACACAATGGCATTTTGAACAAGAAATGCATAGTGAACTGTTGAAAGGTTAATATATGGACTTAGTCACATCTACTGTATGCAAGTAAAATTCTGTACTGTAAACCTAAGCTGTCTTTCTCCTTTATGAAGACTTAATTTTAAAATTGGTTGTAATGGAATACTTCAACATATGGGGAAAAATACTTATTCATAAACTTTCCTTTTTATATTACTGTTTGTGTACAGATTCATCAAATCAGTGTACTTTTACTCTCACACAAAAATGGCATAACTATACATATTCAATAAAACAACTTTAAATGTTACCTAGAATGTACTGTTTTATTGGAAGCATGTTAATTAGTGTACTTTTAGGTATTGGTGGAGTTAAGGATTGTACTTCCTGTCTATGTGATGGGTGTGGAGCTTCTCGTTTAAGCTACTCTGTCAAAGTAATTTATATTTCTGTTTGGGGATAACACAAAATTGTTATATTTAAATACTATTACATAATGTATGAATAATATGAATATGAATAATACATTAAAACACAGTATATGTTGTCATAGGTGTATTACAGTCAGAAACACCACAGATTCATGTTTTTGTTATATTGTTCTGCTCAACTCCAGAATTTTTTTTTTCTTGTCACAATCAAAACACAAATTTAAACAGTCCATGACCAAAAGGAAAAGGGATTAGAAAAATCTTATTTTGCCTGGCCCCTTACTCAAAACATAAATAAACAAAAGAAATATCTATTTAACATCCAGTAACGCCAGTTCAAATCAACTAATGAAACATCTGACAACTTCATGTAGTCTAATCACATATGTCATAGATGGACTGCAGTGAACAGTCTGTGAAGGTGCCACATAAAGATATGAAGTCATGCTTATAGACAATGAATGATGGGAGATTTGTGATGACTATAGAGGAAAAAAGGAGTTGCAAAAAAGTTGCAGGTTAAACAGCTGATAGCTACAGTCACTGTTGATAAAAATAGCAACTTTAACCACAAGTTGGTCTTGTGAACCATGTGATATTTAACACATGACAACACTGAGGAAGTTAAACAAGAACCAAAAAATGTATTTTTCCAGTTTTAATACAGCAAAGTATTATTATTTTTTTAACTCAAGAAGTGAATGTTTACCCACAGTGACCCCTTACTAGAAATCTCTCTCCAGGGGCAGGGATTTAAATATACATGTGCAACCTTTTCCATAAGATGTTAGCCACACAATGCTGGCCTTTAAAAGCACATTTTCCTCTGCAGCATGTGTATGTTTGATTATAATCCCAGTCGTGGTCATTCTTGTGCAACAAAGTGGGGTCAAACTCTGGAATGGAAAATACACCATCTCTCTCTGGGAACACAACCTTGATTTATGTCCTGCAGTCACTTTACAAAAGTCAAATTAACGTGCAATTGCTGTCTGACGATGTCAACACAGTGTATCATTGTGTGTGTGCGTGTGTGTGTGTGTTTATGTATCCAACGCCGGGTCATGATGACCTCCAAAGAGAGCAATTGATTTTTGATTACTGGTACAAGCCTCGTTTTATCAAAAAGCTCTGTCAGTGGAAGTAATACTACACAGTAGGGTACAGTGTCTTCTCACACTGGTTCCCGTTGTGTTTATATGGATTGATTTTAAGATATTACTGATTACCTTTTTAGCTCTTTGTGGCCCTGCTTCTGGCTACATTTCTGACCTTTTAGTCCCACATGAGCCTGTACATAACTTGAGATCCTTGGGCAAGAGTCCCCGCTCACAACTGAAGGGGACAGGCCCTTTGGGAAATAAAGCTAGCTGAGTCAGTATCAACAATTACATTTTTACTTGATTTTATTTAAATTGTCTCTTTATTGCATTTATCTTAAATTACTGGCAATTATGTCACCTACTTGATTGGGATCCAGTTAATGTATTTTGTCACCTCTCTATTTGATTTTGAATTGTTGATTTTTATCTGGTGCCTTGTGTAAAGCTGCTTTAACCTGCATGAAGAGTGCTCAAAATATAAAGATTATTATTATTATACCAAACATTTTTCAACTTTTCAGTTCAACCATTCAGGCATTAATTATTAAACCGTAGAGAACAACAGAGGGCAGCAGAGTGTTTTGGTGTAACCGGTTCCTCTCAGACGTCCTTACCAGAGAACTGTATCTCTATAACACTGGAAAGAGAGCTGATTTAATGAGAGCAGTAGGAAACCCAGCATGCTACAGAGGTCCTCATCACTGACTTGGTATGGAAGCACTGCACTTAGACGACGGATGAAGCCTGACCGGCCGTGGCCAAGATTAACGTAGGCAGGGGGCCTCGGGGTGCCACTTCCTCTCTTCCCTCTCTTGGCAGTGGCATAATTGCTGAGGTTGCCTAGCGACCGGAAGCATGGAAACAGAAGGTGTCACTTGTTACCTCAGAGCTGGATTTAGCCAAATTGTAAAATAGCCACCGATGGATCATGAGGCGGATCGAGTTACTAAAGATAAGCAGCAGAAGGCAGGAAAAGAGGGAGGTATCAGAAAATAGACAGAGGCCACTATGAGGGTCATTGATTCATGGCTATATATTGTTTTACGGGACGCATTTAAATGATTGTAAAAATACAACAGATTGGACAGTAATCTGATTAAGGAAGCATCTTTATAAAACAAGATTTTATAGCAAAATTTAACATAATGTGGAGTAAGTGGTATTTATGCTGCATACATCTACTAAAATGACAGTGTGTTAGCTAACAGGCTTTTTGCTTAATTACACATATAAAATATATTGTTTACATTTATATCTCTGTTTCTTGACTTCACTCTCAACACTCATTGTTTGGTACAATTACCAAGTCAAAAGACTCATTCTAAAGTTCTTATATCAAATGACAAAGTTCTTTAATTAGAAGTGCTTTGCATGATATGAGCTCTCCACCAAGTATTTTGTGTTCCTTTAAATTCTAATCAGCTTGCTGGGATCAATTGCAGGCCACTGTAGAGGTGGGAGTGAGGGGCTATAGTTACAACATGTAGGAAGCGATCAGTTCTATCTGTGTTGGTGCTGTTTGTAGTGCTCACCCATAGAGGTCAATAAAGGCCAATCCATTCATTACTCAATTCAAGTAATTGCTTGGTAATTAATTATTCAATTAATATTTTTATAATAATAAAGGTTGAAGTTAATGTGGAATTTGTTCCACCCAGTGATGAAGTCACCCGGCACTATTGTAACCTCAGCTCTACAAAGCCCTTTAGCGTTTTTCAATCTCATTGCTTTGCATTGCTTTCTGCTGCTCATCAGAGTCATTTCAGCAGCTGTTTTCAGAGAAAAAGGTGTGATAAACCCACTGTGAGTTAGCTGCCCAACACCAGACAGAAGACGGACGAAGGAGACGTGGCTCTGAATTGTTGCATGTTTTATACCAGTCACAAAGGAGTTAAAAAGTCATTTCCTATGTCCTTTACGTGGCAACATACTTATATGTTGTGTACCAGTACAAGAAGACGGGACCATGTTGTGAAAATGTCATGTAAATCAAATTAATTTTGTCACAGGGGGCTTAAGTCCTGTTGCCAGTAAATGGCGCTATGGCACTGAGTGAATGTTGGCATGTTGGTAGATGTGTTTAGGGCAGGACTTTCATGAAACCTGTAAAGTTTGGTACAGATCTGAGCATGTACACTGAAATTTTAACAACTTGGCGAATCATCAATATTCAATGCCACGCCACAGACACGCCCTTTGACGAAAACTCACAGGTAGCACAACTTTTCACCAAGAATGGCTTTGAATTGCAAAGTGAAAATTTGAAGTCGATTGGGTTTATTCTGCAGGAGTTCCTTAAAGTACGTCCCCTGTAAAAGGCCATAAATGGGCTGAAATTCCACATTCAAATCAAAATGGCTCTTCCTGTTGGGCTTTGGGTTCTTAGAGGTTTTTTTTGTGCGTCTTGGGATGATACATGTGCAACACAAATATAGTGCATCTAGGTGAAACAGGGTGTGGGGGCTGCATAATTGAATGTTCACTTCCTGCTGCCAGCAGGTGGCGCTATGAGTATGAGGGAATTTTGGCCTTTAGATGTGTTCAGGGTGAAATTTGGTAGTGATAAGAGTATGTACAGTGAAGTTACAACAACAACTTCCTGTTTGATGGCGAAGCATTGAAGTTCGCCGCCATGCCACAGACACGCTGTTACACGAAAACTCACAAGCTTCACAACGGAGCATCATCAAGGTCTTAAGGCTCTTCTGAGACTATTTTGAGGTAGGTGTGGCCAATCTGTTTGGAGCCAGTGGGTGGCACTATGATTTAAACGTTTGTAATGATTGCTGATGTTGCTCTGTGTCTGCTGTGTGAATATGGAAAGTGTTTGCTAATATGTCTTCCATCTTAACTTTATATGGTGATTATATTATAGTGTTGTGTTTACAGCTTTTTGCGCTGATACAAAAATCTGCTAGAAAAATCTATTAATTCAGGTTTAATTATTTAAAGGGATTTTTGTTTTAGGTTAATTTTGCTTTCATTTACTCTCCTAGAAAGGAGCTAACGTTTGTACCTTTCTTATATTTCTGTTTGTTAGAACTTAGCTAAGCCTATGCCCAGAGACTCTACGGTGGAAACAGAAATTTTTAATTTGCGCTGATGAAAAATTGTTAATAGGCTAGCAAGCTCATTTTATTAAACACTCAAGTTTGGAGAAGGGCTAAGTTAGCCTGTAAGTTCACTGCCTATTGTACAGTTAATAAAAAACTTGACCACCCCTTAAAATCTAAAACAAAACTGACCGTAGCTAATACACTGTATTAGGGTTACTTTTGGAAAATAATATTTCCCATACCCACATGTCACAAATGAAGTCGATAATAAGATTAAGTCAAGTTGATTTAATTTTTACAACCACATCTCCAAGAGTTTTACCATCTGTGTAACCTGGAGACAGCTGTAATTGCAGTAAGAAAATGACAGTGTTTAGTAAATAAAATACATCATATAATATAAAATAATATAAATATTAAAGGTATGGCCCTTAATATTCATATTATGCTTTACAAACTGCAGGCAAAATATAACATTATGTGAAATGACTGAATGAAATAAATGATTCTACAGTTTTAATTGCACTATTGTGAGTACTGGCAACATTCACATTGTGTTAATGTGTATGTAAATGATCTCATTGACTGGACACTCCAGCCAATGGCATCAATTCAGATTTTTCATCAGTTGATTTGAAAAGCATTTGTCCTCGGAATCATTTCCCGGCAAGATGTCATTGGAGGCCTATCGTTCTGATTGCTGATATTTGTCTTTTCGACCCGTCCTTTCCGCATTCGTCTGTGTGGAAGACCTGCTTCCGCTCGTCTATCCTTATCTCCCCATTATTAGCATCCCATCCCCTCCTCCCCTCCCATTCTCTCTGCATTTTCTCACTCATCCCCATCTTCCCTCCAATAAACCTAATCCTCCAATCTGCGCTATCATTCACTCTCTCCTTTCCTGTTCCCCATTCATCCCCATTTTTTTTAAATTTCTCTTTATCAATCACAGTCACCTTCGCCTTCCACTCACTGTTGTTCAAATGTCTCCCATCTCTACCCTCCCTCTTTTCAACCATATACCTCCATCTCTGCCTCCATCTCTGTTGCGCGCACAGCGGATGGCGGCGGCCCACTCAGTCCTCTCAGGGAGCAGAAGGTTTGTCCACTCCCACTCAGGCTTTGCGTCATGGAACACAGAGAAATAGAGACAGAGGAGAGAGAACAGATGGGAGGAGGACACACTGGCTGCCTGTTTTATAACATTACTCCTAACAACGCTGTGGTCATCAGTATGACTATGTAAAGAAGCACGCTATTGTACACTCATCAAGCAAGCCTATATATAGGACCGAGCTGAATATAGAGGAGCAGGAACTGACACTTTTGGTGTGAAAAGGAAATTTTGTCCCACACTTTGAGAAAGGTTAAACGGTGTATGCATTATTCTGAAAATATATAAGGTAATATGGTGCTTTATTAGAATTCTGACCTTTTTAGAGGAAACACCGGCAATACTTCGATGTGTGGCTTATTTCCTACGCGTAATGATTTAACAAGCATCAGGAACTTTTCTCATTTTCACGTTTTTAATTGGATCCAACTTTTCAGACCATAAGCTCACCTTCACAGACCTGTTGCCTGTGTGGAAATCCAATCTGAGGGCTTCACTGTCACAAGATTGGTGTAACCATAGCGACCTGATGCACATCAGTGCATGACATCATAACTGACACAATCATTCCCATTTACGCAAGTGGAAAGACAATTCAGAGCATTCTGCTATTATTGTTTTTGCCTGTACCAGCTCCTACCTACGACTTTAAGGAAGCATTGCATAAGATTCTGTTTGCAAACGATGATAATAAAAACATTTTATAAATGGCACAGTGTGCTGGTAACAGAGCGCTCAAATGCAAATGCTGGATTTACACAAGAACAAAACAGAAATTAGATTTGTCGCGCCACGTAAACAAGAGATTAGATCTTCTCATTGCAAGATGAACATGAACAGTCAAATCTGGGTCATGCTGAAAGCAAAAATCCACCCTGGGAGAGAATTCCCAATGATCTTGGACAGCCGGATTAAGACATACAGACAGAAACAAGTTGCTTCAAAAGCTCCAGAAAGAGCGGAGACCAGTATGTGATGTGATCAAATAGCATTTTCTGGAACAGGCTCACTGATAATGAATTAGAGACAGAATGTGAGGACACGCTGACAGTACCTAGTGTGGTTTGTGGTTGAGTAACAATGTCTTTTGGTTCAGTGCTGCAAGGTAAGTAAAGACGTGGGTGTAAAAGCATAATGAAACATTCTGAAAGTCCACAAAATCAACCACCTACAACTTGTCAGAGGCGCAGTTCCCCACTTTAGCTTGATTTCAGCATCATGAGAGCTGCTACATTAACTGATTAAATAAAGGAGCATTAAATGTGTAATTAAGTTTAATTGTGTTTTTTTTCCCCCCGTCTAACAAAAACACCAGTGGACTTTCTGTAACATAAAATATGGAAACTATCAATCCATAAAGGTATAGAAACTTGAAAATCTAACACCAGCTGTTGGTTTTAGCATGGCATTTAGGAAGCCATGTGTTTCTGTTCTGAAATACAGTTTGTGCTAATCAAAGATAACTGGCTGCTATAGCTTTACTTATATACATGAGAGTGGAATCAACTTATTATCTAACTCTACTCATCAAATGTATCAAAGTTTGGTCGACTTTTGACACAGCAAAATATGGGCAGGGTGAAATGAACTTTCAACACGTCATCATATCTGAACAACAAAATAGGTTGATTGTCAATTGTCCCAGAACAACATGTAGAATCCACAGTAACTCTCTTTTACATAACTTGTCATGTACTCTGGAATTTGGTTCATGATTATTACAGACCTTGCTGTGATCACGTTTTCCAGCAGGGTTAACGTGTCTGCAGTCTTCTGAGCCACAATGAGGTAGTGCTGAATCAATGACCTGTTATTCATTTTAAGGCATTTTGGCACTAAATTCTATTCTATTTTTTTCCAATGTGCTATTTATGGCCACTGATCTGATATTTTCGTATCATCTGTCTGTGCTGATACCTTCAGATTTGAACAGCATCATTTTTCTTTTCCAGTGAGTGATTCAGATTTCAGTGAACCCAGACCATGAGCTTCTCTTTTTGGTAAAAATGTTCTCCATGAACAATTAAAGGGCTTCTCTAGTAATTTAGCAGGGTTCTTCCAGAAGGTCTCACAAAATAAAGATTAAAAAAAGAGTGGTTGTAAAATTGTAGCGGCAGATTTCAAGATATGCTGACTTCTTCTCTAGTATGGGTCAATTTCCAAAAACACTGGATCCTACATTTCCCACAATGCAACAGTATTCTTTACCCCTGCTGCCTCCTAAATAGCCATTTCTTTTAAACCCCCACCTCCAGTTTGTGTTTCTTCTTCCTTTCTCTTGCCTCAAGTGCAAGCTGAAAGGTGATATTATACAACAATTTAGGTAGTACTCCCTTTAAACAGAAAACTGATCTGCATTTGGAAAATACGTAAGTGCCCTTTTAAGCATGTGATAAGGTGCTGTTTGCAGTATATTCATAATCCCCTCTAGCACCACTGTTAGGCACCTCTCCACTCATCAGTCCATGAGCAGATTCCCCTGGAATTTACTGAGCACATTTGTGCTCCCCATTTCACCCAAGTCACCACTTATGGACCCTTTGGGATCACTTTTTAACGCACTGGGTACCCTTTTAATGTCACTGTTCGCCGCTGCAACTAGGCATAGAATAAATAAGAAAGGATTGGGTGGTTGAAAGGGTCAAACACCGGACTTGCACACTGGAGGACCCTTAAGTTACATAACTCAACCCTTATGTTAAACCAAACCATAATCTTTTCAAACCTCTTCTAAAGTGCAGTCGACACCTTGAATATCAGCCCCTGCCATCAGTGTATGAATGTGTGTTAATGGGGTGAATGAGACATGTAGTGGAAAGCGCTTGGAGAGATCGAAAGACTAGAAAGGTCCCATACACGTACAGCCCATTTGCCATTCACCATTCAAAGAGCACATTTTTAACCAGGAGACCAATGTCATTTACTGCGTGAAAACAACAGTCAGCTACGACTTCTTTTGAACTTAAGCAACATAACATACATAGCATACACAACACGTACACAACATACATAACATACGTAAAGTAACTAACTAAAGTTACATAACTTAACTTACGTAACTAATGTTATTTTAACACAAACCATGATCTTTTTCTAAGCTCAACCAAGTAGTTTGTTGCCTTAATCTAACCAACTGCGACGGCTTCACAACGTTAACCATGTTTTTTTTATTTTGAAAGTCATTACATATTTATTATTGCTAACTTGAGCAGCAATAATAAATATGATGCTCAAGTTAGGGCAAAATTTTAAGTCAAGCATGAAAAAACACTTGTGTGATTGTTAAAACTTCTGTATATGTGTTGTTTTTAATTGTCCGTAATTATTGTGATGATTGTTGTTTTTTATTATAATAATTTGGTGTGGTGTTAATTGATAATTCAGAGGGGAGGTCTTATTATAAGCCCTTGGGGGTTTCTTACCTCTCCTGCATAATCCATATATATTGTTTTTTAATATCTATCTGTCTTTGTGCTAAATAAATAAAAAAATAAAAACTTGACCATGACGCCCTGCACATTTAGGGGCTATCCAGTGCATTAAAAAGCTACACTAAGGCGTCTTGACCAAGTGTCTTTAGGTGAGGAGTCATTCAGGATGAACAGACCTTTCCTCTTGGCACTTAAGAAAAATACTTTAGGCAACATTGTCAAAATGTTGATCATGTTGTTATGAACTCATATTGTGGGATGTAATGAAGATTGTACTGTGAGGGTAGATTTTTTTGTTGTTGTATTCTGTTGGTTTTGTACCATAAAATAATCTCTCAGATGTCTCCATTGTGTGCACTCTGGTGTCAGAAGGCAGGCATTTCCTCACTTGCTTTAAAGGTCATACCTTCTCTGCACCACATACTGTGAAAAGAAATAAACTACAGATAATTGCTATAGATGGTAAAGAGACAGATGTGGTGAGGTGAAGGGATAAAAACTCATTTCCCTTTTGTTATGTAGTCTTTCCTTTTATGTAATAGCTAATAGGACATTGTGCTGAGGCAAGCTGGGGAGTTAGTGTGTGATGTTTGGGGCCTCTGACTCTGTGTGTCTGTGTGAGTCATCGTGTCACCTACTGCGATCAGGTTGGTAGGTCAAAAGAACAGCAAACCGTTGTTGTGACAGCTTATAATATGCGAGTTAAGGCTTATTTTGGAGGAGGTGGTCTGTGTCTTTGTGTGTGTGTGCATGTGTGCAAGTGTGCCGTGAGGCCCAAATATTAATAATCAGCCAGTGGGGACATGCATTTTATCAACAAGTGCTTTGGTTGTTAATTAAATAAAGACTTCATTTAGTTTAGAATGTCACATACAATGTAAAGTGAACAGTATTTAGATTTTGCCATTTTCATTTTGTAGTTACAGTACATGGCTCAACACCCCTTGAGCTAAAGTATTGATCATATGCTTATATTAACAATAGATCAAGTGACTTTGTGAAATGTGAATGGTGTCACTCCTAGTCACAAACCTGCAGAGCTTCTATCCCTACAGTTCCTCTCAGTTTTATAGAGGTTTTTAGGATCTTTCGCCTCATTGTTTTGTTTTTATGGCCCACAACTTTACTGTTCTAGTTCACTCTCACCTTACTTCCGGCAACTGCAGGTAGCTGTTTTAAAAACTCTGATAAATCCACTACTTGCCCAGCACTTAATGGCAGAAACAGAAAATTTGTGACTTGCTGGGAAAGATAGTGGAACATTTGGCTGCTAAAGAGGTGGTGGAGACCAAAACAAAGCTACGATGAGACGAGCAGAATTGTGCTCGGTCTAATATTTTTCAAGTCATCTGAAACATAAATGCTAACACTGCTCTGCGTTTGCTGGATGTACAAAAAGACAACTGTTTACTAACACGTCTGCGATGCCAATGCTCCATTTACAGCTTGTCCTGTTGCCCCCAAGTGGCCAAAGAATAAATGAATACTATTCTAACGTATACAAAGGATACATATACAGAGGAGCAACAGAAAGCATCCTGACTGGAAACATTACAAACTGACATGGGATGTGGCTGCAGTGGGTGATTACAACTGCTCAGAAGATCATTGGTACCCATCTCCCGAGCATCAGTGATATCGGTGAGTTGAGGTGGCTACGCAGAGCCCAAAGGATACTAAAGGACAGTACCCACCCAGCCACAGCCTGTTCACCCTGCTGCATTCTGGGAAGGGATATAGAAGTTTCTGCTGCTGCACTACCAGACTGCAGAGCAGCTTTTTCCCCCAAGCTATCAGACTTTAATTCATACTCATTCTCAATCCATTCTCAGCACTACTCCTGGGGCGGCTGAGGCTCAGGAGGTAGAGTGGGTTGCCTGTTTATTGAAAGATTGGGGGTTCAATCCCCAGCTCCTCCAGGCTGCATGTTGAAGTGTCCTTGGGCAAGCTACTGAACCCTGAATTGCCCCTGGTGGCTGTTCCACCACTGTTTGAATGTGTGTGAATGTTAATTTCTGTTTGAGCACTTAGGCTCAGTGTGTGAATTTGTGTGAATGATGAATGCAATGTAATGTAAAAGCGCTTTGAGTGGTCGCAAAGACTAGAAAGGCGCTTTACAAATGTGGAGCATTTACATTTGCTCCATTGATTATAGTTTCTGTTTATTGTTGGTTACAAAGTTATAAACTAAATTTTACTCTATAACTGTTACTGTGACAAAATAAATCTACCTGCCTACCTACCTATATATTAGTATGGAGAAGTTGTAGTTTACCCTAACTCAACTTTTCATTTATCAAGCATACATTGTTTTCTTCGGCTTCATCTGACCTCTGGCCTAAGGAATAGAGAGATTTTTTCTTTTTTCTTTTTTTTTTTTTGTCTTCAGGACAACAGTAGGCCTAAATAGGGCAGTATGACAGTCTGTCAAAGTATAGAAATTCATAAGTGACAAAGTAAATATATGAGTGAGCGAGGGAGACAGTGTGAGCAAGTGGATTAGTGAATAAGCATTTGAGGGAGCAAGAAAAGGAGTGATTGAACATTAGCGTTAAAATGGAAATGTATATAGGTCAAAACCACTGAGCAGGAACAAATCTAATTTGACATTTAAAGAAGAAGACTGATGTTGTCAACAAGTCCCATTTATAGACCAAAACCTATGAGTTATTTGGTCTCTCAGTGCTTTCCAATGTCCCTATACTCCCAGCCACAAACCCTGTCAAAGACTTAGAATGGGTCACAAATATGTAGTTTCATGTTTAGAAAAGGCTACGTAATTTCCCTAAAATTGCAGTCTGCTAAAAGACAATTCCAGTTGTGTTTTAGCAGACTGGGAGGTCTTTAAATCATGATCATAGGATACTTGGCAACATCGTTGATTGACAAGTAACTTGTCCATATCACTGCAGTTGTCATTTCGTTTTTACATTAAAAGCCTTAAAAAAAAAAAAAAATCAAAATTAGGTCGATGGTAGCGGTGAAGAACCATGTGGTTTTTTATAGGGGAAGTCTTTCAGGATAATACTTCAAAACATCTATTAAGCTCACAGTTCTGGCCTCGCTTTCTCTCAGAACTTACAAATCTGTCCTTGCGAACGCTTCAATCTTAGCCTGATAATTAATTATATAAATTTGCTTTCTGCTCCCTCAACTGTTTTCTTAACAATAAACCGCCAAATCTCAACGCTCAGAAGACACTAAACCATACCTGTTCACTTATTGTAAGCTGATTTGGATTACAACCTCAAGTGTCTAAAAAAGAAGTGAGTGTCTAAGTGATACAGAAGCTGGGAAATAATAGGTTGTAAATGAAAAAGAAAGGCCATGTGAGATAGAGTGAGACGTATAAGTGGGATGAAGTGGGAAAGAGTAGCTAATGTCCGGAGTGGCTGTGGAGAGTGCTGAGTGGGTGGGGTGGTGGAGAAAGAGGAGGAGGAAGAGGAGGAGGAAAAAAGCTGAAGCTGGAGCTGGTGGTCTCAGCCTCCTTCTCAGAATTATCCTTTAGTGACGCAAGCTCCCACACTCACATCCTGACAGCTGCTCCCTGCCTGGTTACAGCGCTCCTCGGCCTGTCCAATAACATTTGTGCTCATTTCCGCTTTAATGCAAGGCTTTCCCCCACTGGGTTTACCAATAGAGCTCCATTTAGGCTCATCAGTACATGTTCACTTACTGCGTTTTGTTTTCATGTAATCTATGCACTAGTGGGACCTGAGTGTGGCATACACACTGGATCTCCTTTTTTTATAATGAAGAGAAGCTGTGGAGGAAAATGAGCCATTATTCTTACTCCACTCGTCTCGGGCATTGTTGTTCCTGAGTGACGACATACAGATTAAAATACACCGGATATTCGAGAGATAGTTGAAGAGCCCTCAGTGATTTCAGAGACATGCCACCCCCTCAAAATTCTCTTTCCAGGAGTCCCTCAATAAAACATCTAAAGGGTTGGATCACACATGCTAAAGGTGACAATGACAAAAAATTGATTTCAGTGAAACTGGGTCTTGGTCTGATAATACGGACCAAAGAATAACTGGTGCAACTTTTTGAAAACAGACTGATATAGGCATATAGGCAAAATATTTTTAAATATGACGAATCTACGATGGACAGGCGCCCTGTCCAGGGTGTACCCCGCCTGATGTAAGCTGGGATTGGCTCCAGCTCCCCGCGACCCTGTATGCAGGATAAGCGGTTGACGATGGATGGATGGAGTCTACAAGTCTACACCCATGCTAGCAGCTGTGTGAGACTGGCTAAATGCTAACGTCAGCATGCTAACATGACCACATGGCATTGTAAACACAATGACATAATTAAATGTACCAAGGCCACCATTTTAGTTTTGTGTGTTGGCATGCTAACATTTGCACACAAAGTACAGCTGAGGCTGACAGGAATTTCATTAGTTTTGCAAAAATTTGGTAATAAACCAGAAAATGGGGCACACATGTTGATCTGATGAAGTCGCTAGACGATAGGTCAGGGGATCACCAAAGTCACAGGGTTCATCCTCTGGTGACCTTGAACATTGTTGAGGTATTTCAGTCTGGACCAAAGTGGTGGGCTAAGATGTCCAACACTAAACCATGCTAAGTGTGGCTAAAACTGTTAAATTAAAACAAAAGGAAGTCTCCGCCAGAATTACACACCTTGCTGTGTACAGATGGTTTACATTTTAGACCATCATGTACAGTAGCAAAATAAAATATGAAATTGGAGAGTATGTCTAAAATTCTGACTACGGCCCTAAGACACAATAAAATGTTATAGTGATAGGTTTATAAAAGTGATGCAAAGCAAGTAAGTATGCACTCAAGTATTGTACTTTAGAACAATTCTGTTTAATACTTTACTTGAGAATATTATTTATTGAAGAGTGAAATATGTAATATATTTTCATTTAATTTATTTATTTTAGCTACTAGTTATTTTTCAGCTTTATTCTAAAAAATACAATGCTTATTTAATGTAATATAATAAGCATATAGGTCATGTTGCATTATTACAGTAAATAAAACCACAACAAATAGGTAAAATTAGCTTGTGGTAATAGTACTTCTACTGAATAACCTAAAGGATCTGATTACTTCTGCCACTGGTTTTGGAAAAAAATGATATGCAGGATAAAAAGATATGAAACTATTGTAATGGCAGTATACTAAAACAATCCCAGTAACTGTTTATTAAAAATCTATGAAATATTGATTATTTGTCCTGTTATCATAACACCGTCTTGTAGAAAAGCTCAAGATAAAATTATTTGGATGACGGGAGCTGGCCTCTGAAAGTTGTTAACTACCTTTTCTGTACCAATTTCCACCATGTTGCCTCAGTTCATAACAGTAAGTACCTAGACATTCGACTTCTTTGTCATTGAAGTAGCATCAAAGTGTAAGAGTGCCTACACTGTACACAAAGGGCTGAAACGTCATGAGAGTGAAACCAGTTTTTCTTACCGGTATTCTTATGTTCTTATTCTGAACATGCCCTTTTATGGAAACCACTGCCATTCCTAGGTAGTCACTTGAAAATGACAAAATACTTTTCAATTTGGAGCAGGCTAAATTCTAATTACACCGTGTGCCGCTGCCACCATACAAAAGGCTATTAAGTTACTACTTCCTGATGGGTTAAGGGGACTTCCATAGTGACATTATTGGTATCTCACCCATTCATTCGGCTGTATTCTTTTAGGAAAAAATGGCTACCACTAAGGTTTTGGGACATTCCAGTGTATCTTCTTCCTTACAGCCCATTCATGAAATCTGAGTGGCTTCCCTGAGGCCAGAGACATGACGCCCAGCAACAACGAGTGACATTGTAATCTTTTTCCATGATGAAAAAATTATTTGATTTTATTATCAAATCATTTTATTTTATTTATTCATGGGACTAAATCTAAATTAACTAAGTTTACCCAGAATGAGTTGAAGCTAAGTCAGTAAGTCTATAAAACTGCATAGAAAAGCTAAAATAGCTTCATAACATAGAATGAGATATATTACGTGCATCACTGTTGAAGAAAGAAACAGTTGTAGACAGATTTTGGTTGGAACTGCAAAGCCTGCTTTGAGACATTCTGCTGGATGTCAAAAGGAACATGACCACATCCACCACAAGTGAATTCGACAATCCCATCTTGGTCAGATACTTATTTGCTCTCATGGCCACCGCCCATGTCTTACTGCAAACGAACAAGGAACATGTACTGGAAGAACTCAGTGCCCCTTTGGCCAACAGAGACAGATTAGTTTTGTTTAGACATGAATAGGACAAAAATGTAGATGCTCAATAGTCTCTGAGACATAAAAGACAGTTCAACAGGTATAACTGGCTTTACACAGTCATCACTTCTTCTTTACGCTCTCAGCTTAGACCTTAAGTCCCTTGTCATGTTGAAACACACAGATTTTGCAAAGTCTCCAAGCTATTCACAAGGACCAGCAGCAATAAGCAGGCAAACACTGAATATTTTACTATGGTCCAAAAGGGTGTGAATTTAAGCTATTTTTTCTCTCTTCATCATGGGCCTGAGATTTTCAGCTGTCACACTAGTCACTCATTTCAGTGAATTGGCCGACACTGGTTCTTTTGAAATAATCAGATTAAAGGAAGAATTAAGAATGTTTTGAATTCACCTAAATCTACAGCAACGTACGTGTAGAAAATGATGAACTGTTTTCGAGTGAGAAAAGTTTAAGATGTGGATGAGCAAAAGGACCTTGTACTGACCTTTCAAAGTAAGGAGATTGTCATGAATAAACACAAAAATGTTGCAGACTGTGCTGCCCCGTCAAGTGACTCATTCAATATTCCTCTTACAGGGTGATTGAGCTGTTCATTCAGACTTCTAAACATGGTTATAAGGGTTGGTGAATTCATTCCCAGAGCAAAACTGTCCATATATCCCCTAAGCCAATTTCAAACATCCAAGAGAACACAGCACCCAACTCTTCTTGTTTAGATAAAGTTCAATACGCCTGATGTGAAAAATAGGTCTACTTCATGTGCTGATGATGTCTTGATGCTATGCGGGGAAAGGTGACTGTTAAGTTTATTTACAGTGCATTCCCTTGAGACACTTGGTTGTACTTCTGGATGTGTCAGATCCATATCTCTCCACTGACTCCATAGCCTACTGTATCCGTAATGATATGACACGTAGTGCACCACATTTCCATCAGAGCAGCCTACCTTGAATATCTTAATTTACATATTAGCAGGCAAAAGCCTGGACAACATGACGATGGATTTCCTGATGAAAGAATCACTGCTCACAAACAACATTACCAATTGCTTTGGACACACAACTTGAAATGTAATCTGCCTGGTCCATAGACCTTTATCCACGAGGGTCAGGGTCATTCTCATACATAATGCGATATATATCTATTTCCGAATTTCAACCTGGCCATTTCTGTGTTTTACTGAATATTTCACTATTTTGGAAAGGTTAGGAATGAATATAGTATATTGTGACTCCAGCGGACAGACGTCCGATCAACTGAACTACACCTTTAAGGGAACCCGGAAGTACTTCAAACCGGACTTCCAGACTTCTCAATGTGACTTACCGTGGCCACAACACTGTTATGGTTTAATACTGTCTTCAGGTAGTGGTTTAAAGTCTACAAAATGTTTCTAACCACCGTAAATTGTAAGTATTTTAATCATTGCGCATGGTTATTTAACGAGACGGGCACATGCATGATAGGGCTGCCTCAAACGTAGCTAAAGTAACCAATCAGTTTGCTAGCTCCAACTTAGCTATGCTAACGTTAAGTTAGCTGTTTATTTAGTCAACATGACCAAACACGACATTGTCTATAATACTTCTATATGCTTGTGTTTTAAATATCAGTATTTGTGTGGCGCTTTCAACGTTAAGTATGTTGAGTGTCAAATGTTCTCACGCTTTAATGTTGTCTCTTTAGCGGTTAGCTGGAGCTAGTAACGTTAGCTAACCAACTTTTACTTGTTTAACGTTAACGTTACCTTGCTTTTTCACGTAACGTTAGCTCAGTACATTCATGCATATTATCTGACTAGTTTTCAAATCATTAATTAGCGTTAATCTTCTTGATTCTAATACATATCTTATGCTCTTTTCGATCCTCAGTGGCCAAGGCAAAGTCAAAGTAAGTGGACGCCACTGCAATGATTAAAATAGGCTTTATCTTGTGTCATTGGTGGTACCCCATAGCTTTGGCAAAAAGAAGAACAAATACCAGCACCCCGTACATGCAGAAAGGCAGTCACTGTAATCTTCGTAAATGTGCTTTTCAATTAGGACCGTCCTGGTGCAGATGGTGAGCGCTGCGGGGACAGGCTACTTCTTCAACACAAAGAGGAATCGTCTCAGAGACAAGCTGGTTCTGCGCAAACACGATCCATTTGGTAAGATGGGACTGACCAGCTGATGTTGCTCTGCAGATGAAACATACACTCAACCCCGCCCCCCCCCCCACCTTTAAAGCATTACTCTGTACCAGGTTGTTAATGTCTTGTAATGCCGCTTGGACTTTCAGCATGGCAACATAAGCACCTGTGTCTACCTCTGCATTGTAGCAGGTGGCTGTTTCAGTCCAGATCATTTAAAACGAATCAGTCGCCACGACAAAAACCTCTGACTATGTTAAACAACCTTAAAGGTGGAGTTGTTTCTGGTGTTAATTTAGCAGACACTTGATAAGAACACTAGTTTGGTGACATGAGGAATAGAACATTTATATTTACTCCTTTGGTAGACGCTTTTATTCAATGTGACTTACCTTTGAGGAGCTACATACAAGCACCAATAGAGTAAGAGATCTACATGGGACAATAGATAGTAGTAAGAGCAGCAATAACTACTACTAAGGGTAGTGCAAATAGTGCAATCAATACAAGAGAACTGTGAGGGGAAAGAAGATGAAGTGCATGTTAGGGGTTAGAGGTGTTATAACAGGAAGTGTTCTTGGATGAGACGAGTTTTCAAGAACTTAAAGTGAAATTTAATTGTAACAGAAAACAAGTTGAAATAGGAAATGTCTGCATTCAGACTCATTATGCTGATAACTACATGTGAAAATCTTCATGATGTAAATACAAACTTAAAATTAATCGTAAATGTTATAAGTCACTACCATGGACTGTAAATCTGGAAACTTTGGGTTATAATGGTATTTTAACTATCATATTACAGCACAAAAGTGTCTGTGTACACTTTCTAATAACATTGTCTCATCAGAAATGCTTTTTTTGGTATTCTGTGTGTGTGTATATGTAAACACTGATCTAAGTACTAAATATAAACATATAACCCGCTACGTGAAATAAAAATGTATAGCCTTTGCATTTTTATTCTGACTTGTATTTAAAATGTGCTTTATGTCTTTGCAGTGAACAAGCATGTCCTATTCTTTGAGAAGAGGAAGATCAAATCGATTTAACTGTGCACCAAAATATATGGACAACATAAACCTGCTAGGTTTGAACAGACTCTTCTTTTTTTATTGCAATGGATTACACCAGGTGTTCCGTCAGTAAACATTTCTGTTCAGCTGGCTGACACGTTTTCAGAGGATTTTCTTCTTGGATCTGTTAAAAGGCCTCTAGTCTCTCCACTGCACCAGATCAGCATGATGGAAACCCTGACAGAGCTTCGCGAAAGTCTTGATTACCACCATTAAAGAAGAAACTACCACTCATGTGATAAAGTGATGGTTTTTATTGGGGCCACCACAGCCGATGCTGTTAAGTCATGGAAATAGCATGTTACGGTGCTGTTAAGCAGTATGATACAGTATCGCTGATAGGATGAATGAATTAAACAATTGAGATTAAACAAGTTTTACAAAAACAAATCCTTGTCTGCTCAAAGTAGGCTTGTCATCACATCGGCACAATTCGTTTAATATGATATTCACATTGAAAGGTAAATTTAAGTCATGTTTAGCTTTATATTAAAGTAATACTGGTCACATTACTAAAAATTCTCAGTTTCATCATAATGTTCATTCTCAGATTTCACAAATGCAGCCAATTTCACAAGACCCTGATGTTACCAAGTCAATGAAAACATTCCAGAATTGGTCCATTTACACCGCTGTGTAGTTGATCCTCTCAGAACAGTTCAGCTGGTAGGTCCTTCGTGAAGGGGTAAGATGCCTGCGTGCCGACAGCCTGCACGCTCACTCCTGCCACCTGATTGGCTCTGCGGACCATCTCCTCCAGAGGCAGTATAGGATAATGAGCCATGTAAAATGCCAGTGCGCCAATAAAACTGTCTCCAGCACCCTGGGAAGAAACGGTATTACAACAGTGGTTTATTAAATTTCATCTGCAGTTCAAACCGTTCCAGTGTATAGTTCTAGAGCCACATGGCCCACTCAGCACAATCATAAAATCTGGGCAGCCTGCATGGAGTGTATGAGAGAAGCAATAAAACAAACTCCGTATCAGTGTGATATCGTCTTGGTTCAAAATGTTTCATACTGTTGACTGAAGACTAAAGGGACACTAGTATGGAATGAAGGGAAGGTACATTTCTGACTTCAATAAACTGTCAACAGTAGGGGGTGCTGTGGCATTTGTCAGCTGTTTCTTTTAAGTCTTGTGATGCTGCCTGCCATCCCAACTAGAAACTACTTTTAAATGAGTTCCTGAATTGTTACCTTGCCTGAAAGTGCGCCTCAGTCAGCTCTTTCAGAGAAACATCTGAATTATGCGCATTAATCATAGTCATTTAAAAAGCAAAATTTTTTTTATTAAATTAAAAAGGTAAGACGTATGTGTTCAAATGATGGATGGATGTGCAAAAAAAGACATTAAATTGTATTCCCCAAATTGTTGCTAATCAGCAGATTAATCATTTGTTTCATTTTTTTCTGAAATGACTTTCCAATCACAAACAAAAAACCCCATTGAGTTTACTAACTGCTTTTCAATAGTCAGCTGAATAGCACATGGCTGCTTTATTCACTCGACAGTGGCTTCACCATAACTGCCAACAGCTCTGGTTTTGGCCATCTCTGAACAGATAAATCATCCATTTCCCCTCATCTATTGATAGAGATGGAATGTGCCGTCTACGCCCTGGGGGGGGGGTTGGCTGGAACAAGACGCCAAAGGGGGTGGGGTGGGTTGCTGATGGGAAAAGGCACAATGGTATGTGGCGACACGCTTGTGTTTAACCACAAATGCCCCCCCCCCCTTACTGCCGACACTGGTTCTCACAAGCCCGCTCCATTACTCATCGCTGCAGCTCTCAAAAGACTTCTTTGCACTCTCTCTTTTGAGCACCTCTGTAACCCTCCCTCCCCCCTCCAACCTCAAAGTAACCCTTTTGTCAGGGGGAAGGTTGTCAGTTGTACTGGGATGATTCAGTGGCATGGTGCAACAAACAAAAACCCGGCCGGGCAGAGAGCGCCATGCCCTGTGATAAACAGCGCTAGGAATAAAGAGGGCCAAACAGGGTCCATGGTAGATGGGGCAGCTGGAGGGCACAGCCCCAGACAACATGGATTTTGTCACAAGCACCTAAAGCAATGTA
This sequence comes from Lepomis macrochirus, assembly GCA_024633595.2. Taxonomy (NCBI): domain Eukaryota; kingdom Metazoa; phylum Chordata; class Actinopteri; order Centrarchiformes; family Centrarchidae; genus Lepomis; species Lepomis macrochirus. The sequence continues at coordinate 5,720,553 of JALXJV020000022.1, read as the reverse complement.
GGAAGACTTTTTTTTAAAAAAGTGCTCCAATTTGACCTTTGAAAGACCATTATTGCACCGCACCCCGGTGCATGCCACTGGTGTGACTCCTGGACTGGAGAGTTGCTGGAAAGAGTGAGATCAGAGCTGAAACATTTCACAGGCCTGGTGGATTTCCATGTTTAAAGCCATGGTGTGTTTATGTCTCCTGTCTGGTAGCTGGGCTGCGCTACAGTACAGCCAGCATTTGGAAATATGGCTTTGGTGAAGCAGTCCCACTGGCTTGGCTCTGGCCTGTCTCCCAGTTCACACTTTGTGGATGAAACAATACCAATCTTACATGGGAGTTGATTCTTGGGAACTGACAAAACATTTCGGTCTCCATAGTCATATAGATACATTTTGCAAATGCCTCTTCGGTTTTCTCTCGGCGTGCTGAATCACCTGTTGACAGTCAACTAATCCCTGCAAAGCAGCCACCTTTGTCTAGTCAGACAACAATAGGGTGGGGCTGAAACAGCTTTCTGAAAGCTAATACTAGTATTAACGGCTGAACCTGCAAAAGTCAATATTTTTGTGCTGACAGTTTTGACAAATCTCATTTTATATTAACAGTTAAACTCAGAATTGTAGTTTTTTTTTCAGGGTGAAAAAATGGAAAAAACCCATAGACTATTTATATTTTAGACAATATTAGATTTTTATACAAATTAAATTTCTTGAGGGTGAGCAATTATTTAAAGGAGCAGAGATCACTAAAATCGGCCTAAAGGTTGTAAAGATTTGAATCTTTTAAGCAGCTGATGTTCAGCTAATGTTGCACACACTCTGAATTTCCCCCTTTTCAAATGTCCATCTTTATTCATTTCAAGTTGTGCATTTTCAAAAAACTTGCAAAAGCTTTCAAGTATGTTTTCTTAGTTTTCACAAAGTCCAGGTTTATTATCCAGGTGTCCAGTATTCCAAAAACTATGTTCAAATGGATTCAATTGTTTGTTTGTTTTTAAAATCTAAAAATGTCAAAAGGTCTAATTGCTTAAAGTGGATTGGTGAAAGTAATTTCATATGATCCAAGACACTTCTATTTTCAATTAAATCAATCATCAATTAAATTTGAACTTTTGAATGAATAATTATTGCATGCAATTCAAGCCCCAAAATGCTGCATGTTCTTTGTTTTTAAACCTGCCTGATTTATTTGGCTACTTGAGGGCCCAACACAAGACTGTTATCAACTTCTAAGTTGAGACGGTAAACCTGTTACCAAGGCTGACTATATAAAAATCCAGAAGTTACCAAGCAACCAAGGCATTAGTTGGACTCGAGTTTTCTCTGCCTTATAAATCTCCATTATCCACTGTCCTTTTAGCTCTGTTTTGGTCTCCACCGACTCCTGAAGTCGCTCACTGTATCGGCTCTTTGGTGCAGGGAGCTTTTTCAAGTAACAATTTGCAAACATTTGAAGTAACAATTTGCAAACATATATGACTTTCTATGTAATTTTCTCGTAAGTCACATCTAAATAAGTACTGCTGAAACAAGACTTCACTGTTCCAATCTACTCTTTTGGTCACTTGATTGTACGAGCCACCATCCAACCTTTCTCTGCTTAACTAACCTCTCCCTCCCTGAGACTGGCATGTGACGCTACTGGATCTAGTGAATGAAGCTCAACGAGGCTGACAAGCGCTACCCCCTTCAGCCCCGCCGACGTTGCCCTCGACACAGTTTGGTGAAGGTTAGATCTGAAGGCCTGTCAATCAAGTGACACAAGTGCTTGCCGCGGATGAGCCTTGATGTTCTTACTGGTCCGCTCCGTCTGCCTCGTCTTGACCTCCGTGCCGCTCCTCTGCCTCTTCTCCTCTGGTACTCAGATTGAAGTTAGAAATTAGGATGGCAGATGTGTCTCCGAGAAGCTTACCAAATTACAGAGTATGGTGTGGAAGTTCTCCACAGTTTGATGCGCTTGTAGTGTGACACTGCAATAACAGCAAGCGATCAGAGGGCCAGTTTATTTTTTTGCTTTGTGTGAATCAGACTACTTCCAAAAAACTGCCATAGAACTTTTAGAACGTAAGTTATAAAAGCGTACTTTTTTCTCATTTCGGACTGATTAAAATATATTTACAACAGAATTAGTCATCTTGGGTCAATCTAACACAACAGTGACAACCATACAGCCATTGAAAGCTTTCCATTTGCTGTTAAACACTTTTGTGTCTGGTATGTGTTCACTGAGAAAACTCCAGGGAGGTGACCTTTTTTTTTAAAGCTTCTGACAGCAGCGTGAGTGGTGTGCGATTAGAATAAATAGAAGAAAAACTCAATAGTTAACACAAGCAGCCGTAACCACTGTGGCTGTACAGACAAACAAAGGAGCGCGTACACAAACTCAGAAGTCCATCATCAGAAAATCCAAGGACAAAGACAACAGTAACGCCCACACGCTTTGATTGACAAGTGATCTTTGGAAAGTGCAATGCAGAAACACCACAGCAGTGAGTGCTAAACACCAAAGGCAGACCAAAAAATAAACCCAACAAAAAAACAGGACCTATAGAAAAATGCAGATCTCAGAAAGAGCTCCACGCTGCATATCTTTCATGTTACAGAGTCTGCTGCGCCCGCTGAACCTTTTCGAGCCTCCAGAACCTGTGACTGTATTTCTCACCCGGAGGCCTCCTGCGATCTTGACTCCCATCCTGGTATGACAGATGGAGCTATGTGCCGTTAACTCCTGAAGCCTACAGCCTTTGTCAATGAAAGGCACCCCGGGGAGAGCAAAGACCGACTGGGGGGCGGCCATGACTCACAGTGGCTTCTATGTCCGGAAGCTTCTGGTAAGACTCACAAACAGCCATGGACGACTCGTCTGCATAAACGAGGGAGGAAGATTCAGTGATCAAAAACCCTTTTAATTGGACCGATTGGAGCTCTCACATCTTTGATCCATTCACAGTGCTTTGTCTCAGTCCTCTTTCACCCTTGTGTGTACAACACTGATCACCATGACTGGGCCGGCAGAGGACTGGCCTAACACCCGGGCTGCCGAACAGCAGCTGCTGTAGCATCATGTGCGATCAATTAAAGCATGGTGATGTGGCAGTTTTCTCATTGTATCACGCTGACCCACAGTGTGCAGGCTTGAGGAATGCAGTGCTCAGGAGGTATTCCCTTACCTTAGGCTTCCAGGAAGGAATCATGCAATTGGTCCTTGCATGTCTCCAGTCATAGGAGAAGACTGGGAATAATTTGACCGTCCAGACCCACCAGCTGTAATGTCTGGTTTAGACAGCTCTGTCTACCTTTCGCCCTACACAGTGGACCTCCCGGAGCAGTGGAAACCAAGGCCACCCAAGTCCTGCTGAGGCTGAAAGACACTGTGTGTGTTTGTGTGTGTGCTATAGCCTAATTTAACTGTCCACACAAAACAGCCAAGGCTCTGATCTCAGTGAAGAAAGCCTGTACTCAATTTAAGACAAAAGGGAGACAGTTGGATAAAGGGGGAGGGATGGGGGAAACCCACAGTGGATGAGTGGATTTGCTTTGTTATTCATCCAGATCCGCGACCCTGACTCAGCTGAAATTGATTGCACCATGTAAAATGTGTAATTCAGACAGTTGAAGGAGGAGCAGATGATGAAATCGTTACGCTCAGGAGAAAGCCGAACGATTTAGCAGACATACTGGCACATCATTAACCTATCGAAGCCACGTCGTCAGTCACAGAGAAATATCCCGTCTGGGACAAGCCAAAACAAAGTGACGAAATGAATGCAAATAAAGATAAAAGGTGGATTTGCTCTGATTAGTGGCGGGTCATGCCCAGCTGAACAGTAGCCTAGCTAAAAAAAGAAACCGCAAGTGACTCAGAGCGTAGCCTCGAATACGGCCTGAATTCACAGTCCCCGATTCTAGTAAGACTGGAGAGTCACAGCAAGAAAATTCCTGGTGCTGACAAGCTTTGGGCCACTCTTTTCAAAACATTTCGGGAAAAAGCACAATCAAAGCCGTAATAACAGAAGAGGGAATCATAACTAAAGAGGCCCGGGTTACCAGAACAGGCTCGAAGAAGTGAATAATGATTTTGATAACAACCTGATCCCCCACCCCCACCCCCCCCCTCCAGTAAAAAAAAGGGGCCTTACTGGAAGAGGGATTATGATGTCCAAAAGAGTTAAACACTCCAGAATTTATGGGCCCATCAAAGAACAGAAGAGGTGGGGTGAACGTGTGTGCGTGTGGAGTGTGTGTGTGTGTGCGGGGGGGGGCATGGAGCAGGCCCGACCACAGCTTTCTGCTGACTGATGCAGGCCCAAGAGGTGAGTCACGGGAGAGGACGGGGGAGGATAAGGGGTGGTGGGTAAGTTCTCCTGGGTCTTATTGGGAAGCAGGAAGATTAAAGATATTTGTGGCTGCTTTGGGACTGTGGCGGCACAGAGGAGGTCACATGCCATTCAAGAAAGGGAGCCCTTTTGTCCTTGACATACCAAAGTGATCTGGGATAGGAAGTAGACGCTGCTGTTTAGTTCAGCTGCAATTCCTTTGGAGTGTGTCTGAAAGCACACACCCCTGTCTCTGTCTCTCTGCTGCACACAGACACCGACACAGAGTCATCACTCACTTTTGACCTTTTACCTGTAATCTTTGCTTTTTTTCGTCCTTTTCACAATGTCTGATGTTTGGTTCATGTAAAACTCAGACTGCATTCTTGTAATTGTTGTATTTCAGATTTTACTACGCTGCAGGATAAACAGCATTTGGAAAATTATAGTTCAATAAAAGTCCCTGGGGGAACTATTCAGTAAAAGAATCCATTACACAAACAATTAAAAGGCTTTAATCAAACCCGGTAAGCACAAAGAGGTGATTAACACCTCTGTGTGATGACGTATTTGGCCTGTAGAACACAGGCCCCACAAAACCCCCAGAGACAGGAAGCTTAAACATCTAGCCGAGGCTCTGTGACGAAAACAAGCCACAGAGGCCGGTGTGAAATGAGTCAAGCGACGCTGGTCTCTTTAAAAGATTAGAATCAAGGAGGGGAAACAGCCAGTGGTCACCACATCCCTGATGATCTTAAACTCTTCCACTTGAGCAACAGACAGATCTGTAGCTCCGCTCGGGTACCCGGGGTTCATTCAGCTATGATGAATAGGCAGATCAAAAGTTATGTGTGACGATGCTTTGTTGTGAAATCTGAGAATTTTCTGTGAAAAATAAGCTGTTATTGCTGTAAGGAACTTTTAAAAAAAAACAAAAAACTAATACAGTGAGCGCCATCACCTGCTTCTAAGTCATAACGTACTACTGAAATGAAAAAATGTGTGGAAAATATAAAAATAGTTATTGTTAAAAAGCGGAAAAAAACCCTTCAAATGTATTATCTCTTGAAGGATATAAAGGTGGTGACACATGAGCAGAAAAGCCAACATGAAGTGTCTTTGAAATGAGTCAGACCACCACGAGACCAGAGCAGCTTCAGTCCTGCTTGCCAAGTCTGTGGAACTCTACTGGAGGGATGAACACCCTTCTCTCATTTCTGTACACCACCTTTCTTTAATCTTTTTCAAGAGAGACCTGAGTACAGCAGATAAACAGACAAACAAACATGGCCAGACATAACAAAAGGACATACAGCATCACCAACAGTGGTGGAAAAAGTACACAAATCCTGTACTAGAGTAAAAGTACAGATACCTTTGTTAACCATTACTACACTCAATTTATGTGTTCAATTTAAATTTCTACTTTAGTCAAAGTATCAAAACTAAGAAGTACAATTAGTATGGTTGTGTTTGTCAGGGGTTGCTGACCTGACAAACTGAGTTTAAAACATACAGCAGTGCAAAGCTCAAAATTATTACAATTAAATTTAAATAAATAAAAAGAAAAGCAGCAAGTCTTTACTTTCACAAGAAAAATGTCTTGAATGATCAAAGTTGTTGCCAGTTTATTTTAATGTCAATCTAATAATCGTGTCAGCTGTACATGTTTAAAATGTGGTAGTTTAGTTTGTAACAAAAAATATTTTATCAAGTTTATTAAGTAAAAATCATAATTTGTACAGTAACTAGTAACTGAAGCAGGCAGATAAATGTAGTGATGACATGAAAAGAATATTTATATATATGTATATATATATATATATATATATATATATATATATATATATATATATATACATATAAAGACACAGCAAATCCTGAAAATTGAGAAATTAAAAAACTGAAATAAAGATGGGTCTATGAAAAGTTACCATTCTTCCTGTGGTGAACCAAATTTCATGTCAACCCTTCTAATTATCTGTTATCATGCTAAACATTCTCTGCTTCTCAGTTGTGAACAATTTGGTAATTTCATGGTAAATGTTTGGGCTTTGTGGTGTTGGTGGGAACAAACAAGCTAAAGATGAAGACACAGCCTTGGGCTCTGGGAGACTGTGATGAGCTTTTTTTAATATATATGTGTCATGCTTACCGTAGTGTCCACTGCTGCGACTGCAGTAGTTGGAACATGTTTTGAGGTAGACTCGTGTGCCTTGAGCACCACGCAGCCTTGGGGTCCCAACGTGATGATGACTGCCCCACAGCCTCGCTTCAGCAGCTCCTGACCAGCCCGGTGTGCTTGCTCCACATTAGCTACTGAGGAACCAGTCAGCAGCTCAGCCTGTGTGGAGAGGAACAGTACTATAACACACTGCAGATGCACAGTACTGTATAATCACATTGTACTGTACACAACACACTCTTCATCACTCTTTCTTTAAACATTCGTCTCATTTAGCATAAGATGATAATCTGACACTATTTCTTAGACATTTTCTTCTAAACCATTCTTTTTCTTTTCTAGGTCAGGGAGGCAAGTTAATCAGAGGTTAGGAATTAAAATTAAAGACAGAGCAAAACCAGCACGAGTGTGGGATGCTGGGAGGATAAATTTCCCAAGGCAAAAACCCAGTAGCAGGGACTGTTCGTAACACACAAGATATCAAAGCAATGCCTTGAGTGTTTGCCTTTAAAAAACTGAACTAAAAGCTTGTTTTGTCCCTCTAATGAACACACAGTACATCACAACCATGCCCAATAATCCCTAATTAGTAGTCTATTACAAGTCTTTTGCTTACTTGCTATAGTTTACAGTTTCGTATTAACAGTTCTTGGAGGTCAGCTTTTAATTATACGCTGACCGTGGTGAGACAGACTAATAAAACACATTCAGTCTGTGGCAGTCTGCCAGCAGACTGAGGACCAAATATTTTCAAAGAGCGGATTCTCTGACTACGCTGGTTCATCTGGCTCCAAAATGACTAACCAGTGACAAAGCAGGACTCCACAGCTGATGTTTGAAAAAACATCAAGGAAACTCAGAGCCACAGCAGTTCTCTCCAGAGTAAATAGCACCCTTCATAAAGCTGAGCCACATTATTATCCACTGGTGTTTGCATTGCATGGCACGTGCATGTGCAATCCTACCTGAGGCTTTTCTGAGGAAATTTGGAGAGAAATGTATGTGACATACAGTTTATGTGACACCGCTACTTGTGGGATCATCTTGTGGGTACCATACCCTCAGCCGTAAAAACATGTCATCATCATTTTAAAATATTTTTAGTGAGGCATTTAACAATTGCTTTGGCTCAGTTTTATAAGCTTCAAGTTTCACTATGCTACACTAACATGCTAAATTATTCTCTTCCACATCTCGTATTACCACAGGTTTCAGAGCTTACTAAGCAACATGTGTCTGCAAGCATTTCTCTTCATTTTTCCTGGTTAGCAACACTGCAACATAATGGCTGGTTACTTCACCACCACTGCCGTGCATTTCAAATAGTGGAAAAAATTCCTTTCATTACAATGTGTGGGGTGTCTTGTGTCAGAGTAATGTAAATTGTGGTTTAATGTTATACGATTTTTCAGTGTAACCCTATTTCTATAGGTTACTGTATTTTAGAGGGTTACAATAAAAATGACAAGTGATTGAAAAGTTTAAGCTTTTGAATAGAACTAAACCTTGTGGTCGACATGGAACAAAAAAAGTAAACTGATGCGATGAAGTACACTGACAAATATAGGATTTAGATTCCGTAGTTTACATTTAGACAGCTTGTATAATGTTGAGGAAGTGGCCACTGCAGAATAAGTTACTGTTTGACATAATTATCTGGTAATGACAATTTTATTTAAAATGAAACAATGATTAATTGCCCTAATTGACTGAGGTGTTTTATTGTGTGTGCCATGCGAGATTTTGAAAGGAAAAATGGGAGTGTATTATTTTCTCGTAAGAGCAAACTGAAACTCTGCTGTGAAACGTGAGCCGAAGAAATAGAACAATACTGCAAAATACACCCCCCCCCCCCACCTCACACACACGTACAGACCGGCAGACATAACCCTACGCACCCTACGCAGACACTTAATGTACGATGGAAGATCTATTTTTACTCGCGGTAATTTCCTCCCCCAGTGGTTTATTGCAGACTTGCAAGGACATTGAATGTACACTTGTCCCTCACTTGACTTCTCTTTTTAGTCTGTCAGATAAAATCTCTTATCACTCTATTATGTGTATTATACTTGTGTTAGTTATTTTATGCATCTTTTATCTACTTAAAAATCCTATAACATAACAAACAGAAATCAAATTGATTTGATTAGTGTTAACTAAATTATTATTATTATTATTATTATTATTATTATTATAAAATCACCCTACTCTAAAAATATTAGTACCATGGAAAACATATAAGCATTTTTTTTTAAAATGTTGTTGGAAAAAAATGTCTTTTCTCTTTATGCTGCTATCGTGCATCTATGAAAGTGTGAGATCCCTTTCAGATCTGTGGATGATAGAAATGTGGATCCACTTTGGCACGTGAGGTCCTCAGGTGGACATCAAAGATAATTTCCCTCACTATAAAGCACTTCAGTATAGTATGTGGGCTGAGGATCAAAGAGTGCCTGCACTTTGTCATGCTTAAGCCCCCCCACCAGCCTGAGCATGGTACAGTGAGACCACACACACACATATACACACACACACACAAACACACACACACACACACACACCTGTACAGAACGTGTGCCAACTATAACCCCACATGGGAGGGTCAAGACCCGGCTCACACTAGCGTTGAATAGGGGTCTGAAGATCCGATCCCCTTTGCTTTTGTGATTTGTCAAAGTGAACAATGACCTTGGACAGTTCAAAAATAAACCACAGAGTATATCAGTGCTTTTAGAGCCCGCAGCCACCCCGGTGTTGTCAGGTGCCAAGAGAGAAAAAGAGCAGTTTTGTTAGTCATCAGCTTCACACCAGGGCAGGGAATCAATCTACCTCCCTCTGTGTACAAGAATATGAGAACACTGAATTATGTCTCTCTTGCTGTCTGTGTGTGTGTGTTTATCACACAAGTGAGCACCTATTTTTTAAAGCATATGCAGTATAAAGCTGTTGACATCGTGGGCGTATTTGCAAGAATGTATATGTTTAGGCATATTGCCAACGGGTGGAAATAATGTGCTGTCATTATGGTCATTTTGTATATTTATATATCTTAAAGGGAGTTTTTCATGTTTCCTTTACAGTGTTTAGATTTGATATAAAATGCTTTCATTTCTTACTGACAGGATGTCTAACTCCTGTAAATGAGTATGTCCTGACCAAAGCCTTTTACAATGCTGTGTTTTCTTTGCATATATTTGCGGATCATGCATTTTTTTCATGTCATTACATCATAAATTGTTTTAGTGAGAAAGTGGGCAGGATAATGACAATTTTCTCATGCTACATGAACTGCAGTTATAACATTGGATGGACTGGACAGTCCTGGAGGAATCATTAGGAGATTTAAAAAGACTCAAAGGCACACGGCCGTGCACATAAAAAACCCCTTTCCAGTAGAAGAAAATTGAGCTCCAAAGAGAACTGCAATAAAACAGCCTCTAACTTAGCATGTAAGCATGTCTTTATAAACACAATTATTTTTTAAAAATGAATAGAATTAAAGCTCTTTAATTACAATAACAAGATTTCAATATTGTGATCCTGTAATAAATTATCCAGGAGGCCCCTTTGTTGAGTACCATTACTATTCTTGTTGTAAGAAAACCTGGAAATTTAAACTGGTAAAAAAAAGTATTCAAAACTATTATTATCATCTACTTTACTGCTCCACTCCTGTAACATTAATTCTTACAATGATTGTAGCCTTTCAGTAAATAATAAGTCAGTTTAAGAAGAAAAATCAAGACAGACTGCTATATTTAAGCACATTTATTAAAACACTTTAATCATGGCTATATGAAAAACAAGACCAGCAGTTATCCAACACATTCGACTTCCTCAAACAATCACACACAGACACACACAGACAAACCAACACTATAAGCATCTCCTTCAATCACGCAGGTGACAATTTATGCAGCAACATCCAGCTAACATGTAGCAACTCAATGAATATAATAAATGAAATCAACTTTGTTGTGGAGGGAGAGAATATTCCCCGGATTCGAACCCGGGTCTACAGGGTACATTTGATCGCAACGCTCCTTGGTATGGAGCACATTCATAGTGACGGTACTCCAAGACAATATGTGATGGGATCTTCATCAAAAAGAAAAAAACTAAGAAATTAAGAAAGTAAAAAAAAGACTAGTCAATTTCCATTGGTCTTGTTTTAAATCATCATGTTCCACTGCTAATAAAGGTTTTTAAACTTTATTGAGAGTCCCTTGACCTCTGGGAGACATCCATTCTTCTTCTTGTATACTGAGATTTATACCTACTATGTCCATCTTACTGTCAAATGAAAATAATTCCCCTTTGTGTTTTTTATTGCACTATTTCAAAGTCCAATACAGCAACAGTTACTGTAAGCAACAATGTGCCGAGTTTAAGGCCTTTACTTTTAATCATAAAATGATGATATGCTATTTTATATTGTAATATTCGTAATATGTCTTGTCCTCTTTTCCTTTTTGCATTGTATTTAATCTGTCCGTTCAGTGCCTTTTCACTTTGAATACATTTTATTTAAGATTTTAAAGAATAAAAAAGAAGACTACCCTTAGTGGAACATTTAGGTGTTCCACTCCTGCATACTGCATAATATATAACATGACTGTACCTCCACGACCTGTCACTCTTATAAAAAGAAAAGAGAAGACATTTTGCGCTTTTCGTCAACTCTCCCTTTCATGTCTCCACACCTGGCTACAGCTTCTCCCTGCTCTGCATCACCACATCAAATAGAGGCTTCCAGGCAAACTCACATCCATTGACTGACTCAGCCAAAGTGCACATCTGCCTTGTTGTTTTCACGACGATTCCCATCTATCCCTGCCCCCCATCGCTCATCTGTCATCACCTGACAGTCAAGACACAAGGTGCCATGACACTAGTTTTTACGGTAAAAGGGTGGAGTGATACTTACTTACCTCTTCATACCAGAGGGTTTACATGTATAGTTAAAGGCTACAGTCTGGTTTTTGATGTGCCGGTGGGGGTCATGACCCAGGAGTTACAGTTGAAATCACTGAAAAGTGTGTGTGTATGTGCGGTGCTCATAACATCTCAAACCTCTGAACTTTTCCTTCCACAGAGAATAACTACTTCTACCTGTATGTGACTCAGGGCTCCAAGTCCACCAAAGTGTTGATTGGACAAGTGACTGAATTGAACAATCTAGTCAAGACTTTTTTCTATCCTTTCCAAAAACACAAAAGCAATAGTGTAAGAAATGGAACGAACAGCAGATTTGTCTGCTCCATCATATGCTGCAAATGTTTTTAGGCTAACTAGCCTACTACCTAAAGCAGCAACACCAGGCCTAAGGGGACATAATTAAAGAGGTGGTATTATGCTCATTTTCAGGTTCAAAATCTTAATTAGGGGTTGTGCCAGAACAGGTTCACATGGTTTAATTTTCAAAAAAACCCCATATTTTTCTCATACTGCACATTGCTGCAGCTCCACTTTTCACCCTGTGTTGTATGCTCCGCTCTTGAGCTACAGAGTGATGCATCTTGTACAAAATCTTTGTTGGGAGTTGCACATGCGCAGTTCCCAGGTAAGAACTACTAGCCAATCAGAAGCAGAGAAGGGCGGTTCGTTAGAAACAAGGTTGTGTGATCCAAATCAAAGCCTTTAGACTGCGACCGTAACCTAGGAGATGGTATAAGTTATTACCAGTCCAAACCACAGAACATCATTGTTCCACATCTCACCATCAGGACTCAACGTTGAACTGTTGCTGGTGTTCTGACGATCTATGCTGCCTTGCCGAAAATGCTTCCATAGCGCAACTCGATAGACTCGTCTCTACTCGGCCCTGCTCTGTTTGCCATTGCAGATAGTACCCAGAGATAGCGACGCCGCACACAACAGCCGCGACGTAATGTTCAATGTGACACACATACCAGCGATCCACACAGCTCTTAAAATATGTACAGTCTACGGTTAAAATGTTTCAATATTCCTCAGAATGTAAAGACGGATAAGCGGTATGAAAACCTCCCAGCTGTGTTTTCTTCTGCCGTTGTTGCTGCAGCCGTCTGTGTGACGGCGGGAGCAGAGGGCTCTGTGAGCGGGAGGCTGGCCGGCCTCACACGCTCATACAGGCTTCCCCCACTGCCACTTGTAGAGCTCCTCAACTCCGAAAATATTCATCACATTTTTCTTCTGCCATCACTTCTCGTAAAACTGTCAATGTTCGAAATAAACACAGCTGATTTCTCACTTCAAAACTTCTCAGAAGTGGATTTAGTGATAAAATTCCATACGAAAACTGTGAAATATAAAACTTTCTGTTGCTGGCCTCTGTCTGGTGCAATGATGATGCAGTGAATAGTGAATATTCTCTCTGACCAATCAGCAGTCTGTCCTGTTTTCACGTTACATTTTAGTATCCCTCAGCTCGCTTGGAACCTCGACGGAGGTGAGGTGATACGAAAAAAAGTACCTGGAAGCAGGTACAGGTACAACTTTTCTACAATGGAAACCTAAACAAAGGCGAGTCAAGCCAAAGGGCCTCCGCTCAGACTAGCTTGGTTTGAGGGTGTGTCTGATTCCCGCCAGCTGCTTGGCAAGCTTAATGATGCGTTTTCATTGTGACATCACAAGTAAAGGAAGTGGAGGGCTGGACTACAAACCAGCTGTTTTCAAGCGGTTCAGAGCAGAGCTTTCTGGGAGATGGGAACTCCCTTTGGGCAGAAGCTAAACAGCTAAATTAGCAGGCTAGCTAGAGCTGATAAAATCTGCTAGCGACAGTTGTCATTTCAGAAGACAAAAATTTCAGTCGCTGGCTAGAAATGCAAGGCGTGCTTTTGTCTAGTGATATTTTTTCAAACATAGCTAAGAATTGTGATTTTAAAACCGACACAGATTTCATTTTAAACTGCATATGCGAAAGAAAGGCTGGTCAATTAAGTACCCACAGTTTCGCTGTGTAGCTAAGCCGGTTTCAGTTTCCTTTTTGCTCCCTTCTTAATGTCAGTGTATGCACGAGTGAGAAAGGCAGAGCTATTGTGTGAGGACGCATAAATGCTGCTGTGATAAATACTGTGAGCTATGTGCGTGCGTGCGTGCGTGTTGTGTGTGTGTGATTCATTACCTCAGACTCATTACAGCAAAACACATCAGAGGCTGTGTAGAAACCAGTGTCCAAGTCAGGGATGGCAGGCGCTGGGTTGAATATTGTCTTTACTGTAACAAGAAACCAGGCAGTGATCCATTTTATTGACCACCTGATCTACAGGTCACTCTGGATAACATGCAATCATTAACAATAATTGTTCTCAATAATAGATAATAATAGCAATAGTGGTCAGCTCGCCTTTAAAAGGATACAACTTTGACAATGTCCCTCTTTGTTTCTTTTCCATTTGCTTAGCTTCACTGTCAAATTCTGGCATTACCTTAATTAAACTTTCAAAGGCTAGTGGGCTACCACTGGGGATTGCTCTTAAAGGCAAAGCTCAAGTGGATAAGCTTCTATAAAAAGACACCTTTTAAACGATTAAATTAGCATTCGCCGGAAAAGAACACTAGAGGGGGGGAAAAAAAATGGATATAGCACATCCTGTAGCTGTGTAACCCCTGTAGTTCCAGGATTGTGCGTGTGTGGAAAGAAATTCAACATGAAGTATGTAACCCTGTATATATGTGTGTCAGTGTGTGGGTGAGATGAGTTGTGACCCCTCCTGTGTGTGTTGAGGAGCACAAGAGAGGGAGAGAGCAAGAGTGTTTGTCAGAAGTAATCCTCTGTACGTACTGCACATCACCGTCTTATGCATATTCATGAGCGGAGAGCATTAATGCATCTAATACCATGATTTCTGTGTATGTGTGAGGATAAGCCCAGCTTGACGAAGCGATTAATTCTGATATCTCTGTGTACAAAATAAAGCCTCGTGCTAGTGCGCGCGCGCATGTGTGTGTGTTTGTGAGGGAAATATATGTTCAGCGTTGGTGACTTCAAAGTCTGTTGCGCAAAAGTGTTTGCCTAGTTGCTGTGCGTGTGTGAGTGTGTGTGTGTGTGTGTTTGCGTGGGCACATAAGAGAGCAGCTGTGTGGGTTTGTGCAGGGCTTTGGCCACCTGGCGCTTTGAGGTGGTTGCTGGGCTGCCCGCGAGAAAAAGTGGAAATCATTTCTCTCTGTTATCTCTTGTCTTATCTCCTTTTCAACATACACACACACTCATACTGTATTGTAAATATACCCATGTCACAAAAAAAAGTGACACTGGGCTCTTCAGGACTCTTCTTCTCCCTCTCTCTCGGTCAGCCTCAGATTCCATCACTTCAGTTTCCAAGACAAGTGCGAGATCTTTAAAATGCGATGCCTAGGTTTTCATCTGTTCTGAGAAAATTCTTCTTATACATGTATTTCTTGATGTACTCACCGCTTAAAAGGATGATGAAACTTTATGAATGGCAACAAAGTGAGACACACATGCTCCTGCATTGCTCACTTAACTACACAAAGATCCTTTTCATGTCAACATAAAGGTTTCACTACCAGTGAGACTACCAACACTCAGACCTGAATAACATAATTAATATTATGTTTTTTTATTTAAAAAAAAAAAGTTTTTATTATTGCACTTATGTTATTATGTTGCCTACACCTAGCGGTAAAATGCTACTACGAAACAGTAATTGCTATTTAGTTCTGCAAACACAAAACAAGTCTAAGTGCTTTTAAACAGTTTCACACGAGTGCAGGGATCCTTAAAAGAGTAAGGCTGCCGCTCTGCTAGTTTTTTTCTTACCATCAACAAAAGCCATGAAAGACCAACACAAATAACCTTTCCAACTTCCTGACTCTTGTCTGTGCCACTCAGTTCCAAACCCATTGGGATATCTTTAAAAATGGGCCACAAATATAAAACCTTTATATTCAGTAGGTAAATAATGAGTCCTAGAGGTGCTCAGAGTCATAAAAGGTTTCATCATTTACAGTTCCATGGGGAATGAGAAGACACTCAGTAATTTCCTTAAGCAGCTGGGCGCTGTCTTTTTCAGCAAAGTGCATTTGTAGCGGGTTATTTTCAGCCATACAGGGTGCTCTTCAAGGTGAAAACATTGGTTACAAAAGAGTAATGTTCTTCAGACACTCTTAGGTAGAGCAAAAGAGAACATGTTTATTAGTGGATAAGGTGATACAAAGAATAAGGTGCAACACTATACAGGATCTCACAAAAGTGAGTTCACCCTTTGCATTTTTGTAAACATTTGATATCTTTTCATGTGACAAGACTGAAGAGATGTGCAATACAAACCACATAAGTTATATTACTTTACATTGTACTTTCCTTTCCGTTGTTTTGTTATACTCACCGCGATTAGCTATTTTCTACTACCTGTTTATTTATATGTACAAACTTCTATATGTTATCTTTTTATCTTTATATCTATTTTTCAAATGTAGATATATACTCTTAGTACCGTAAAAAGGATGCCTTTCCATTTTCGTTGTACTTGTGCAATGGCAATAAAGGCATTCAAATACAAATGCTTTGTTGTACTGTTTTTAAATGTCGTGTGGCCATTTGGTTCTCCTTTGCAAAAAAAACGCACCGTAGCCTGGCAATGAACACTCGTGAACCTCGATGAATGCGTCCGTACAAAAACCTGCTGATCTACACGATGACAAATGCACATCCCTGCCGCTCCCCTTTACAACGCACTCCCTTCTCTTCCACTCAGAAGAGGAATCATCGCTGCTAGCTCCTCGTCACATTTTTCCAATGTTCTTGCATATCAAACATGTGATCCAAATTAGGCACGACGACGGGAGGCACGTTAACGCCGTGTTGATTATGTAAGTGGAGTAACTCAGTAGCATTAACAGACACCCATCAGTCAGTTAATGATATACTAACCACATACTGTATGCTGAGTAAATCTGATAAATTAAGTATGCTTACTAAAGTAAAAGGCTCTTCGCTAAAGACTACTGTCAATATCCATTCATTATTCAATGTTCTTTGTAGCCGTGGACAGAACTGGTAGGAAGTACAGTGTAATCTTCCACTGTGTTGCCATGTGTGGGATGACCCCAGTGTTTGCGTCAAGTGTGTTACTTCAATGCTGATGTCAAATGCACAGGCCCAAGGCTCATGAAGTATACATGCAATAAGACCGCTGAGGATGGAAGCTTATCAATATGCACACAAGAGCAGCTTGTGTGAAATCCCAAATAGACTGATGCATGAAGGAATCTGCCTCTCTGATGCACGGAAGCTGCTACCGCGGACGTCACATTAACCGGCGTGTCGGTCTCAGGTTGCTTTGTTTTGCTCTCCAGGTGTTAGTGAAACCACACAAATACACACACACAACACACACACACACACACACACTAACAGCTGCTGGGGCAGATGTGGTTATGCTGGGATGTGTGCATACTGAGTCACGTCTGGCAAGAGTACGTGTGTGTCATGACTTTGTGCTTTTTTTTTCTTTTTTCTTTTTTTTTGCTGGGAGGTTCAAAGTCTGGTCGCACATGTGCTGGAAGAGCGGCCAGAAGAGTTCGCAAAGAACAAAAATACTGTTGCCGTGGTTGATTTTGAAGGAAAGGTGCATAGAAAATAAGGGCAGAGGGAAAACAGAGATCCCTCATACACGCCAACACGCATGCATACATACACACACACACACACACACAAAAGAAATGAGTCATCAGTGAGTATGTGAAAGGGCTTTGAGAGGCTCTAATTGCATCTGATGAGAAATTTAAAAGCGGCTTCTTGCTCAGACAAGGAAGAGGGGGAGGAAGACAGGGTGAAGACGGAAGAAGAAAGAAAGAGTGAAACTCCTACCATTTCCTCAGTTCTTAGAATTAATTTAATTCCATTAACTTCTCAATGTTAAATGGTAGATTGCAATAAATTACATATATGCATATGTTTCCCTCTCAATAAAACTCTTCTTGACAAGTGTTTTTCTGAGCGCTGGCATCCACAGTACGTGTGGCTCGATGGTGACATTTGCGTAATTTGAGCGGCGCTTCTCCCCCGCGTCATTAAATCCTCGCCACCAAACCCATTAACACCCATTCTCTCCAGAGAACTCCATTTACGCAATGCTCTGGTGCGGCGGCGTCGAGGTGGCATCACTGCCAAGCGTCTTCGCTCGCCTTGCCTCTCTCCTGGCGCCACATGCCGAGCCTAATCCCGTGGTACTGTCGACACGGTGAGGAGGGGGGTTCGGCGAAAGAGGGTGGCGCTCGGCAAGGCCATCTGGGTATCCCATCTGCAACACGGTTATGGCTGCGACTCTTTCGTTCTGGCAGCCGGCAGCGAGCGATTACCGACGACAGGCCCTGATGACAGGGGCAACAGGCTCCCCAGACGTCTCGAATGACGCTGAGGCCTGCTAATAATAGGACGGCGTTAAAGACGATGAGCTCAATAACCTGATTATCACCGAAAAGGTGGAGAGAGGAAGGGACAGAGGGAGCGTGGTGGTTTAAAATAGGTTTTGTTTACGCAGGACTGTACAGACATGGTGGTAGATGTAGAAAGTGAGCAGCAGGGACACAACAAACAATCGTGAAAATATTACATTTGTCCACTTCTCACACTTAACTTGCTAATGTGATCTGAGTCAGTGGGAAGCCTCTCTCAAGTGCGTGTAGGAGTGTAGGAAAGTGTTAACTGTATGTCTAGCCTACAAAATGCAATTGTTAGACATGCATGATAAAGTGATGAAAGCAGTTTTGTGAGGAATGAAAAAAAAGAGAACTAAAGACAGATGCTTAAATCCCGGGTTCTTTGTCACATTCACACAGCTGGTCAATTGCTGTGTGAAGCGGCCATGCTTGTGAAATTATCGCTTTCAAGAAAGTGGCGAATTGTAAAGGTGTGCGGGAGGCGGTTTCAGAAGGTGTTCGACGGTCCACCAAGCCCTTTGGTAGAAGCGTACCCATACCTTTTAGGCCACTGACGGAGAGCGTGTGGAATGGAACCATGAAATAAGAAGCAAGTGTTTTATTGCATGTGTTTATCTGTGACATGGTAAAACACAGTGTGACAATAGCACCGATAAAGAAGAGTTATAAAGTCAGTGAACTTGATCAGTAAAGTCCATATCCAGACCAAGGCTGCAGCAGCAACCTCTGAATGTAGTGAACTGAGCAAGAGTGTGTTTTATTGCTTATGAGTGGGACTTTACTACTACTCATTTGGAATATGTTTTAAAGATTGAATGCTGCCTGGAACTGCATTTAAAGTGGGATACTGTAGCTACACTGTATTGTTTTGACAGTGTAACACTTGAAAAGTTCTTCTCTGCAGAAAGTGTAGGCTGTTTGGATTCAGCTAGAAATCTATCTTCCAAAAGTTTGCTGATTTTAACTTCCAAATTCAGTCAAATTCCAATTTTGCCTTCCTTCTGAATCCTTTTGCTCACTGCTCTTAAGCTTAAGTGACTTTTTCATCTCAAAGTTTCACTTTTGTGCTATGTATGTGAATAAATACCTGTATGGACAAACAAAGGACTAAAGCGGCCGTAAAAACCAAAGGAACCACAGTCGGTAAAAAATAAATTTCTTCTTTACTTTCAACATTTAGATAATTTTCTCTCTGGCTTCTGAAGAAGCTGCACACACTGACCTTTGTTCTCCTTAGCCATGCGTAGAGCCTGCAAGGATGTCTGCGGGCTGATCTCCAACTGGCACACCAGCACTTTTGCATGGCTGATGGCTGGAAGAGCTTTCTGCAGCCTCTCACCGCCCAGCAGCATGTTGGCACCGCCACGATCACAATGGCATTCTCACCTGACCGGGACACCAGAAGAGACGTGTGAGGATACAACAGCCGCTGTATGATGACTTTGAGAATCCATGGGACCTCTCTAGGCCATAAATAGGGTTAAATTGGGCATACATGATGTGAGAAATGGTGCTGACTTACTGTTCATTTTATTTTTATACTATGATAGAAGGGCAATAAAACTACTGACATTTAGCGTGAAAAAATATGTAATGTCTAATGGGACTTCAATAGTCAACTTTTCACCAAATTTTTACACAAATTTTAACAGAATTTCAAGGAAAATGCCGTAAGAAAAATGCTTATTAACATGTGTGTTCCATCCAGTTCTGTTTTGTAAATATTAGAAATTGGACGCATCAAGAAATCAGCTAGTGGTGCTAATTCTTTAGGCAGCACCATTTAACCATTGCAGAAGACAAGAAAATGTATTTAATGGTGGAAAACGTGGTGAAAATATTGTCTGTATATTGATTTGAGGAAAGTTACAGCCTTCTCCTCGCACCACAGATTTCTGATCTTTATGTCCGCTGCAATTTTTTTGTCTCCTCAGTGGAGCTAAATCTTGAGGGACATATAAGCCACATGCTTAATTTATGTCATGATTTATTCGCTAAGTCTGTTTCCATTGCACGTTGTTACATTTTACTTTTATCTTTACAGTTTTCCACCTCAGCCGTGTGTAAGCTAGAAAGCTTATCTTTATCTTTTTTTCCCTGACATTCTCACTCTGGTTTTTTTTTTTAAATGTGCAAATTGAAAACACAGGTGGATGGAAATGCAGTTAATGACACTTTCCAATAACCTATGCCATCTGACTTTCAGGTGCTTGTTGAAATGCCTTTAAACATACACTTAAATTGGTCATACATTGTAACATTCAAAAATACTTCAAACAAATCCAATTTTAAACACATAAACCCTACGGTTTAGATATGGATCGCTCTGGTTTGTTTTTCTCCTTGAACATTTATTTTCATCAATTAAGGAAATAGCTTAACACCTCTTGCTTAATTTACTTTTTCCCATTAATGCAAAATGGCATGCACATAGTGTTTTATAGGTTTTTATTTTGTAATTGTAATCTCTCAATTAACCCCTTTCAGTAAGACCTCTGTGTTTCAAAACATTAAATTTAAACAGTCAATTGCATAGCAAAATTATGCGTGATGGTGTACTTTCCTGATTGCATTAAATAGTAGAAAAGGGATGCAAATCTGTGAGGGCATCCACACGTCATGGGAGTTTTACATCACCTGACTGTATCTGCTACATGACAGAAATTGCCATCCATGTGGAAAGCCTTGGATTGTAGTAGATTGGAAGCTGTGGATACTCTGCATGTTTTGGCGCACTTAAGCATTTATATGTGACCGTGTTTGTGTATATCCGGTGATTACAGTCACTTGAGCAGTGGTGAGTCAATGGCGGTACTGAATGCATGGGTGTACAGTGTGTGGGTGTGTGTAGTAGCAAGAAAAGAGTGCGTCGACAGCACACATGCACTGTTTGGTTGTGCACGCACGAAACCATTTCTACAACTCAAAGAGCTTTTAGGATCTCAGCGGGGTGGTATGGGCTAGCGGCAAAAGCATTTACCTGCGTCGTTGACAATGATGGAAGCGGCTCCTGTGGCTGCGTCAGAGGTCTGCCCTACAAAGTCTGAGACAGAGAGAAAAGATGAAAGGTGCAAAACAGAGTTTAAAAGCATCCATTATTTGTCTTTCCTGCTAAAGGAAGTGTGTTGCTTTTCTTTCTTGACAGCATAGCCAAAGAAATTAGACCAACTTCAAATCAATCAAAGACACGTATAAAAAAACTAAATATAACCATAGTTACCACTACTAATTACTTTAAGTACAATTTGGCTGAGCCTCCTGGTTTTTGGCAATGAAGCAACAAACATCTGGAGTTCCAACCCAATCCAAATGGTTTAACAAGCTTTGGCAACTAAAAAGAATTCACAAAATACAGACTAAAAAAAAACATTGCTCTGAATGTGAACTTTTTGCTATGCAGCATTGCAATGGCAACCAATTTGGCATGTAATGCAAACAACCCTCAGTCTTACCTGTGTGTACACCATTGTTCTTGAAATTCTGGATGTAATTGTCTCCAAAGAAGTCTTTACCAACCTAGGAAAGATTGAAGGCAAAACGATAACAACAAAGAGAGTGTCAAGCGGGGTCAGACTTGGTTAGCGGCAACTTTTGAAAAGTGGTGTACTCAAACCTCAGTTGGGTTGGATTTTCGTGTGCCCTGCCAGCATACTGGCATGGTGCCGCCGCCCGAAAATGTGCAAAAACGAACACACAAAGTCAACAAACGCACACACGCGCAAACACACGACCAGCTGCGCCAAGCCTTCAAGACACGGTAACCCCGCCTTCACGCCTCTTCATGCCCACCTCGCTTTCGTTTTCTTTCTCTCTCCTTCCCCTCTACCCCTGATCCGCACAGGGATGTCCACATCTGTAGCTACTTTGGGTTGAGGAAGGGGTCCCCACCTTGGCCCGAGGCGCGCCTACTTCGAACCCACGCTTTCCAAAAAACGTGCCAAAACGCGGGCACTTCTAGCTGGCTGTGATAGTGGGTTGGGCTGGTATTGGCTGCTTGGCCCCGATCTCTTTGAAGAGCGGCCTTCCGTCTTGGATGTTTTTGACAAGCCCGGGTGTCTATTTTTGGGTTCTCCCCATGCCCGGAGAGCTCCTCCCGCACTGGGTTGTTATCGATCGGGCCTCTTTGTTCTGAGAGAGGTGGGGCTTCGGTGCTTTAGTGCTCAGGTTATAAGGCCACACTGAGCTTACTGATTGGAGACTCAGGGTTGTATGGTATGGGAATAGGCTTGTTCGAAGGCGCGCAAGCGTGGGTGGGCGTATGCATGCGGTATTGTATTGATCAAAACAAAATGAGGCATGAAGAGTTGATGCGGTGAAATGACTGAAGTGTGAACGAGGCTTTAAGGTTTCTGGGAGTTGTTAACTAGTTGGTGGACTATGGTAGCTGAGGGCTCATTATCTGTACTGAGTAAAATGTGGATGAGCCAAAGATGGACAAGCAAAATAACTTTTTTTTTTACTGACATGCACACATTCATGCTAAGACCTACAGCACAGCAGCAGTGTACTACAAACTTGATTCCGGGGTCATACCATGCCGACCATAGCAGTTTTGGCTCCCAGTCTTGCAGCCTGTATGCACTGGTTGGCCCCTTTCCCTCCGAAGCCGATGAAGAACTTGTGACCATGGATGGTTTCCCCGGCTTTGGGTAGCCTTGGTGCTTGGCTGAGGGAAAAGACAGGTGATGAGCACAATTTTAAGAGTACACAGTCACATTCAAAAGAACTAAGGGAAAGAAGGGATTTGGTAGATTAAAAGTTTCCTCTTCTTTAAAGGAATCCCTCACTTAGATTTTGAATGAATGGAGCATAGGAAACTTTTTTCCTTGAGTCTTTTCCCCCATTTTTCTTAAACAGTTCTAAACTCAGACAGAACATTGCGATTGCTTCATCATTCCAAAGTGCACTCTAGTTGTTTTAGCTAGACATTCAGTCAGATATGCTCATGCAAGAGTCTCCAAATTTGCTAATGATGTAACCAGCAAAACCCATAGATGTCTCAACCTGACACTGGCCACACCGCTAATGTCTGACTCATCAGGATTGAGTAAACTCCCACCCCTCCCCTCATGGTTGATATGCCACAGGTGGTTGCCTTCGGGAGGAGCTGCTCCCTGGTTCCTCCAAACACAGAGCCAGGGTGGTGCTGAGTAACATGGGAGAGAGACAACAGACAGCTTCATACTGTACGTCAGGATGCTGTGGTCTGGCCCTGGGTCAGAGCTGCTTGGGGCCAAAGGGTTTGCGGATGGCAAAATGTTGTCATAAACTTGTTTTTCCCCCTGTTGTTGCACTTTTTTTATACTTGTGTGTGCGTGTTAGTGTGTTTGTGGCAGGTGTGCTATTACAGTAAGTTCACTCAATCCCAGGATTTCCAGTAAGTGAGACGCTGGTGGCAAACACTGGAGGTTGTTATAACTGCTGCTGCTTTTGCACCGGCGTGTGAAAACACAAAAATGCCAAAGGCTATAACAGGATGTAGGGTCAGTGAGGCTAAAATGTGGTGAGAAGCAAATGGAACAAAGGATGAACACATGTAAATATACAAGCGCACACACCTCTCCCCTACAAGCACATTACCTATTCTACTTGGCGCAGCTGTCTTAGGAAATTTTTCCCACCTGTGTCACTGCTGTGTGACTTTTGCTGGAAAACGTCATCCTTGCTTATCAACTCCAATCTACACATTGATTTAAATATAATGCAGCTGTGTTCTGTTGGGGGAAAGCGTTGTATAATGGTTACTACTTCCATATCCACTTTATATCATTAATGTTATAGGCCATAACATGTGGGCTAAAACCAGTAAACAGGCCCGGGACAGAAAAAAAAAAATCACACAGACAACAACAATGCTTCATAAATAGAAGATAATACATATATCTGAAAACGGAACAAAAATATATTACAAGATTCCAGCAGAGATTTTACAAAAATACATCCCTCACAGAATGTCTACTGTGATAAACTAGCATCTTGTCCTGGGTGTATTGCTCAATGCTTGTCTATCATAAAAGACAAAACAAAATGCCGCTACCATATCTGTATGGTAAATACGACTAGTCATTAGCTTAGCGTGGCACAAAGACTGGAAACAGGGTGAAACAGCTAGCGTGGCTCTGTCCAAAAATTGAGAAAATACACCAACTTTCAAATATCACTAATTAACATGTTATGTCTCATTTGAGGCTGTGTTTCAGGAAGTAGAGTGGTATTCAGGAGGTTGGTGGTTCGACCCCTGGCTCCTCTGCATGTGGAAAAGTCCTTCAGCAAGGTACTAAACCCCAAATTGCTTCCAATGGTTGTGCCATCAGTGTGTGAGTGTATATGACTGATAGTTCCATTCTGATATGCTGTTGGCTCCTTGAATGGCAGCCACTGCCATCAGTGTATGAATGTGTGTAAATGGGTGAATGTGACACGTAGTATAAAGCGCTTTGAGTGGTTGGAAGTCAAGAAAGGCAAAATATAAGTGCAGTCCATTTACCATTTAATCTGTCACTGTGAGGCTAGCAGGCTAGCAGGTGATGGCAAAACTGTCCAAAGACTGGGCAAGACATAGTTTTGCACGTAACCACCCGTAAAACCACAACTTGTCGTTTCCACACACCTAGGTTTTTGCACAGATTAAACAAATGAAATATATCATGATAATTAGTGAGTTTTAGCGGTAGCTTTTGTTAGCTTTGAACCCAGCCAGGCTAGCTGTTTTCCTGTGTCAGTCTTTGTGCTATGTTAAGCTAACTGGCAACTGCCGATGGTTCCTAATACAGCATATGAGAGTGATATTGATCTTCTCATGTAAACTTTAGTTCTGAACCATTTGCTTAGTTGGTGTTTGGCCTCCCTGATATGCACCATCACTGATTTATCTTTGTCTTCTGTTTTAGATTTGGGGGATCTTCTAACATACTTCAAACTCATTTTTGAGTAGAGTCAGGGTTGCTTAGGAAGGAGTAGTACACTTTTAGAAAATATGCTTATTCACTTTCTCAGTTTTCCCAGATTAATTTTAGATGAGAATACGGATACCACTGATGTTTTGTCTGTATGTTTTATATGGAGCTAGAGCCAGTAGACGGTTAGCTTAGCTTAGCATAAAGACTGGAAACAAAGAGAAACAGCAAGCCTGGCTCCGTCCAATGTTAAAAACATTACCTACCAACATCTTTAAAGCTCACCAACTCACCATATAGATCTTGTTTGTTCATTAATGAGTTAAAGTAACCTAATTGTTACTCAAACTTAATACTCAATAAACTATATGAAAGTGGTATCCATCTTTGCATTTAACGCTCAACAATTATATTTCTAAAAGTCTTTTTTTTTAGTGATTTTTATATTCAAAAGTATTTCTCACAGTAATACTGAATATTTCAGGTAGTGCCCAGAGCCATTTTCTGTCAGAAGGATTGTCCTCTGTGTGATAAACATCTTGAGTTGTTTGGCTAAATTGTATCCACTCACCGTGATAGCCTGTTTGATGGAATCAAGTTCTACTTTATCTAGTAGTTTATTCCAGTTCCTGTGCTTGACTAGTTCTTTCTTTAGTGCAGGGCATGATGCTAGAAAACGGTCTGATAGGAAGGCTATTTGTCATTTCTCTGTGTCCTTCACACACAGGTCACAAACCAATGTTCTGCCTCCCTGTTTTATAAGAATACCCAGGACACTGATTTGTTGTGTGTCATATTTGATCTTACCATTTAAGTGCTCATGACATTTATTGAGATATTAAACAATGAGCCCAACCTTTCTAAATTATAAAAACACCATAAACATAACATTTGTCCGACAGCCACCTGAAGCTGGATAACTGACAGGTAAGATAAACAGATTTCCAAATTCTTAAATAAACCCACCCACGCCTCCTCATGCCCAGAGAGACACTTGGCTATTGTTGTCTGTGGTGAGTGCACCAAACAAACAGGGCACTTATGTGCTAAAGTGCAACCTCAGTGCGTTTTCTCCCATGGAACCAAAAGGCCAAAGCAGGTGTTCAGTGACGTGGAGTGTTTGCTTTGAGGCTGGCTCCCATTTCCCTCTCCTCCGTCTCTATTAAAGTCATTCCTCAGCTGGCGGTGAGCAACAGGAGGAAGTAGACTTGGACAAAAACAAATTGAAATGCTGTTTCCCAAAGTTTGAACCAGAGTTTGTCTTTCCAGTTCCAAACACAACCTCCAAAGATAACTTACCACATGCAATATAAGATACACAGAGTGAGCTCAAGCTTTAGCTTGTATTAAACAAACTTTTATAAAGTGACTGAATGTAATTCAGTGTGGATATGGAGTATGGATATTACATGGTAGTACTAAACACAGAGGCCATTTACATTCAGTGCAGTAACCTTCAGTTCATATTTTGCCTTAGACAAGAAGTCATTCAAGCCTATGCATCACTGAAAGAAGGCCTTTTTGTTGTATTTTCCTTGTCCCTTTAGCTGAAGTTCCGGTAAATCAGAACATGTTGAGCAATGGGAGCATACCTTACATGGACACAGTGAGCTGCTTTGCTAACAAGAGGTGCAGTGTCGGAGTGTGGCGTGGGTGTTTATTTTTGTGTGGTCAGACCATTTGTTGGAGTCACGTGCATGTTGCTATTATTCAGAAACGGCTTATATCAGTGGATATAATAAGGTACTTATCAACCAGTGTCTGAATTGGTGGGTGTTTATGGAAACACAGCTTTGTTTTATGTTTACTTACATAAGAAACTGCCAAACAGATCTCTGACACAGCTTATGGTATAAAAAATACTGAACAATTAATTAAGTTAATACTACTAGTTAATACTACTGTGAGTAGATTTTTAAAACTTGAGAAGAAAACACCTGTAATACGGGTCCCCAGCAAAAAAGGGATCTTTAATTTTCACTATAATTCCATCCATAAATGACACAATGACAGAAAATATGACAATTTTGGTAAAGGGCTTCATCCACTTTCTGTAATGAAACATCTAAAAGGAAAGTCCTATCAGATGGGCGACCCTGGGACAAAATCGGTTTAGGGGTCCTTGATGTGAAAAAGTTTGAACCACTGCTCTAAAGAATATATCCAATGAAACAATCTAAGAAGGGACAATCATCACAAATCCTAAAAAAACAAAACAATGACATATGCAGTGTGTGATTTGATGAAGGAGTTGCAAGCAGTCATTCCTTCCTTTTAAGGGGTAATAGGGGAAAATGGTTGGAAACCACTGCACACACATATACTGAAAAAATAGAAATCCAAAACTTTTACCTGTGGCGCTATCACAGTTAGTAATTATTTAAACTACATCCACTACAGCAATAATGATCACTAGCTATTTTCATGAATATTAATTCATCATTAGTAATTTCATGTTTCTAGAGCTCATGGTATCATTCCCAAATTTGAATTTGAATTTAGTGTAGGATAGCACCTTGAGATGCAGCATCTCGTTTTCAAGGGAGTCCTATAACACAAGTACACAATGAACATATACAAAACAGAACATTACAAAACCCTCGGTTAATGCTAGGAAAAATAACAAGTTAAAACAATCCTATAACTAACTATATCTAACATTCAACCCCAAAACAGATCAAATTATTAATTACTCCGTATGTAAGCTAAATGTATAACAAACCAACATAGTTACCTGATAGCATTAATAACATGAACATCCAGTTTTAAGAGACAAAGAAGACAAGCAAAAAGTGCTGATAGATCTTAGGGTTGGATGAAGATTATTCCAATCACATGGTGCTTTATATTGGAATGATTTCCATCCGGCTACAATAAAAGTTCTTGGTACAATACAAAAGGGTTGTTGCATCTGTCTGAGTGGATATGTAACTCTACAAGGAACTAAAAATTGTTTGGTGGTATGGAGGACCTTTAAAGTAAACAAATTTGAAAATAAACTTCATCCAGTGATATTCCTTTCTTGCATTGGGCTGTAACCACTTCAGTGACTCATACACAGAGAAGTGATGTGTGTTAAATGGACACCTCATGACAAATCTACAAAGAAAATTAAAAACAACATTAAGAGGCCTAAGATTGGTGTCAGTGATGTTCCTATAGATGATATCAGCATAATCAATAATCAGTAATGTCTTTGTTTTATTCGACTAACTGTCCAAAACCCTAAGATATTCACTTTACTATCATAGAAGAGAAGGAAAACCAGAATATATTCACATTTGAGAAGCTGGAACATGTACATTTTGACTGAAAAATGAAAAAACGATTAAAGTCAAAACTGTTGTAGATTCATTTGCTGTCTATACAGTAATCAATTCATTCACTAAACGTTACTTACCACACTTACAGCTGGGGCCCAAATGTGTGAGTCTGGGCTTGAGATTAATTCTAATAAAACATTAAATAAAGGTGTGTTAACTGTTTTGAACAATCTTGGGATACATTGAGGATCTGCGCCGTAATTTGGGAAACTCAGCAGGTGGAAAGTGTCTCCACTCAGTAAATTGTGGCAGTAGGGGGCACTGTATGGCTTTGACAATAGGTTAAAAACTTGAGAGGCTCTGCTCTTCTTCTTTGTGCACTGCATATAGTAGACAATTAAGTATAACTTTTACAAAAAAGGACCATAGCATGCTCTTCAGTCTGACTAATACATTTGTAACAAAACACCGCAGAGATCTGTGTCACAGTTGTGTGTTTGAAAGGTAAGACAGAAGCAGAGAGAGATGTGAGTGTGTGTGTGTGTGTGCCTCTGCTGTCTGTCAGTTAATTGTACTGCCACCCAAACACTGGCTGTTCAAGACAACTGGATTTCTAACTTCAAAGCCATGCATATCACTTTGAAGGGCTGCAAATGTATTCCAACTACCCTCCCCTAGCCGCATTCTGACCTCCATCCAAAAAGCCAAAACCCCCCACACACACACACACACACACACACTCCAAAAAACAGGCCATTTCCCGTTAGCTTATTAGGGTCTTAATTGACAACTCCTGCCCTTCAAAGCAAAAAGTCACTGGTTGAATTGCTAATGAGCAACAAAATAAATACTTGCCCAAAAAAAGGGCATATGTTTTTGATAAGGGAGGACTTGTGGGTGACAACTAAAATGTGACAACTTGAATTGGAGTGTGTACTCTCTAGAATGCCATGAAACTTTTCTCCTACTAGCACAGACTGTGGTTGTTTATTCAGATCTCCATTTGCTGGCAGCCAGGTGACAGTTATTATTCCCGGGTATCACATAAAAATATAATACAAGCTGTAAGAAAAACATGTCACACAAGCTCAAACAACACGTTGGCTGAAGCTCATGAACTCGACATATACTCTGTTTACTTTATCTTTTGAGATTGTGTCATTCCTCACAAAGGTTATGGTAAATGAGGGTGACAAATTGTTTTCAACTAACCCATTGTGCTGGAGTTGATGACTAAACATTTGTGGGAATGCATCTTACTTGGCTCAACAAATCTCACCACGTATGAGGATGATGCAACACTGACATTTCAGTGAGCAGTAATTATACCAGATCATCTACCATGGGATGGTCACACCTTCATCATCTGTCAATGTAGTAATAACAATCTACTGGAGTAGTGAATCAATTGTAATACCTTAGAACAGCAGCTGATTTGTTTAAAATTTTTAAAGAATGATCTGTTTTTCAGGCAGAAAATGTGGACAAATGCCTCTGTATTTAACCTGAGGTCTGCTCACTATCATTGCCTCATGGTCTAAAAGCTGTTGGACCATCACTCCTACCAGGGATGTTCTCTGCAACATTTTGGGCTTAGGACAAGTACTGAAAAGGCAAAGGCTCCTTTTATGGCATTAAGTTTAGTTTACTTCCTCAATTCTTATGTAGACAGGACCTGTGCAGTCCATTTCAAGCCATGATGGAAAAAAGCCATCATCCCTTATGCCATATTTTCCACAAGCCTGCACGTCAAAATAAAATCCCTGAAGGAAAACGGTGGTTGTGGTGGTTAATAATAATAAAGGGAAACGTGTTTTAAGCAAAGACAGTTAAACATTTCCAAAGCTACACCCCCTATGTTACTGTTGCTACGCCTGTCAGCTTTCCATTCTTGTGCAATGATAGCAAATATGCCACCCAAAAATCTTTGTAATTTGTGAAGCAATGGGTCATTGATTTCAGACAGATGTACACAAAAAGCAGGATTCTCATTTCTAACTAACAAGAGAAAGTGAACAGTAAGTTCACTTTCTCTTGCGGGCAGAGCTGACTAGCTGTAGCTAGCTAATTAAGCTAACATTAGTTGGTTGACATCACTGTCTCTGCTGACTTCATCAACATAGAAGACATTGAAATAAAGAAACAGCACTGTTTTTGTAATGTGGCGTAGAGCCAGTCCTATAGTATTAGTATGACAAAGAAAACTGTATGATCCGACTCCTTGTATTCTAACATAACCCTCTTTAGCTGTTTAGCTTACTTGTTCATTTTTTTCAAATGTTACTGAAAGAAAAGGCTTTTAGGATAAGGACTAACGGATGTTTTTGGCAAACGTAAGTCTGTAACCTTGGCTGTGGTTTCTAGAGTACAACGTCCCTAAATACAATAAAAAAGGACAGAGCTGCTAATGTTACCCTTCACTCTGACAGTGGCAGGACCAGCATATATTATATAGTATACTGTCTGCTAGTCACGAACCAGGCATTTTTTTAACATAATCTGTAACCCCGCACACTAATGTAGTTAGTTAATGACGTGTGTCAGTAAGTAACACTCGGTTACTCCTGCAGGTAGTACGCTAGTTAGCTGCAAATGCTAATGATTGCAGCTTATAAACACGTTGATCTCTTCTCTTGTCACAGGTCTTAGCCTGGACGTTATTAGTGACCACTTTAACTAAAGAGTGATTTTCCTTCTTGGACTATTTTGAATTTAATTAATAAGTTTGAATAATTTTCAAAGAAAAAAAAATCAAGATTATCTGATCCCTACAGAAGCTTTTGGCATCCATCCATTCAAATATTTCCTGTGATAATGGGATCATTTTCTCGTGATCTCAAGATAATGGTAGTTTAATACGGGGGCTGGCTGGTGCGTTTCTTCAGGATAATTTCAAAGAGGTTTTCAGCTTCACTGGTTAGCTCAGTTGGTGGAGCGCAGGACTCACAGTGAAAGGGTTGTGTGTTCAATCCTCACTTAAATAATCCTCTTCAACAAAGTTCTTAAGAAGCGACTGTTTCACATGCTCACAATAAAACACATGCTGGAGTGTGTTTCTCCTGGCAACTGGCCCACATCCATCAACCTATGGACTTTTCATTTCCCCATCATTCTTCTTCTCATACAGGGGGATCCAGATACACATTTCCTGACGGCTATTTCGGAACCTTTGAAATACTCGTTGGGAAATGTGTGATTGGATTCCCCTGAATCTCTTCATACAACTTTGTTGAAGAGGATAACAAAAAACACACAAAAGAAGAAAAAAAATAATCATTGAGAGTACGAGTTGAACATGCATTCCTTGAGTTACAAGTACTGAGCTCTACCAACTGAGCTAACCAGTGTGACTGGATATTTTACTGAAATTATCCTAAAGAAACACACCTGCCTGCTGATTTATTATCTCGAGATCATGAGAAAATTATCCTGTTATCACGGGAAAATGGAGAAAAAAAAATTTGAACGTATGGCTGCTTCGGACTTCCGTAGAACCCAGCTTCTTAAATGTGAATATTCTTGGGTTTCTTCACTTTGCTATGACAGCTAACTGATTATCTTTTGGTTGTGGACAAAACAAGACATTTGAGGACTTTGGGACATTTTATGGACCAAACAACTAATCAATTAATTCAAAAAATAATCAGCAGATTAGTCAACTATGCAATTGCAGCCCTATTCTTCGACTGTTTCATTTGAAGAACTTTTAGAGGCCCAAAGAGGTGAAGGTGTCACAAGGAAAGCCATACATTAGAGTTATAAAGTCAGAATAAGTAAAAATAATTTAGTGTAAAACATATTTTTCTTTTTTTTTTATCACCTTGTGGCTCTTTATCTCTCTGGGTGGGGATGACTGGATAGATGAACAGTCCTATAATTATTTTGAATACTGATCTCAATGCGATAAAATACGTTTTTAAAAAACTTTTCTGAGATTATTCTCTACACAGATGATTACGCATTTCAAACATATTTAATGGATTTCTAAAATATTAAACATTTACATATTTACTCTCCAAAACCCACCAGCGAGTTAAGCAAAGACACAAAGGTTGAGAAACTGCTTTACATTTTTAATATTATGTCCTAATATGGTCATGAAAATGTGCCCAATGTGCTGCTTCCTGTTGGGCCCACCTGAGGAAGCAGAGGAGTTTCCTGAACCCAGATTTAGCTAAGAGATCTTGTTCTCAGCCTTCTCATAAAATAAAAGGTTTCTTTATGGTAATTTCAGGAAGCGCACAGATTACTGATACAACTTGATTCATTACCTAGTGATTTAGTAGACTGAGTGAAGTAAGGTCAAAATTTACTCACCTCACCAAGTCAGTCATACAGGAACCAACCACCATCACATCAAAAGCCTCTTCAGTCATGATCTGATTGAGACATACATTTATGTTATTTTTATAGTAACAACACTCATTTCTGGACACGAAATATCTTGAAGACTCTTCCATTGAATTACGAGTTGGTTATTAAGGAGATTCTTCAATTTCTCTACATTCGTCCAGCCTTTCCGGTATACACTGTTCATAAACAAGGACAAAATCTAAAGCATAGCGGACCCCCTTGGGGGCATATCAGGCAAAATATGTAAACTACTTTCCCATCAGCCTCCAACAAAAATCACTTGATATTATTTATCTCCCGCATTAGCATGAGCTTGACTGAAACAAGGAAGAAGGTAAAAATAGAGCATTCATCGCTGGCTGAGTTGGATAGGTTCCAATATTATTGGGGGTGGGGAAGGGGGTTTCAATGCTATACCACGTGAATGCACCGCAACCCAGCAAAGTCTATAATTAATTCAATCCTCGGCTTGTATCAGAGCTAATGCTAGTTTGTTAATCTCTTCAAATCTCTGCCTAGGCTGTGGAAGACTTGGAAAGCCTGGCCGCTGGCTGCAGGATGGCTCAATTCTCTCTCCCACATCTTGCAGTATATTGTCTTCCCTAGGCAGGCATGAAAAGGTAGCCTAGAACCCTCCACAGTTCCACTGCAGGACAATATTATGAGATCTGTATTGTCCGACCACTTGAAACAGCATGGAACTCTTAAAATTCTCCCTCTCTTGTTGAAATTGAGGCTGAATTATCCTACAGTAGCCGACCTACCTGAATAAGTGTAGTGTTGTAGACACAGATTAATGTAAAAGGTCCTCAACCATTACCCATAAACTTTAGTTTTATAAAAAAGGTTCCTCTCAGCCTCAGAGAGTTGACACATATTTTCGGGACTTGAGCATAGCATGCTCTCTAAAAACAGCAATCATAGGTTTAAACACTTCAGTCTAAATGCAAATCGAAGTTGCACACAGTGGGTTTAACAACATAGATTGAGCTACAAGTGTAATCTCAAAGAAAACGTTGTTGGACTATTTAAAAAAACTTGCAAGATTACATATTTTGCCTATGTCTGGTGTGGCAGTCAAGACTTAACAGGATAATGATTGTTATTACAATGATATAACCATTTATGTTTAAAAATGCTTTTCAGTTGAAGTTTTGATAATGACTATAATCACCACAATATTTTGTTTTACTCCCACCCCCAAAACATGTACACACACACACACACACACACAAAGCTTGTAAATGGCTCTTTTTTATATTCACAGTGACACATTTTTCTAACCATGTAACACTGAAAAGACAACTTTAGCTGAATGTTGAACTAAAAAGGCAACCCTTCATGTAATTTACTGATTTACACTAGTAATGGTTGGATGATAACCAACTAAACATATTTTACTGCTGTTTCTAATGGATCATGAATTATTCTTAGTTATTCTTCATCCCCATGATGGTGGAATATTCCTAATGCTCTCACATAGAAACACCACTGGTCTTGCTGAGAGTACTGAGGGAATGTCTATGCTTTTGTACTCATCTTTTGTTTTTATTTTCCAGTTAGATTTGTTGTATTTGTACACGACAAACAACTTCACGTGTCATTTCACATGACACCTTATGTTTTTCAGTCTGTGAGGTGTACTGATGGGCTACAATAAATGCAGGAAAATAAATGCTCAACAGCCGTCCACCCCTCAAGTCTGTGGTATGGTTGGATATATATTTCTCATTTCTAAGAAATCGGAGAGTCATATGCTTAAAATTCCATGTGATGTGAGTGCAATAGCATTTATTTTTGTTAAATTAATAAACCTAATGTATTGGAGATTACTTGTGTTATATAGACTGTTATGTATAACTGTTACACGGATATATATTTGTATATAAGACTAATTACACACAAACTTAAGTTAAGTACTTAGGCTAGTACTTACTCACTCATGCACTTAAGTGGGTGCACTTACTTAAGTATAGATAATACAGTATGGATGATTTGAATACAAATCCTTATTGTGCAAATAAGTAGAGTATGTCTCTACTTACTTACACTTACGCTACTGTCGCAATGTCAAGATCCCAGTTTGTCATGTCGACCAAGCAACGGAATTCAGAGACTGTTGTGCCCACATCGTTACAGAGACCTGCCCCATCAACATCCCGGATCATGCACTCGGCAGGTGGTCCATGTTCCAAGCTGTCAGCGCAAGACTCCGGTCGGATGAGGGGGAGTGGACTCTGTCAGTCAGACTGTTCATTGTGAAGATGAATTTTCATTTTAATTTCATTCATATTATCATCTGGTTGCTGCTTTACATTCACCCCAGATGCAAATACAAAAATGCACTGTGGAATATTTGAGTATGTATGTAAAATAAATAACTGTATACATTGGTCTATTTTATTTTATATGTTGCCATATTTTAACATAGGCCTACACTTAATTATATGTTGTGTGTGTAGCACGAAGGAACTAATTTCATTTCGTTATGTAGCCTTCTGCTGTACTTGTACCTTGTCCCTTGGAAAGCGACAACTTGTGTAGCTAAACATTCTTTCCAACTCTGTAAATATAGGAGCATTGTGGAATAAATCGCCAAAAAATCAAAGAAAATATGACCCTGCTTAATTTGACGAACGCTTAAGTCAGATAAAGTGTGCTGAGAAATGTGACACAATAATTACCTTGCATTCAAACGTGTTCTTTCAGAGTGGGCTTATCAACACCCAACACAGAAAAGCGACTGTGCACAGAATGACAGCTGCCCAACGTTAAAAATAATGCCAGGATTATTGTTGTCACTGAATAAATGAGCACGCATATAGTGTTACTTAAAATTATTTAGGTACAATTCTGTTTAACGAAACATACTTGACGAGTAACATACCAGCGAGAAATTTGGCTCTGGCTTTGAAAACTCGCAAAACGCTCATTGTGTCAACAGGCATTTTTACAGACGGCTAAGCGCGGGGCTATCAAAAAAAAAGGACCCAAACAACATGTCCCGGAAATTTTAAGAGCATGAAGTAAACATTGGCGTTAACGCTTAAATTATCTGACTTCCGGCTCTTTCAGGTACTCTCACTCACACCGCATGTTGTATTTAAAATTAACAATAATGAACAGGTCCTTTTTCGAGTAGGCTAATCGTTCAGCTTGCGGCAAATTGACTCCGTACTGTGTTAAGCTAACATTGGCTAACGACACCAAGCTAACGAGTATATACAGTACACCCTGACAGACAATCTGGCGGACAGACTCACCCCCCTCTGAACCACCGAATTAACAGTTAACACTAACCAGGAGGTACGACATAAACTTATTAGACTTTCTGTCTGTATGTTTTTATTTATTTTATTTTATTTCTGTATGATGTGTCTAAATTGTTATCATTTTTGTTAAACTTGTTATGTAAAGCACTTTGTGATTTTATCTGTGATAGGTGCTATATAAATAAATTTTACTTACTTACTTACTTACTTATTACTATACTATACGCACTATATTATGCTTCCCACGGAGTGTGACCAGTGTAAACGGCAGTTGAGATGGGGAGCGGTTACCAGTGTCACTGCTATTTGCGATTTGTATTCCCGTGACACCTTTGGCCTTTAACATGTTTTTATTATTGTGCAACTTCAAGGAACACTGAGCTGGATAAACGTATTTGTCAGGTTGCGTATTCTTGTCGCTAAAACATACTCTCATCCGAATAAGTTGCGGCAGGAAGTGCATCGTGGAAGAGCAAACGGATTCTGACGCGCATACAAAACTGTCCCCGACACCAGGAAATGACAGCTAAAAATGACCGTGTCACCTACGTGATGTGGCCCACGTCCTTTGAATCCACAACGCAAATACATGCATTTCCTTTTGTTGTTGTTGTTGTTGTTGTTGTTTTTTTTTACATAATATTGTTTCAATAAATTACGTCAAAGCATTACCGTTAAGTGCTGCTGTATCTCCGCAGACTCCTCAGAGTGGATACAATGAACAACATGTCCCCTGAGGTTGCACTGCACCGGATCTCACCGGAGTTGCGGCCCTTGCTGTGCAGTGTGGTGCGGAACGGCCGTGTAGGACTCGACTCCACAAACTGTCTCCGTGTCACAGACCTCAAAACTGGGTGAGGAGTAGTGTTGGACCATAAGTGTCGTATGTGAAGCCCAGGTTCCATTCAGTCTCCCTTGCACTGCAGTGATGCTGCATTCAAATAACATGACATGATATGTTTTTCCCGCATGAGCTCAGTCTTACACACATAGTCCACATCTAAACATTCATAATGAGTCACATTCAGAAATTCACCTAGGTGGTTGAGAAAATTAAAGTTGAAGATTTTTATTTGAAAGACTGTTGCTAAGCTTAGCAAATAAGTCTGGATGATCTTTCAGTCACCCTAACATCTCAGCACTTAAAGGTAAACTATATTACTATTTTCTAAGTATCAATTCCTGTAATTTACATGTCATCATTTTACCTTGTGTCACTTTTATATGATAGTGTCATCTGTCAAATTATTTTGACGTCACTATATTGTTGTTTTTTGGGAAATTAGACAATGAAAATGGTGCATTCTATATGTTGTTCACATATTATTTGATACAGCCACAGCTCTGTGCTAAAGGTGGAAAATTAACCCGACGGTGTCTTTAATGGCACGGCTAACTTCAAATTACATTGTCATTTTAACTAAAATCAACATGTGATAGCGATATACTTTTGGTGAATGAATTGTACAAATATGTAGTGTGAATCAGGCCACATGTCTCATCATGTCTTGAGGTTAGAATAAGGAAATACTATTCAGCAGCTACTGTTATTGTTTTTTTGTACAGTGCAGGATTCCTCAGATTTCTGACATATCGCACTGTAACTGCCAAATCCCTCAGAAGTACATCTTTATTTATTTATAACTTCACATTTCATGAGTTCTAACTATTACTAATGTAATCCTCACCAGGTGCATGCAGGTTAAGTGAGATGGGGAAACAATGGCATTACCTAAGACCTATGTTAGTTGACAGATTTGGAAAAGTGAAATGTATCAACCCAAAACAAGTGTGGGTTGATACATTTCACCATCAAATAGCTCCATGTTATTCTCATTTAAGGTGATTGCAGCTTGGGAGGAGGGACTCAACAGCCAATTGACATTTAATCAGATAAGCAGCTGGATATCACTTGGATGCAATGAGTGGTCTCAGCTTCAAGGCCTTATTCATGAAGTTTGAGTTCTGTCAGCTTGGCAGGATTATGTCTTACCCGTTGGCTGGCCTGCTCAATTTTATGTCTTATTCGATAAGACAAAGTCACATCAGTCAAAACTGAAATCTGCCAGTTTGATGTCAACTTATTTGCTTGTTTGTCCTCAATTAATGATTTAAACGTTTGTTACAGATTATGGGGTTAGATCTGTGCCAAAATGACAGAAACCTCTATGTTCAACAGGGCTTAAAGTGATAGATGTGTAGAAAGCATCTAACATAAAAAGACAGTGGTGTGCTGGGGTTGGGCACGCCTACAAAATTTCCATTGGACGATGTCTACATTGAAACATCGGGATGGACAGTGACATCCGGGGCGCAGGAACACGTGCGGGGTGGGTGGGGGGATAGTGAGCGGTCTTCTTATGTGCACGTGTTCACTCGCATAGACTTCATTTGGTTAAAAACTTGGTAGCCTACGATGAAGCACAGACCAGGTACAGCAGCAGTGAACACCCAGGGTGCAGATTTTGGTTTTGGTTGTTTGACAGGCTGCGTCATTAACAAGCCAACGAGAGGCTCACCTGCTGCCATGACAACAGATCCCAGGTGGAAAAATATGAAAAAAAGAGTTCTGTGTCTTTTAGGCAACTCTATAAAACTAGGGCTGTTGCAACAACCCTAAAATTGAAATACCACGCTAATGATCGAGCCTACCGTGGAGGATGGCAAACACCGCAACAACCGCAATCTTCATACTTCACACTTCAGGCCATGTTAAATTAATAAATGAGTGCTTCAAAAGTTCCACAACCGTAACAATCTCAGTAATGGTTTAAGGATGGATCGCCATGAGCTGTACGTGACCCGACTTCAAACTCTGAAGCTCTAAGTGTTGCTGTGTTTTTTTGTTGTTTTACTGTTTATTTTAAAGGTTAGCTATCTTGGCGTTAGCATATTGCACTGGGTAATGTGGCTAGCGTGTTCAGCGATGGACTAACGTTGTGATCCTGAGGGACAGTCCAGAGAAGCTGTGGACAGTAAGCTTCATTTGAAGCTCACTAACTAAGGAGCGTAGTGTGTCGGAAGCCTGCAGCTGTTTTGTCATGTTGCTTTCTGTGGAAATTTAGTTATAACCTTACAGTGCAGTGGTTAGTTGGGGACAGCCGTTCTGCTCCACACCAGCTCATGTGCGCGCGCATTGCTGCGGTATGTAAATTGACTTGATAGATGTGCCCTGAAGGTAATGATATAGCTACAGGTGAAAAAGACAAACTACAACAGGAGTTTGTTTGGCCATGTTGTTGACTAGCACGCATCAGCTAGCTTGCTCAGACCAAAGCTGCTGTTAGCAGCTGGCTTTACCGGTGAGGCGACAGACACAGACGCTCTTACTCTGCCGTATGGCGCCAAATTACTTCATTGATGGAAAGTGCGATAATACCGCATACCGTGCTGTTGACCCCCAACATATTGCCACGGTGGATATTTCTTCACCGCGGCAGCCCTATATAAAACATACTGCTGATGAAGAAAGTGGAGGGAGGTGGGGTGGGGACAGAGAGAGGCGGGTCACGCCACTGCGTTTACCTGAGGTGTAGGCCTCTTGTGTGTGAGCGTGTCTGAGTGTGGGGAGAAGAGAATTCTGAGGAAGGTGCGAAGCATATTAAAAATGTATAATTAAAATGTTCGTGGTGATTAAAACCTGCTTTCACATGGCGGTATTATGTGAAAAATTTTGATTTGTTTTGCTGGGTGGGCAAAGGTTATACAATCACAGTGCCTTCTCAGTGTTGTGATGTCTGTCAGCCATCGCCTAGTTGGTTTGCAAAATCTCTGTCAGATAAAAGGTGGTTTTAAAAAGTCATAAACCTTTCTGATCTTTACTGTAACATGTTCTCATACTATTAGACTAATTATGTATTATGCTGTTTTCATTAAACCCCCATGTACAGATGTACATCTCTGACCCCTGGTCCCTGCTGTGATCGCTTCAAACTTCACATCCCCTATGCTGGAGAAACCCTGAAATGTGAGTAAAGGAGTCACTTTGCCATTTTCCAGTTAATCAGATTAGTTTAGTCTCTGAGGTTGGTTGAATAAATAGCGTTGATGAGTTGTTGTATTGTTGGCCTTGGAGGAAAATCATTTCAAGGGAGAAACTATTAGCAAACAACTTTTCCTTATGAAGTCACAAAGTAGCAGCAGAAGTAGAAGTAGCGGTCAGCTAAGGCTGACACAAATTAAGGAACAGTTAAAGGTGTAATCATGCAGATTGAACAATTTCGTCCATTTTTTTTTTCTTTCATCCCTTTGTTTGTTCTTTGTACTCACCAACATAAGTGCTGACAGCATTTCAATTTGCAGAGTTCCCACTGTGCTCACGTTAATTGATTCATTGTCTACAGCAATAAGCCTGCTCTTTGAAAAAGAAACGTCGGCGCAGAATTAGTTTGATTTCTCAGTCCAACCTTGATTAGTTTTGAGAGATCTCACAGTAGGCCAGTTTTGAAGATAAGAGGTGGTTTCAGGTCAGTGGATATGTGAAGTCATATAGAATTCAAAACACATGTTCTGGACACAAAGGTAATTTTAGAATGAAGGCAGTGGGAATATTCTGACAAGAGCTTGTCAGATTACAGGGTTGTCGATGAAAATACCATGTAAATATTCTGTATCACTTGAATAAAATGCATAATTAACCAAACAGTACCATAGGAATGTTTGCTAATTTACAAAGCATGGACTAAAACCAAAAGCACCCACAGGAATTCCTTAGGTACAAAAACAAAATGAATATTTTTCTCATTGTGGCGATGCTTAATCACCAAAGTGATACCAGTAAACATATTGTAGCTTGTGCCACTGAACCTTTACTGGAAATGTCTCTCACTTCTGAATCAAGTCACCACATCATACCCTTTTTTTTTTTTTATGAGCGTGCTTCCTAAAGTGCCCATCACTAAATATTGTTAAGTGATCATAATCAACGCTTTAGAATGATTTTAATTTAGTGTTACTGGAATTACGGTGAGTCACAAGACCCATGCATGTCAGGTCTGTGTTGACACACACGTCCCGGCAAGATACTATCAGTTATATACAGTCTATGATCATCTCTCAGTTTTACGTGGGTATTGGTTTGAATCAAGTTTATAAGTTGAGGGCATTACAAAGAAAGTGTGTTTGTCAGGTGACTGGAATCGACTGTGCACGAAATCTCAAAACTTATAACCTCAAAAAGGAACCTTCTTGTATTAAATGTGTGGAAGTGATTCAGCAGATGAGCACAAAATAATGTTTTACATCAAAGCTTGTACGCAATTATCTAGGTAACTGCACCCGTCATTTCACATATGTTTCATTCAAAATCTCCAACAGGGTCTGTGGCCCCATATTTTTACCCACTTTAAAGAGACCGTAGGTGACACAAACCAGATCTGTCAGTTAGATTGGTGAAGCAGGTTTTTGTGGCTGACGAGTTACCAAGAAGTTGCTTGAACAGATGCCTACTCATTTCAAAGGGTTTCCATAAGTAGCCTGTTAATGTGCAGGTCTAAGTGATAAGTATAAATAAATAAAAATCCAAATAAGCTGCAGTCGATGGGTCTGAGTCTGCAGTTTGGGAACATTATGACTTGCTAAATTAATCAACTTTTCATGTGGCTGTCTATAAAGTTGGTGCAAATGTGGCCTGCTTGGGGGGAAAAACTATGTCTAGTTTGGGGAAGTGGGATTTGCTTATTTAGAGAAAAATAGCAAAAAATATGCCCAGGCAGAGACGGTTGCGACCATCAGGATTTTGTGGCTAGACTCGAGGAATGTGTTGATGCAAGGTTTAATAGTATGCAACTCAGTTGTGTGCAGTTACTTGTCAACATGTAAAATTGGTTGTCGTCCAACACTTTTTTGGCCTTAATTTGCCAAGTGAATGTTGAGTGCTGTAAATGATGTTACCTGGGATTATCATTAAAAGTATGTGGCATTGGGGATTTTGAATTGCGATAGAGCCATGTACCGTGTACAGTATATCTGTCATAGTTTAGGAAGAAGGAGACCCCCCACACACACACACACACACACCAGCAAAAGTAAATAAATGAACAGGCTGCTCGCTCCCTGCATGGCACGCGACATCTCAGCGGCTGTTGTATTAGTTGCTGTACCTTCCTGTGCTTTGGCCTGAGGAAAAAGGTGTGTCTGATCAAGGATGCAGGGCCGCAGGTTGGTGTCTGCCAGTCTGTGGACCCGCCTACTGATAACATGCAAAAACATGGCACATTCTTCACAGAACTAAGCACTATTACAGCAAGCCCAGCCCCCTTTCCACTTCACCATCTTGGCTGGTGCTGCGAAACAACAATTTGCGGCCCCCTGAAACAGAAGTAAGACTATGTTGTCTCAGGCTGTGTGTGAACAAAGCAATACATAAATGTTATAATCTGTAACGGCTGCACTTCCAAGACCTCCATTTCCCCCTGGAACCATGCCAGTACATCTTCTCACAGACTACCAGTGGTTTAGTAACAGATTTACAGCACCGCCTCTCGTCTCCTGGTTTGACTCTCCTCCACTGGAAAAATACTTCCATATGTGTTAGTGTGCCTCTTCTTGCTGTCGCTGAAACGACAAAAAAGCAGAACAGAACAGTCTTGCAGCACACAAATAGAATTGTGCAACATAATATCAGAACATTGTGAACCAGCCCAAGCAATGTGTTATGTGATCCTGTTTTGATGTTTTTTTCCCTCCCCTCAGCGAGGGCCATTTCCAGTCGGCAGTTTTATTTTTTTCTAAATGCATAATGATTTTTTTTAAATTATAGTATTTTAGCACTTATTTTTTTCACTCCTGTCAGGTTTTGATTAAATAAACTGTATTTGTTGCCTTATTTGTGCTAAAATAAGAAGACAAATGCACTTATCTTTACAAGAAAGACCTGATTGGCCGGATTTTGAGTGGCTTCACTGGTAAAGGTCAAGTTTGCTCATTACTGTAGGTAGTTAAATTAAAAGACCCTGGAGCTCAACAGCTGCATATCATGCGCTTGTTAAGGCAGTTGCTGGAAAAAAAAACCCATCTGCCTTAACAAGCTGTTGCATGTCACATACAGATTGAGGACTGGCTGTGTTAGGATGATGTCAAATTGTTCCCACTGCAGTTCTTGTTTCAACAATGTTCAAAACTGACTCTCCACATCTTGAAGTTGACACTATAAGGCAGATTGCCACACTAATATTAAAAAGAAATTGCAAATTGTTTGACTTGTTGAAAGAAAATAATTTCCTTGTGATTGTTTTAGGGTTGAGTTATTCACAAAATAACTTGATTAGATTGTTCTTTTTTTTTTTTGCAGAGTGCTTGTATGAGAGGAAAGTTAGGTTGATCCCTTGATATGCTGTGTTAATTTTACAGTACACATATAGATGCAAATGAGTCAACTTTTGGAATTCATGTTGTCCACAATAGTGTGCTGAATCTTCCGTCTTTTGTTCCAGGGGATATCATATTCAATGCTCAGTATCCAGAACTGCCACCAGATTTTATTTTTGGAGA
Source organism: Lepomis macrochirus (assembly GCA_024633595.2). Taxonomy (NCBI): domain Eukaryota; kingdom Metazoa; phylum Chordata; class Actinopteri; order Centrarchiformes; family Centrarchidae; genus Lepomis; species Lepomis macrochirus. The sequence goes on along the minus strand of JALXJV020000022.1, from coordinate 5,677,398 downwards.
AGATGCAGAGTTTCTCCCTGAACCCTCAGAACTACGGGTGAGTATATATACTCACGTGAGAGTCATTAGTTGCAAGTTTTTCTGCAAGACTTTAAAATGCTTATTTATTGCATTCAAAATGTGGCTTTCTTTAACAGTGAATATATGCTGTATTTTATTAGCCCGCTGCACAACATAACACATTTACCACATGATTTGTTTTCGTTGTGTCCTACTTGTTAAAGCCAGATCTTTTCATTCATTTGCCATACTGCGCGGTTCTCCTGTGGTCCTAAATGTCAGACAGATGCTTCAAATTGCCGATCATCGACGCTGATCCCAGTAGCCAGATGCAGTTTAAGCAGTGCCACATACACCGATAGTAAAAAGCAAACTAACACTCAGCAGCTGTGTGTGGGAATGTTGCAATAATTGGCAGTTGTATTTGAATATGCCATTATGTTTTGACTTACTGGTTATCTGTGTTTCTGATCATCTCTATGAAGCCGTGATTCACTAGCAGGGCTAGCCTAAACAGGATAAAGGGGCTACACTAGTTTGTGTTGAACATGTATTTTTTTTACTCTGTATTAAAGACACTACCATACCCAGCACTCGGATGACTTTGACAACATCATGTTTCGCAGAATTAAACTTTTGAACATTTAACATCTTTCTCTTAAAGTTTGTTTCCAAAGAACTTGTTTCAAGTTTCAACTTTAACCAGAAAATGGTCAGATAAAAGTATCTAGACTTTTAATTGTTATGTCTAAAATGGGAACACTTTTTCAAAGATTGATTGCATCAGCACTGTCTAGTTTCATATGGGGTGTGGTTTCAGGATTTGTACATTAATATAGGCTGCTGCACCACAAAAAAGTGTAAGCTACTGCACCACAAAAAGTGGTTACAACATGACCATAAGTTTTAGTTAATCTGTAACATGCATCTTTTAACCACGCCAGATTTTTAGTCCTAAATAGTTATTTTAATGGTCTGATCCTGCAAATTCTTTTCAAACTTAGAAAGGAATACTGTTATACTGGTATTTTCTGGTAATTTTCCAAATAGGTTACTTTACTACGGAAGCCCTAAGTGGCCATCCATTCAAAAAAATGTTTTACTGTTCTATTTCCCTGTGTAATGGGATAATTTTCTCGAGATCACAAATTCTGTTTTCCCGTGATTTCTCGTGAGCTTGAAATAACAAAACAATAGTTAATACAGGGGTCCACTGGTGACTTTATTTATAAAGATAATTTCAAAATATTGCCAGTGCCAGGACACACAAAACTCCAGCACATGGTTTATTGTGAGGATGTAGAACGGGTTCTTCATAAGAGCTTTGTTGAAGAGGAAAATTAAAAAATCTGATAGGAATAAAAGGAATAAAATACACAGAAAAAAATGGTCTTGGTGCAAAAACTCTCATTTATTTGCGTCTGCCATGTCTTGTCAGTCACTCAAGTTAGTGTCCAGGTTTTGCACTCCTTTTTAAGGCTTTAAAATGTACATTTCTGTCCTCTTGACATGGAAATCTGTAGCTGAAAAAGCCGGTTGTATGTCTGCTTGAAAGATTAAAAGAAAGAGACACATGCTATAAAGTTTAAGACCACCACAGACAAATATCGAAAACCGTATTCACTTGTCACGTATGTAACAAAGCTTAAACCTGAAATAGACTGATATATAGCTCAGCAAAGGTTTTCACTGCGGTGTCTATATAATTGTGATTCGGTATTGTATAGTTACATTTCTCCATCTTAAATTGCAGCCCAAGCAGTAGCCTTCAGCCACTGGCCAGCGGTGCTTGGGTCAGTGTTTGTTGACCCTATGACCTTTCAAACCTATTACCAGAAATTGTCTGTTCAGTGCCAGTGTTTTTAGAAATTACGCTTTCTGCAATGTCAAAAAATGGCAACTTCTGTGTGGGTATGGTCAGGGAAACATCACGGTAAAATATAGTCTAAATATGGTTATGGTTGGAGAAATAAAACACTTGGTTAAGTTGAGGAAAGGACTGTAGTAAAGTGTAATTAAAAGGCTAATGTAGTATTGCAGAATCCACCACTCTGACCTGCATACAATTACTTTGACATAAATGTCACCCTACTTCCTGTGTTGGCACTGAATGTTGGCGTTGAATGTAAATTATCTGCAGCAGTATGGTTCAACCCATACTGAATTCATGAGGAGACTGCCGTGGACCTTTTTTATGTAGTGCCAGTAGGCGGACACATTTTAGGTTTATTATAGCAAATATATAATATTCGGTTAGTTTTAAATTAATCAACTAAATGATCTTGTACAGTGCTAACTGAATGCTAGGAAATGGATGTGTTTTGGCTGTAATTGACTGCATACAGTGACTATGGAGATTGTTAAGGATTGATGGCAATCTGCACTTCCTTGTTGTTAAGGCACTGCCGTGCAGTTATCCAGAGTGCTATTTTTGAAGCCGACTAGCATGGAGACGCTAAATTCCCCTGCTTGTGTCAGAGTCTGGGAGAAGAGAGGGGAGTATTGCTCACCGTCTCACAAATCCAGCTGTGCACATAAGGGGAAGTACCTCTGCTGAGCCAGTACTTGGCAGCCCATCGCTTGTTTATTTTTCTCACTTATATCCTTGCTGTGTTTTGCTGTTCAAGCTTTCATAATCCTCCTTCGTCTGTGTCTCTGCCTGAGATCCTCCTCTCCTACTCACTCCTTTTCCTGTGCTTTTTCAGTAAGTACAGCCCCCTCTAACTCTTTAAAACGCTGAATTCCCAGCAGTTTCTTACCCCCCCCACCCCTCCCCCCTCCCCGAAAAGTTTCCCTGGGAAATTTCCTTAGGAAAAAATTAAACAAATGGACCATATGTCTGCAGAATGTTTTGGTGACTTTAACAACATTTAGATAAAGAAATACCTGAACTATTCATTTAAAGAAAATCCTCCAAGCAACATGTTTCTAGCCTTTGTTATCCAGTGGGGTTTAAACATTAGGCTAATTTTAGGTCCTCTGTCAGTGGTTGGTTGAATTCTTGATGTCTCAGCAACACATAGCTCTTGTTTACAGCCAGCCAAGGGTATCATTAACGTCTCTGTTTAGCCTTGTGTTTTTCCCTGCAGTCAACAGGCCTTGAGTAGGTTAGTTATCCATGTTTCTGTTTAGACGGAGAAATGTACAGCTGGTGCAAAAGAAATACGAATAACAGGACTAAGACATGCACACGAATTATCTGCAGTCAACTTGGCATGAATATAGTTTTATCCTTCAAAAAGGTGATTGTAAAGCCCCTCCAGACAAATTGTGATATGTGGCTATATAAATAAATATAAATAAAATTGACTTGAGTTGACATTCACTTTAGTCACTTGTATGTCTAAGATAATATCTCAAATATCAGTTCTCGTGAGAATTTAATACTATTCTGTATCGCTCACATGGTGTACAGTTTTCACAGTACTGTTTTTTGATGTCTCCCCGGAGGAAGCAAGTAACAAACACTGCTGAACTGCCTGCACGAAAGTGCTGCCTGCTGCATGAAATAGTACGGCAACAACAATGAAGAAATCCTCCAACCTTAGTGATTATTAAGAAAAGTCCTTTCAACATGTAAACCACAATGCATCAGGGATAAAAGCTGGATGATGAGAAGCCACATGTCCCACAAATAAACCTTTTATAGCAGAACAGTTCCATGAGCCATGGCATATGAGCAAAGTCTACCACAAATTTATTGAGGTTCCGTGTTGCATTGTTGCTAGGGCATAAGGGTTCATTGTCAAGTCCAAATGTAGGCTAAATGGCATCCAGACCGTGGCTAATTGGCCACCAGGGCAGTTCCCCACCTCAGCGTGCTTTCATACGCGTACTGTAAGGCTTGTTTTTAAATGGTCACTCATGTTAAGTGTCGCACTAGCTTCATGAGTCTAATTCTGTTAGGGCTGTGGAAAGGCAGCTGCCGCTCTAATGGGTTTGTTCTGGGCAGAGGTGGAGTCATTGTTCCTTTTAACATGAAAATAAATCTTAATCTGACCGCTGATCGTCCCCTCAACTTTAATCATCACTTGACCACTCTGACACATTTACTGCTGTCTAACCAAAACATTTAATTGATTCCAGTTGGTAGTCAAAAGGCAGCCTATAATACATGACTTAGTTGTGGTAATCCTGTAGAGATGGTATTTAAATAGTATAGAACATGCAATGTTGTTTTTACCTTGAGACATGAGAACTGAATTTATATAGGCAAATACAACAGCCCAATTCTGACCTTGGAAAGGTATTATGGGAGGGGACGACAATTCAACAATTACGTGAAGCATACTCACCATATCGAACTTTTGAGGCCGATACAGATGTTGATATTTGGGATATCAGTTTGCTGTTGTTGTTTTTTTTTTTAGTGTGAACATCATCTGCTATAAACTAATATCAGATATATTAGCTAGCTGTTGACAGTGTTAAATCCGAGGAGGTAATTTGTTTTGGATGCAGAAGTTTTACTGTGGTGTTGATTCAAATTTTGTTGTTTGTTTCGGAGGCTGTAGATGCCGTTGAATTGTATCGAATTATACAGAGAGGTGTCACAAATATTTTGTGCGCCCAATGGAGGGAAACTAAAACTGGGAACTGAATATAGCATATACTGTACAGCATTATAGTTTGTTTGTACACTGTCATACTGACTGGAGTAGGATGTTTTGTCCTTGATAAACTGCAGAACTTTATATGAGAAATCGGTGATAGAAGTGGTTGTTTTGTTAAATTCCCCAGATAGTTAGGCTAGATAGTGTTTCATTATTTATAAAGGAGATGGAAACACCATATAAGAACAAAATGTTTCACCCACTGCTGGAAAGCATGAGGCAAAAACAACTGACAACAATCATAATAAATGAAAACAACAACTTTTCTGTTTGTAAATGGATGTGTGGCTCTGACATACTGTAGGCAGATGTCTTTGCACAAACAGAAAACTTGTTGCATTCATTTATTTTTCATGTTGTCAGTTATTTTGCCCCGTGCTCTCCAGCAGAAGATACTTGTGAGTGAAACATTTTGTTCTTATACGGTGTTTCCATCTTATTTCTGAATAGTAAAACATTTATTTACTTAACCAAACTATCTGGGGAATATAATAAAACTTTTGTCTCCAATTTTCCATCAAAACTTATTAACTTCCACAAAAGATCGGATTCCACTGCAGTTTATCTCTTATAACACACCCGACTGCAGTCAGGCTAACGGAGGGTCAAGGCTGCGTTCAACTTTGCCTGGTTGGTGGGGATTTTGGAAGGACGTGTGTGCCAAACGTAGTGACAGGAATGCAACACTGTAGGCCTACTCACAAGTTGCTAGGAAAAATGACCAGAGAGGAGGAAATGAGCAATACTTCTTAAATCCCTTACGTAGAAGATGTACTGTTGCATAATGCGGTTATTTTTTTTTCTTCCCATGTTCTGTAAATGACAACTGTAGTTTAATTTTAACTTAGCGTAACTTAATGAATATTTGCATGTAACATCCCAAAAATTATAAATCTGTTAATAATTTTTTTTATGAATTTTTATTGTTAATAAATCATTTTTGTGTTTGATGAAAAAAATTTAAAGTCAGTGTCTGGCATGATGGTGTATTCAGCTTGTTTTTGTAATGGTATTAGGGTCATTTTGTGGTTGTGATGCGCTGTCCCATCCACTGCCTCCCATGATTTGTTGACACTTACTGCACACGCCCACATTTGTATGCCCAGTAGATTCAAATCATGTGCACCTCACATCCGACATTGATTTGGATAAACGGAGAGTTCCAGTTCAACCATGCTAAAATTTGGGACGGAATTAATGCATGACCCAAACATCTTAGAACAATCTTTTGAAGCTTTAAGCTACAATATCCCTCAGTTATTAGCTGTCCTATTCATTTTTTAATACATACAAGACATTTAAAGTGAAATTGTATGTGTCATTGAACATGTTGAGAAACTGAACTACATAGCCTTTTGCAGGATGTTGTTGCATGTGATGCTTCATTGCAAACAAACAAATAGGCCAAAAGAACATGGAATACGATCTTTTTCCTTTATTGTGAGATAAGATTAAGTGTGCAGCACAAAAGAGCAGTTATCTACTTGCACCTCTCTTTTTTACTCACCTAATATTACTATTTGCCTGTCCCTCTGTCCCCTTTGTGTGTAATGTATCATTTGTCTGGTCTAGACTTGTCTGGTGATGCGTGTAGGCACAAAACATTTTGGGAGTTTCCCAGCATTTTGCATCTTTCTCAGTCTGTGTGTCTATGTGCCCGAGACCTGGGGTTAGCCTCGATGGCCTCTTAAGATATAACATGGACATGTTTCCACTTATCCTTCCTGCAGCACTTTTGTCATGTGGTACAGAGGCAGGCTCTGTGTAGTTACACTGGGTCAAATAACTATGCACTTGTTGGTTTAGCATGAACAGGGAAAAATGAACCCCTTTTCAGTAAAGAAAAGATATGGCTATTGCCAGTTGCTCCAGCATATGGAAATACATATCTGCTTATCTGTCCACTTTCTCGAGGCATGGAGAGTAATGAAACATGTTGATTTTATTGCCTTAATGACAATCCAGTGACTCCTCAGTTTTCTTAACCTAGATCCACTTTGAGAATTAGACCATTCTAGTATACGCATGTGTATTTGGTAGGGGTGTAATGGAACATGTAGTCTGCGGTACGGTATATGACTTCCTGGGTTTGACGCACCCTGTGACCCAATCAGTTTCTGTCGTAATTGTTATGTCTAGCAATGGAATGCGCAGAACAGAAATTCAAAAATGTTGTAATGTTGCAAAAATATGAAAAAGGATTTTACCTCCTTGCAGCCAGTTGCTTCTACCGCTGGCTGATAAACCTTATCAGTCCTTCAGCCTCCACCGCGTCAATCCAATTTTACTTTAGCTGCGCTATGTGGCGATATAATCAACCAATCCGATGGCTAAAGCCAGCGAGACAACGAGGTCATGCATGTAACATCAAAAACTACTCGAAAATAACAAATCAGCATGCACATTCACCACCAACTGGACAAGGGGTCTACTACAGGTGGTCAATGTGGATGCTGACAGTGTTGCATGTCAATTATTTAATGTTAAGGTAGATCGCCTTTAGTCTTAACCTGTCAAAATGATGGGTGGCCTTCAAATTTTTTTTGTAATTGTTAAAAATATTCAGTCAATTAAAGGGCTGCAAGATTATAGCCAAAATAATAATCCCGAATATTTTGATCTGTATTGAGATCACGATTATTTATTCTGATTATTCATTGATTTTAGGGACAACATTATTTCTATTGCACTTTCAAATTTAAATAAACAGGCAGCATTTCTGCTAATGTAGAAATCTTTACATAACAATAAGACTGGTCCTTAAAGTGAATCATCTCCTAGAAGCAAAATATAAATTTCACCCAGAAAGCCCACTGAGGCCGGCTAACGCTTCGCCACGGTTTTGTCCCATCCTCTGCCCAGCATTAACTTCCACTGGAAGCGTCTCAGGTGCATTTCTGGAGCTGAGCACATTGTTGGCTTGTTGTTATTTTGTCCTTTTTGCGCTTCTACCTAAACGCAGTAAAATCACCCCGTGGGCTGTGAGTTTAGGAAGCGTTTGATTTGATATTTGAGTATTTTACACGCCGTTATCGCCGTCGACCATGTTCATGGACCGTGCTAAAGTAATAACTAATAAGTTAATGGGAGTGTTTTGCTGCTGAACCGCACTCGGTCGTAGAGAATACAGCATATGGTCAACTTGTTGAGCCCAGCTACAATTGTACCTTCACATGTGCATTTTAGTTGGTCCGTTATGCCTGCCCTGTATAAATTGCAGGAATTATCAAAAAGTCAGAGTCTTACAATGGAGCATTCCTGACATTTGTGTCATTTATTTTTTCTTATTGACAATATGCCCGTAATACAGTGCGTGCATTGTATTACATGCCACTTTTGAATCTTTACACATTTCAAAATAAATAACAAATACAAAATTTCTCTGCTGTACCAGAAACATACCAACTTGTGACCCCATAAATGAGGTACATTTAAGCATTGCTGGTTTTGTTCTTTTCTTTGGATGTGTTGATAACAAGAACAAAACAGAAATAACAGCAGCCTTATCATTTATTGCTTTCATGTCCGTCAGGGTCATTGGCCAATGAACTGTTGTATGTATTAACAGTAAGAATTGTTTATTTTCCCTCTTTTTAGAAAATTAAGATTTCTCAGAGAAGTTATGGTGTCGTACAATAAGACATTGTAATTTAGACATCAGGACAACTCCCACAAACACAATAGCGTGTAAAGCCAATCCAAGCATTCTCCCGTCAAGGAAAAGGAAACATTCCTGACTTCACATTACCTGATAATCCTGAATGCCATGCAATGGTGAGCACTTCCTATCTGCTGCTCCAGCTCGTCCCCTGTTGCTGTTCTAACAATGGACCTCACATGGCCCATGAAGCAAGATTATGTCAACCTGGGCAAAGTGTACTAACTGTTGCTCCTGCTTCCTTCCCGTTTTTTGGGAATAATGTGTTCCAGTTTTTATTAGTGTTTATCATTGGCAGGGCTCACTGACAGGTCTGGGAATGCTTTTAGTAGGCAGGCCATTGTTTGCTACCAGAGATGGCTGATGGAAATGGGTTTGGCAATTCCTAAACACCAGCTGATGGATGGGAGAAAACAAGACATGTAAGTGCCAAGACTTAGATGGGGCAATAGTATCAGCACTCACAGTGGATTGGTATTGGGCTAAAGCAGTTACTGAACCACATTAAAACTAGTCAAAAAGTGCTATTTCTTTCAACAAGTTGCACTGTGTTGGACACAAACTGCACAGATCACAGTGAAAAAACACTGGGCTGAGAATGCCAAGTGTCTTAAACACATGACAAGAGCAATTTAGCGTGATCTTAGACTTGGCACTCTCCGGGGGCGAAACAGGGTGTGAGCCCACACTTGAATTAGAGACTAACAGAGATTAATTTAATACTTGGGAGTTTTTTAATGCCTCACACTTTCAAGTCTACAGCGATTTATTGGATCAGGTTGCCAGCATCTATAAAAATCACATTTAAGACGTAAAAACAAATAGCGTCTCTTGGCCTATATAATTATCTTGCATTTTCAGATGCCAGTCCCTCTCTCATTGGCCTAAGATAAATATTGGATCGAAGATGGTACAGACGGATGGCACAGGAAGACATAATTCTGTCAACTTGGGTCTATTCAGCGTGAAGATGCCCAATTTAGGTGTACATTTTGTTCTTAAAGGAAAACACTGTTTCTGTTGAGTTCTTCCCTTATCCTCAACATATTTACAATACTTCAGACTCACTAAAATTGTTGCTTAGAGGACTCATGGCTCAGTGCTCATGTTGAAATGTCTATTAGTTTGCTGCAATAAGTCACAAATTTAAACTAAGTAGTTTCTCTTTATTCAAACAAATACTACATGGCGAGTTGTTTTTAGCCTTGCTAGAGGGTTGGCTCTAGGGATGGCAGTCAGTCTGTCGGTCCACCACATTGGTACAACCTGCAATACCTATACACCTATTGGATGGATTGCAATGGGATTTTGTTCAGACCTCCATGGACCCAAGAGGATGAATTGTGCTGATTCTTTCCCACTATGATATTGACGGATGGATTGCAGTGAAATTTGCTACAGAAATTCTAAACCCCAAAAGGAAATCTTCTAATAACTGTGGTGATGCTCTGACTTTTCCTGTAGAGCCACCAGCAGGTCAAATTTTAAAATGTCCAGTTCTTTGTTATATGACAAAATAACTTCACAATTAATGACACATTGTAACATACGGACATTGCTTTTTGGTACAGTGCCTTTCACTGTGTCTCCCATTATGCTACACCAATGCTTTGCTGCAGCATTCAAGCACTACCTTGTTAACTCAAAGTCAGAACAGTCAGTTCAGTACAAGCTGAACCAGTGCAGTGTCCTGTTATTGGCCATAATTGGGTTTTTAGCTGCATTAGCTGCATGGCTGTAGGGATGGCATTGTTATCTGGGTCTGACAAAACTATGGATTTTCACGTCCCCAGAGAATAAATCCCAATGACTTGATTCCCTGACTTTTCATCTTTAGGCATCAACTGTACTTAGTGTTCAGTGCTTATTAGCAAATGTTACTGATCTAATAGATTTCTTTGAAACTCATCAGGCCTTGTTGGCTAATTTTACTTGTACTTTGCAAGTATTTCCACGTCCACGTTTGACTACAAATTGCACGTTTCTCTGTGAACTACTCTCCTTCATTTTCTTAATTTTCCTTAAATTACAAACTATTCTGTTATTTATTTATTTTTTTTACATATTTCTTCATGCCCAAGACTGCACTCGTCAAGTATGTCTGTCTAATTTAAAAAGATGTCATGCAGGTAAGTTAATCAATTGGCAGAGGTATTTTCTTTCTAAAGGCATAGTGTTCTATAATATTTATGTCTTCCAAATGTGCTATTTTGACTTTGTTTTTAACATTGGCTTGGACACACTGCTACATGAATACCCTAAATTCTAAATTCTATTGCTAATCCAATATATTTTTAATAAGCAGTTTTTAACATTTATATTATATCAAATCCTAATATTTTAAGGTAATACGATTATAAATTGCTTTCTATACAGACATGTGCTCTTTTTGAAAAGGAAGGTATCAGTGGTTTATTTATTAGAGGTGACAGGTTTTATCATAAGCCAAGTTTAGGCTTAATCATTTGACACAGGTTTAGCCAGTGTGTTGAGACACAATAATTGGATTATAAGGTCCAGATTGAACCAGGGAGTATTGTTGAGGACTATGATATTTACCCCCTGTGGATAAAGCCCTAAGAAAGATGTTCCTTCCATACAGAATGATTCTAGAGGGCATGTAGATGGATTTTATTTTAGTTCATTTCATCAAACGTTAAATCTCAGCTCTCAAACAGCCTTGATTGGAACTATTGCATCTTTTGTCTTGTTTTTTATGTATCAAATCTGTACATTTTCCGCAGGGCTTATCCTATTCATGAAAAAATCACATAGATTTGTTTTGGCACACAGCCTTCAGTAGAGCGTATAAAATCAATTCAGTGAAGAGTCTGTACAGACTCACATGTCTACACACAAACACACACACATTGTAACACATTGCTTTTTGGCTCAGTGCTTTTCAATGTCTTCCCCCACCGTGTTACACCAATGCTTTGCTGCAGCATCCAAGCACTACCTTGTTAACTCAAAGTCAGAACATTCAGTACAGTGCAAGACAAAGCAGTACAGTGTCCTGTTATTGTTTTAAAGTTTAGAGTTTTTAGCCACAATTGCGCCATGGCTGTAGGGATGTCATTGTTGACCTGGGTCTGTCTGTCGACTACTTCAACTATTGGATGGATTTCCATGAAATTTTAAGCATTCATCTGCCCCAAAGGTTGAATCCTATTGATTCTGACTTTACCTGTAGCGCTACCAAGAGGTAAACTTTTTCTTTGTTTGCAGTGAAATGTCTTGACAACCAATGGACGGATTGCCGTGGAATTTGGTACAGAAGATATCAGCGTTTCCTCTAGGATTTTTTTTTTTTTTTTCAGCAAAATGTTTTGTTGTACCTGGGTGGTTTGTCTCAAATGTGTTAATGCTAAGAACCAACTTGTCAATCATCATAGCCGTTATACATAGTGCATAACAATGAGTTCAACATTTCAAGTTTACCGTAGCATTCAACCCTTTTCCCCGTCCAGGCACTGATTGGTCCGTTCAAAAAAAGTGACCATGATCTACCAGTGGCAGTGAATGACATCTAAATAGTAGGGCTGGACGATTAATTGGAACCGATATTCTGAACCTTTAACCGACATCATTTTCCCATGTCGGTTATTTCTCTTTTTTTTGTCCTGTTAATATTTTACTCACCGTGTGTGTTCATTGCGTGTGCAGTCAATTGACTCTGCCCAGTCCAGTCCAGTCCTGCTCAGCTTCCAGACCAGAATCTGAAGAACAGGGACCTCCAGCTCTAACCACCTTTACTTTCCAGCACTTGAGGAAACAACAGACAGACACTTATTAACGGACACTGTACATTTACTGCCACACTGACAACTTCCTGCTAATGTTTTCCTCTGCTAAGCTTGCTTTCACCGTTAGTTTCTGCTGCTCGCTCTCTCTCTCTCTCTCTCTCTCTCATTCGCTCACCCACACACTCAAGACACACATACATTGCACTGCCCTTTAAAGACCTAACTTCGCTGCTGTTATAACAGCGCCTGTCACGTAGACGCCTTTCAAGAATGAGGAGAGGAAGCTAATCAAGCGTTGAGTGTTAGTAATGATTGTGTGAAATTTTAATAGCAGCGGCCATTCATTCAGCAGAGGCGATGCGCAGGAAACAGGGGGAACATGTTCATGTGCACGCCACGTGCAGTCAGGCGCTGCCCTTCTGAGTTCAATCTTTTGCTTTCTGTCAACATTACATTATCAATTAACATTTATATAATTGCTTTTTGACATTTGTGATGTGAAGAAAATCACCCAAATATCCCAGTTGAGCATATTTACAGTACAAGCCTGGTCAGTGAACTATGAGAGCAAACCTCGACTAACAGTTGAACTGGTATTGAGGATCTTGAGGAGGAGGAGGAGGTGGACATGTGCATAATCAAAGTGGGCTGATGACGCATCTCTCTGGTCTAATGGGTTACTCAGGAGGCTCACAGAGCAACCGGTCCACCGGGTTTTCTTCCAGTACGCCCGATGGTGGTTCCCTGACATTGTTAGATAAAAGTTTCAAGTTGTCCTATACTTTGGATTAGGACCAACTATTGACATTCCTAACAGCCTCAACTGTACCTTGTGTTTAGTGCGTTTTAGCAAATGAATGTGATTGTGAAAACGCTACCATTCCGATATTAGCATTTAGCTCAAGTTTCACAGAGCAGTTAGCATGCACCGTTAGCAGCGCTCTGAGTATTTTTAAAATGTATATAATAACCTTTACTTATAAAGGCAGAAGTCATCCTAGCTCTCTTCCAGCAACACCCTGCTTCACCTGGGAGCCGCCCAGAACAAGCTCAGCTCCTCTTTCATTGGCCAGCTGGTAGCTCTGTAAAAGGAGTCGAGGTAAATTACTAAGCACGGGGAAACCTTAACTGTAATTACTGAGGGAGTGTTTCTCCTGCACTCCTGTCCTAACATATGAGAGCCTTTCTTGTTGCTGCACCTTTTTTGAACAACAGTTGCATCAGTGAAAAACAAATCTCTCACTCTCAGGTATGAGCTTCACAACTGCATCATTTAAAGTGTAATAAAGTTGCACAGCATCTCCTCTCACTCAACTTCACTTATTACAAAGGTTCAGTTTTGGTTGACCGTGTCATTATTACCTACCAATGAAACCAAAACTGAGTCTCAAGCCTGTTTTCATTGGCCTTGGCCTACTTGCCTGAGCTCTCTTCCCTGCCTCTCCTCAGCAGAGAATCACTGATATTCTGTGTCACAATCCTGACACAGCACTTCCTCAGTCCCTCCTCACTTTCAGCTCGCTCCTGCCCCGGAGCGCTGACTGCCTCTTTTGGACAATGCCCATCCTTGTTTGCATCGCCCCCTCGTTTCGGGAATCCCGGCATTGCTGGTAACCACTGGTGGATCAGGACGATGAGGTCACTGTCTCTGTTTAGCCTGGCCTTGCCACCCCCCACCCGTCTACCATTGCAGAGGGGGGTGTGGGTCACTCTAAAACAATGGAAGCTTTCTCCATTGGGCTGATATAGGCTGCCAGACAGAAAGGCGTAGAGGCGGATAAAAAGACAAACATTCAGGGAGACAAGCGAATGCAAGTCAAAGACATCCTGCTTTTGACACCTTAATGTAAGGGGTATTCATGGTTACAGTATTTCCAGCACCTATTAATTCTACCTCCCACACAGTACACACCAAAATGGCTCGCTATCCCGATTTGCTCATCATTTAGGTCGACCTGTATTTAATTGGCTTGAGTGCTACAGCAAGGCGGGGAGGAATGATGAACTGCAGTTACACTTTTACATTGGTATTGAAGTTATGTCATCAGGTTACACAGCTGATTGTTCGTCTACTCACAGTTTGAGTGTGCCAGTAGTGTTTCACTTTCAGAATGAGTTGGGAAAGGAAGCACTTTCACTTTTCAGGACTCTGTGGCATCTTAGAGACCTACATGATGCCCTAAAATGACTACTACCCTTTTTAGCTCAAGTATTGCCATCATCATTTCCATCCTCTTCACATTACATCTGTCAGGGGGGGAAAAAGTTTCCCCAGTTGCAAATGATGTCTATCAAATCTTGTCAACCTGAAAGGGTGGTGATTGTGTGAAGATATAATTGACATATGACAGCTCTTCAGAGTGCCATTTTCTGGAGGCAGCATAAATCTCTTTAAATGAACAAGCCCAGTCATTTCAGAGCCCCCTGCATTAAACTCATACACCCTGTTTATGTTTGGTTTGTTTTATCATTTTGCTTTGGTCTTGACTTGCGTGCCATACTATTGTAAAGCTTTCACAGCAATCATTCTCAGGAGCTCAGCCATCCATTTGTCTTCATTAGGCCTGACATGTTTCCTGCAATTTATTTTTTGCACAGTGTTGTTTGCGTTAATTATAAGCATTTTATTTCTTACGCATCAGTGGACAGGTTCCCCTTAAGAGAGGAAAAACATCTGTTTCGTAGAATTACCCCGGTAGAAGGTCATGTTTGCTGGGTTCTGCTTACTCGTATGTGACAGGTGGCAGCTGTATGACTGTAGTTTTGTCCTGTAAATCTGCACGTTGGTTTCTGGCCTCAGCCAAGTGGGTCAGTGTCGTTTGTGATGGGTGAATTTGCGAGTGAAGGGAGGGAAAGTCTGTGCACATCGCGGGTCATTTAGACATGCAAGATATATAAAATAATTAGCTCCAGTCGTTTGAGCTTTGCTAAATCGGTGCACCATAACAAACATATGCAAATAAGTTGTCTGAGTGTGATATATCACCATGAAACAAACTGCAACCTTATCAAAAATCTATAGCTATTGATCAGTGTGGCAGCAGAGGTCAGAAAAGTTGCAGATAAAAGAGGCAAGGCCCTTGCCCTTATCTGTCTAAATCACTCTGTGGCAACAGGACATCCTTTGGCACAACCCTTTCCCTCTGATCTGGTAATGAGAAGTACTGTTTTTCAGGATTAGGCTATTACTGTGAACTTCTGCTGTGTGTACTATTTTTCCTCTACCATGGTCTTCCCAGCGATCTCTACTGCTACAATAGCACATGCACCAACTATACTGCTACTATTTATTTAAATGTCAAGTGTTCCCAATGTTGTCTCAAATGTTTTTCAGAGTATTGTTGGTTGTTATACTTGATCAGCCAGTTCATCTAACCGCATGTAACAGACTGGAAGTTTGAGCGCTGTCTATTTTTCTGTAGCACTGCAAACAAATGAGTCCATGGTCAAGAGAATTAGTAGTCTTTTAGTATTATTTGGGTAACTTACCAGGATTTCACCATTAGATGACATTGAAATCTTGACAGGATAGCACCCTGTTTGTTTCTAAAGCCATAATAAAATATCTTTTTGTGCCTAAGTACAGTTTAGAGGGTTTCTTACTAAATCTGCCCCAATCAGAGAAAGAAAATCCCTCTGTTCATTTGTTCTCTCTAATTATACTGAACAAAATTATAAAAGCAATACTTGTTTTTGGCCCCCATTCATCATGAGCTGAACTCAAAGATCAAAGGCTTTCTGTATGTACACAAAAAATCTATTTCTCTCAAATATTGTTCACATATCTTTCAAAATCTGTGTTAGGGAGCACCTCTCCTTTGCCAAGATAATCCATCCACCTCACACTGTGTTGCACTGCGTAAGGCAAATGGTGGTCAGACCAGATAATGACTGGTTTCGGGGACCCCCAGTACATTGAAAATGCACATTTTCGAGTGGCCTTTTATTGTGGCCAGCCTAAGGCACACCTGTGCAATACCCATGCTGTCTGATCAGCATCTTGATATGCGACACCTGTGAGGTGGATGGATTATCTCGGCAAAGGAGAAGTGCTCACTAACACAGATTTGGACACATTTGTGAACAATATTTGAGAGAAATAGGCCTTTTGTGTACTTAGAAAAAGTCTTAGATCTTTGAGTTCAGCTCATGATGAAAGGGGGCAAAATCAACAGTGTTGCATTTATAATGTTGTTCAGTGCACAACAATGGTGTATTGATTTTACATGCCAACGTGTTCTTTTTTTAAAAGATGAATGGAGTGCCTCATGTCTGTCTTTTTGCCTCTTCCCTGGTCTCTGCCTCAGCACTTGGTCCAGTGGGATGCTGGGAACCCAGAATGTTTGCTCCAGCTGGTGAAGGAACTTATCCAGCAGTACCACCACTACCAGTGCCAACGTCTGCGTGAAAGCTCCAGGCTGCTGTTTGAGTATGATAGCCTGCTGGAGGATCCCAACTACGGGCTCAACATGGAGATTTACGCTGGACGCAAGAACAGCTGGGTAGGCCACTGGTTAATGTTTGTGATGTACTATAAAAAAGTCACCAGAAACATCATCAAGTCATGTTATACCTATAAGAACTTTCTACCCTGGAAACACTGTTCCTATGTTTTCCCTATAGCTTGGTCTACAGCTGAGAACATCAATACTTTTGAGGTTGAGATCAGATTTAATAACACGAGCAAGGTTTGACTTTCCTATATACTGCTGTGCCATTATACAAAAAATACTATTTATACAGTCAAGTTACTATATATATATATATATATATATATATATATATATATATATATATATACACAATTTTGTGTGCAGGCAAAAATCCATTCTTTTTATCACAAGCATTGTACTTCGCTACATTTTAAGTCCCATCTGTTACAGAGTAAACACCAAAAGTCACTTGAAAAAGTGTGAGCAGATCAGTGAGGTGTGAGAGGCCTTTCTACTGTTTTTGACAATAATCTCTGTCGCAGCGGTGACTGCGTAGCTCTCAGTCAGCAGTAACTACCGTGGGACAGACAGGTTGAGTTGACAGGTGATAGTGTGCGTTGAGCAGAGAGGAGGACCTTACAGAATGCCATTCAGACAGGTGAGTACACTTGTTGATGGATGTAACACACTCTTGAGATCACAACGTCAACAACCATTGTGTAGCGCTACAATGTAGTATAGCGTGTGTGTTGCACTGTAGTGTGTAAAAACAGCTCTCTTTATGTGTAATGTGCGTGTTTGTGGCTGCAGTCGCTGTCAAGTTGACATTGTTTATACTTGCCTGTGTTGTCTGCCTTGAAATGGAATTTGTTGTTTGATTGGACATAAGGGCTCGGTGGCATGATGTTGGTCCACTTGTGCATACATTTAAAGGTGGAGTTTAATTTAACTATAGAATCATGTATCTTATAACATGCTTACTTTACCCTTATTTAGGGCCAGGCAATCATGAGAATTATTGCAATGTCATTTTCCTCAATAACAAAAGTTCAATATATCGTCACAAAAAAGTTTGACATTATTTGAATCATGAACAAATTAGCACTTAATTGTTCTATTAAGATATTTATTTTGTTGAGGAAAACGGACTGAAAAAAGACTTTACTTAATTTTACTTAAGTATATATTTTTTTAAAAACGATTTTATCTTAATTGTTTCAAATGTTCTTCCTCACATTTGTTAATTAATCCACTGTTAGGCAAGTTTTTGTCATGTTCTGATCATAAAGGACAGTTTAAAACCATAATTAACAATCTGGTTTCTTCAAAAAGCAAAAATCAGCATTTCAAATCGAAAGAAATAATGATTTGACATTTATCGTGATAATTATTGATATCGAATGGTATGAAATTTTTTATCGTGATAAAAGCTTTGGCCCTGCTCTTAATGTAAAGTAAAACAGTAAAAAGTACATTTTAAATGATTTACCTTTTAGATAAGTATTTTTATTTTTGCTTGACTAATCTTGACTTGTGAATGTATATTAACTGTACTTTTACTAGAGTACAATACTCTAGTACTATTTCCATCCCTGGTAATAAGACTTCCTGTTTGATTAGATCAGAATTTTTGATTTGGAACTTTTATTTTGAAGTGCCAGGATATATGTCCGTATGGTACATGAGTTTTCAGATCACTGTATCATCATGATGGCATCTGTAAAGACACATTTGTAAGGATATAATGACAATCACTCATGACCATTACACATTGCAATTGTACACAATGGTATGCTGACACCATCTTGTACAAGGTAGAAGGATAGAAGAATGCTGATTAGGGCTAGGTATCACACCTCAGTACTTTTTTAGTCCTGACCAGACAGTTCCCATAGATTATTTCAGTTCAGATCAGATCTAATTGTCTCTTGAGGGGAAATTCATTTTGCAGCAAGGCAGCATAAAATATACATCTATTAGCGATGACATTCGCTACCCTGACTATGTTGCTCAGTTGTGTCCTGTTTCGCACATTTATGTTCCCATACCAAGAAATCAGTGAGGTCAGGACTGACCTCACTGATATGATGGATCCGTAAAATAAAATCAGCTTTCTGCCAATATTAAAGACATTTATTCTCTGCAGAAATTAAGTCTTTGTTGCCCTTTCTTGTATATTGCCTCAGTGTTCACTTCAAAGCTGTATTTCTTGTCAATATACCAAAGTACTTCTAGCTCTCAGCAGTTTCCACTTCTTCTTTTCAACACTGGTTTGAGAGGGTTATGGTTTTCTGAAGTCGGGAACCATATCTTCTGTTTTGTCCCATAAGACCACTGACCACAGTGGTCTTATGGATATGGATGCCCACTTGAATACTCACTTTTCTAAAGCAGACTGTCATATGCGAATTTAAGAATGTGCCTGTCCTTGTATTGTCTTCCACAGAAGAAGTAGCACTATCAAAGTAGAGTATCAAAGTGTGTCATATTTTTAAGTAGCTGTTTGGAAATCAGAAAACTTTTCAGACTTTAGACTATGATTTATTAAGGCACAGTTCTTTTTAAACACTCTGCATTGAGCAGTTTGGCATATTTTGTTGCATCTAAAAAAGTGGTTTTAAGGGTTTAATGATTCAAAAAAAAGTGTAGCTGCTACAAAAACTTGGATATTGTATTGGCTCCAACACTGGCAAATTTTAAGCAATATTGATAATAATTCTATCTGCAGACTGAATTTTCCCGCTTGTTTCATGTATGTCGTTGCCTCTGTTTCTTGTTCTCCAGACGGGAGAGTTCTCAGCCCGTTTCCTTCTTAAACTCCCTGTGGACTTCAGCAACATCCCCGTCTATCTCCTCAAGGTAACTAACCACCAAACCCCATTAATATCCTGACTCACAATCAATGTACACACCTTCTTCACATTATGAGTGCATACGTACACATGGCAGACTTGCAGACAGTTCTGCAGACGTGTTATTCTGGTAGATTCTGTCAAGACATGAACTTGCTATGGATATGAGGTATGAGTGTTTATGTGTTTGTGTGTCTATATGTTTTAATGATAGCAGCGGGGTTTATTTAAATGAACTGCAATGTGCGTGCGTGCGTGCGCGTGCGTGCGTGCGTGCGTGCGTGCGTGCGTGCGTGCGTGCGTGCATGCGTGCGTGCAGACTCCAGTCTTGGGGGCTGCGAGTTGACTAATCAGCAAGCCGTCACTCTCGATCTGCTCTGAGCCGCGTGGTGTCTGGAGGCAGCTTAGCCCGAGCACTCTCTCTCCTCTCTCTCTCTCTCTCTCTCTCTCTCTCTCTCTCTATCAGTGATTACCCCTCTCTCACTCTCTCCCTTATCTCTAGTTCTCTTTTTTTCTGTCGCTCCCCCTATCCTTGTCTGCCTACATGCTGGCCTTTTCCTGCCTGGCCTTTGTTTGTGAAAGGAAATGATGGTAAACATAAGGGAAACAGCAACCATCATCAGCCTCACATCAGCCTTTGTCCCCATGTCTCTCAGACCTGGAGCACTGAGACTTGTCTCTCTCTGCAGGCTTTGAGTGGACTCATTCAAAGTCAATGTCCTACTTCACTGCATTGCTGGTCATGATATTTATGTATGCATTTATTCTTGAATTTATTTAATGATTTTATCCGTGTGTCTTGAGGCAGGGAAGTTTCGAGACTCAGCCCTGAGGGGAGCTATATTGGTGAAATTATTTCAAACAAGAAAATGCTGTCACTTGCTGGAGGTTTCTATGCAAAGGCTCTCAAAAAGGAGGCAGACACACTGACACCTTTAACCAACTGGTCGTGGTAGCAGCATTGACACAATGTTGTCAAAGAAGAACTCTGTAATATTTAGTGATTTTATTAGAGACGAAATCTTGGATATGGATGTACATTCCTGTCACCCTAATCACATCATGTTCTCTGCTGCGCAACACACACACACACTACCACACACAAACACATACTGCTCACAGTATTATGCTGTATTTGGCAGCTAGGGTATACATAGTATCACCACGGGAGCTCTTGAAGACTAAGGAAGAGTATTGACTCGCAGAGAGGAAAGTAATGAACATCAGCCCACACCTTGTCCACCTACGCATTACAGAGGAACGGGATTATGCGGCGTATAGGCTGGACTCTAAGAACACAAGTGTACTGTACGCCAAACCGATGACCTGAATTTTCAGTTTGACAGTTGTCGTGCAATTAATTCCTTCAGTCTGAAAGCTGTCTGGAGTTAAATTTGTCTGTGAATTACACATTCCCTAATGGTATAGAGCACGTGAAGTGCAGTTAATTCACTACTGCTGTATGTCCTGACTGAGCAGACAGGTATGCCCTATATTTTTTACTTTAAAGGAGCATTGCAACCACGAGTTTGTTGAATTAAAGATTTTTTGTGAACATGGTTGTTCCATTAATAGATTTGACATGGGATTGTCAAAAGCCATTGATCCTAACAGTGTATAAGAAATAAAATGCATTTATGCATTTTATTTCTTATACACTGTTGCATTTTTAGCTTTGACATTCTGGCCAGATTTACTGCAGCTTTTGCATCTGTTTTAAAGCTGTAGACTTGATGCATTCTACTCGCATAGGCTATATTTATCAAATCATCAAGTCAACATCCATATCAACACTCTCTCCAACCCCACCTGCTCTGGTATCTGTGTGTGTGTGTTTTTCATTTGTCTTATCACATCACTTTGATTTCCTTTTCATTTCATTTCCTTTTTCCTTTTCATGTGTTTATGGTGTTCTTGTCTATTAATAAAAATGTACTGTAAGCAGGTGTGGAAAAAATGCTGTAAAGTAAGAATACTTTCAAAAACAGATAAGTCAATATATTTTATCACTTAACAAAATGCAAAGTGAGAGAACAGAAGTCAAATCTAGTCAAATCAATATTTGGTGTGACCGGCAAAATTTCTTTTAGGTGCACTTATACATAGTTTTTGAAGGAACTCAGCTGGTTGGTTGGCCGAAACATCTTTGGGAAGTACCCACAGTTCTTCAGTGGATTTAGGCAGGCTCAGTTGCTTCTATCTCACCATGTAATCCCAGACAGACTTGATTATGTTGGGATCAAGGCTCTGTGGGCCCCATACCATTAGTTCCAGGACTCCTTGTTCTTTTTTACGCAGACGATAGTTTTTAATGACTTCCACTGTATGTTTGGGGTTGCTTTCAATGCTGCAGAATAAATTTGGGGCCAATCTGATTCCTCCCTGATGGTACTGCATGTAGAAATGCATCCCCAAATGTGCAAGGATCCTCTACCAGCCAGATATTTTCCAATTCAGAGCACCCACTGACATTTTTCTGCATCCCAGTTCCCATGTTTCTATGCATAGTTGAGTTGCTTGATGTTTTCCATGTCGGAGGTATGGCTTTTTGGCCGCAAGCCTGCCACTTCTGCTCAGACTTCTCCGGACAGTAGCTGGGTGTACCAGGGTCCCACTGCAGCTCTGAGCCGATCGGACTACTAGAGATCTTCTGATTGTGAAGAGAAGTAAGCATGGTGTCTTTCATCTGCTGCACTATGTTTCTTTTGGATAATTGTTCATACACCTGACAACGTACATACAGAATCCCTGACTTTGTGCAAGTGTACCTAGAAGAATTAATGCTGTTTTAAAGGCAAAGGGTGGTCACACCAAATATTGATTTGATTTAGATGTTTCCTCTATTTTACTCACTTTGTATTTTGTTAATTGATCAATGTAATCTATTAAAATGTCTATTTTTAACAGCATTTTTTCCGCACCTGCATAAACCTTTGGCACAGTACTGTATAACATAATAATATATTCTAATTATAATATCAGCATAACATCATGAGTACTAGATTTTTAAATTAATAATAATAGTTTAGATAGAAAAGTAAGAAAATCCTGCACACTTGCAGAATGTTGTCTGGAGGGCAGTACCAGGTTCAGTCCAGAATCTTACTGTTTAATGAACTACTGGCTGCAAACTCAATGCAGCTCACATTTACTTAGTGAATCTGGCAGTTTTTATTTTACTTTGATCTGCTGTGCAAAAGAATCACGAACAGACAACAGCATCATTAACTTACTGGGACCACTGTGTTGACGCAGCATGGGTGCTGACGCAGAGAGTTGTCCGGCAAAAAAGTTGAACCTGGCTCAAGCGGTGCCACAATGCAATGCAATCTGGCAAGGCGCTCTGTTCACATTTCTGAAAGTGCATGTTCTTGGGCTACATGAATACAGATTTTTACTGTATCTGGTGATCATCACAATTAAACCAAACTCCCTGGATCATATTTCATTATCTCACCGATACCTGAATTTACACAACCCCGCCAGCACAGCTCCTTCCATTATTTTAACACAGGGCTGTACAGTCTAAACGCCCCCTTAGCCTTCACAATGGCTTCCATGCTATTCAAGAGCAGATGATTCTATACAAAAGAAGTAACGCCTTCAAAAATCAAAGGTGATGCTTTTCAGACAGAATATAAGCCATCAGCCAGGTACTGTAGGTAGAGGTCAGCCTGTAGACCCTGATTTGAATCAACATCCTCATCAAATCCATGGATGTCCTTGCTTGAGGATGGATGGTCTGGCACTGAAGCGGAAATCTGTTCAGATTGGCTACTCTGCACTGCTAGTGAACACCGAGATGTTGCTGGTGGGCGCAGAGCCGTGGAGGACGACTGTTACCTGGAGCGAAGCATCCGCGTGGTCTGAGCTCACCATAGTGGACATGTTTACCTTCCTGCATGGAGCCTCGGGGAGGGGGGGGGAATGCACGTTTATTTATTTATATATTTTAAGGGGGCAGCCCGTCATAGTCAAAATAAAAGAGTGGGAAGGACACTGAGAGCGGAGATGAAGGGAAGATAGTGAAATGCACGCAGATGGATGTTGGCAGGTTTCTTCCCCTTTAAAGGGCATGTGGGGGGACCTTTTGTGCTCTGTTTTAGTGTCTCATCCTTCGATTGTGCCGTGACCTCTTGGTTGTCACCCGTTTGGAGTTGCTCTTACTCATACCCTCTCTTTTAGTACTGGCTTTGACCCACACTGCATGGCATATTTGTTGATATCGGTTAGCTCCTTTACTGTGATACTTTGAGTATCATTTGTTATTGTCTAGTTAATACATCCATTCTGCAAGGTTATTAGACATAAAGCAAACATATTTTTAATCGCTTACAACTTAACCGCTGACTCTACCATGTTTCTTAGTTTGTCTCATTCTGCTCCAGGATTCTCCTTAAACCCAGAGAACAGCTTATTATGTTTCCAGTTACAGCTGTGACCTTTTCGTTAAAAGATGTTCCTTCTTCATCTCACTAGGCCGTCTGTCCGTCCGTCCTCGCCCTGTAGAGTACATACGTATATGTGCCGCAGCGCCTTGCCTCTAAATGTCCACACTGATCAGCATGAAGTGACACTACATTCGTGACTGAGCCCTCTGCTCTCGCTTCACTTGAGCTTTGTTTCCCCCACAAGCACTGACCCATGTTACCAGCTCCGTGACGGCTGTGCGTGCGTGCGTGTGTGTGTGTTAGAGAGAGTGTGTATGGTTGGGGGGCCTCAAGAAGCTGTCATTGATCTAATAGGATGTTTCAGGTGACCCAAGTCTTATGAACTAACTGATGTCTGCTGTGTAATAAGTAGTAATATGTAAACATAAGCAAGAATTGTACAAACTGCAAACAGAGCATCGATTTAACTAAATAAATGATGGGCTTTTTATTGGGTGGTGATGTGCCACCATTCCCCATCTTTGTTTTGCACACATTTTCAGCACACTTCAAGGAATAGTTCAACATTTTCGGGGATGTGCGTGTTCGCGTTCTGATACGGAGGTTAGATGGAAAGATTGACACCGCTAATATCTGTCTGTTCAGATTTTGATACTACAGCCAGAAGTGGGTTAGCTTTGTTTAACACAAAGACTGGAAACGGGGCGAAAAAGCTCTGAGCAGTTGCCAGGCATCCAGCGGAGACTCGAGGAAGTTACAGGCCAGCCAAGAAATAGTCTGGCACACAACTCTCCTGTAAAATAGTAAATTGAAACACTTCAGTTTTTGTACTGATTAATCAAACTAGATATAATATTTTAATTAATGTGTAGGTAGGCAGATTTTGAATGTCACGTTCAGACAGGCCAGCTGTTTCTCACTATTTTTGTGCTAAGCCAAGCTAACCGGCTGTAGCCTTACATTAAACATATATGAGAGTGGCGTTGGTCTTCTCATCCAACTCTCTGCCAGAGAGCAAATAAACATATTTTCCAAAAAGTGGAACTATCGCTTTAAGGGCAGATTTGTATTTGTACATGTTTGAATCTTTTTTATCCTGAGCCTTTCTATTGCCCAGCAACGGGTATTCCACTCCCCCAGGTCAATTTTGCTTCATGCAAAACTGACCTGAGGGAGGGTTGCATTGAGCCCTGAGCATTCCTGTATCCTGGTTTTGTCTGTACAAGCTGTGCATGCTTCAACAAGAGCACTTACATCTAATTATTTTTACTCTAATTATTTTTGGTCCTGCGTCGTCGCCCCCTCCCCCCCTACACACTCACACACACACACACACACACACTTTAACCTTCTGAGCTCCACAGGCAGCAACTGACAGGGGAGGGTCAGGGTGAAGCAGAGCCTTGGGCTCTCGTTCTGTCTTTTCATTTGTGGTGCCAGCGTCACTGACTCGATTATTTCTGTACTTCCTTTTCATTTCCTGCCTTGTTTTTTTTTTTTATTCTTTCATCCAAATATCAACTCTTGAATTAGCCCTGAGCAAATGTTGCATTTCCCAAACAATGCTAGATAGGTACATTTCTATTATATTAGGTTATTTCTTATTTCACCATTTAATTGTACTGAATTCTCCAACTTATTTTAGTGTATACTTGAATCTGATCAACTGCTGTTTGAAAAAAAAAAAGCTTTTTTTTGTTCAGGCTTTTTATTCTTTTCCCTGTATGTGTCTGTTCTGTTGACTTTCTTCGTCAGCAGTATGTTTAATAAAGTCGACCGAAAACCGAAACGCACAGGAGGCTTGTTGTTAATGTTGTAGCTTATCGAAACCAGCTTAGTACTGAAAGACACTGGCACTGGTGTGTTCACTGTTGCTTTACGTGTTTTATGCTTTTAAAATGTCTGCGTCTTCTAACATAATGCCAGTTAATATCTCTTTCTCTCTCAAATGATTCAAAATGCTAAAATCAGTCGCCGGCCGTTGATACACCCGGGCGTGATCTGATCAGCTGTTCAGATCGGGCTTTATAGAGACCACAGATCAAACTATTAAGACCCTTACTCCTAATGATCCTCTTAAAATGGCATCCTTGGGGCTGTGTTTAACAATCGGCAATGTCTTCCATGTCAGTAGCACCCTTCTTCCACCACCCCTCAAGGGCACAGTGGAGCAGCTGAGGACAGATTAAGGGTATAGCTGGGACTGGCAAAAATGTCCATTCTCACTGTGTCTGCAGAGGACCTTTGACAACATTGTCATGGTACATGATGACAAGAAGGCTCTTTTCTTGTGCATAATAATTCAATTTTGGTTACACCTTGTACTTTAATTATTTCACACTGCTTAAACAACATGCAGTTTTGATTTTGTTTTGTATTTGTGGTCTTTTGCATTTGTGTGGTTGGCACTTGCCAAATTGCTCAAGGACATGAGTTTATAATGTAATTTGAATGATTAACCTCTTCTGAAAGCTGCTGCCTTTTTTACGCAGAGATTTTTCTCTGCATAATTCCTGTCTTGACACCACCTATAGCCTAACCCATAGCATGTTTAAGTGTCTCCTTACAGTTTTAGAGTTAAACGGGTTATGAAGAGTTCAAATGTGAACCGGCACTGAGAGCATGAGGTCAGCTTTTGATTAAATCAGGGGGATGAAAAAGTAGGTGTTGTTTATTCAAATCAGTTGATGTTACCATCCCACTCTTCACCTCTTTTTATTGGCTGATATTGTGTGTCTCAGAGTGAGGTTTTGAAATAGATCAACGGCAGTCGGTCATGGCCAAGTAATGAACTCCTTTACAGCAAATGATGCAGCCTTCATTTGAGCAGTAATCTGTGGAGTGTTTGCAGTTGAACAATGATGTTGATGAATATGTGTCATCCTGTTCTAAGTGGGTTTACAGCGAACCTGACTAATGATACATCTTTGTCATTAAACTGATATGGAAAATATCTCTTTTCAAGATTTATGAAACTCATAACATTGCATTTGAATTGATGCTCTGAAAATAGTCAATTTATTGTATTGGCCTTCAGCCAAATGCAGTGATGCTTTGTTAAAAAAAATGAAGTAATAGAAGTAATTCCACTTGCCTATTGCTACAGAAGTGCAGCCAGTACATGTACAGTTATTGTCAGTGCAAAAACTGTGTTGTTTATAAATGTCAGAAAATTGTTGAAGAGGCCTTTACATTTTCCACAAAGGCCAAGAGGATGCCTTCAGATTGTTGTTGTTTTTTTGACCAACCAACAGTCCAAAACTAAAAAAAAAAAAGTAGTTTGTAATAATATAAAACACAGAAGAACAGCAAATCTCAAAATTGAGAAGCTGGAACCAAAGAATGTTTTGCTTAATAAATTACCAAAATGATCGATCTGTTGTCATCATTCATTTTTTGTTGTTGACATCTCACACAGTGGATGAACTGATTGCTTCAGGTTTAGTGTTAGCCCATCTTGGAACTCCAGTTCTCTTAATACTTCCATGGATGGAAATGAATCATTTTAGGTATTTGCTCATTTGATTTAAGGGTAAATTGGGATTTGTCAAGTAATTCCACTGTTTTCATGTTTATTATTTAACAACAAATGCCATTGCTTTCAATGAAATTGCTTGGCAAAGACAGCAGATCCCTCTGATCTGTAACATGTTGGCCCAGTACAGGACTTTGAGCCATTTTGCTTCACTCTCTGAATGTTATACTTTGATACTTTTCTAAGTGACAGTCCTTTGCATTAACCTGAACTTATTTAAAGCTGTAAAATTCAGCTACAGAATTATTACCAGAATTTTCTACATGACATCTACAGATTGTGCCCATATATATTAAACCATGTGAACCAGAAAAAAAAAATTAAAATCCTTCAGAGTAGCATATATAGAGCTTCCAAGTCTTATCAATCTGAGCACCTGACTACTCCTTTAAAAAAAACACTCTCAAAACCTCCTCCTCACAAAACCCAGATTAAGGGAGCTGGAGAGTGACACAAAGCCACTTATGTGACGGCCTACACCACTGAATCACCACTAGCGATGGAGCACCTTTGGGGTATTCCAGCCCGGCATTCACGCTTGTTTGTGTGTTTGTCCAAATGTTTCTTTTTCACTGGGACGCGGTGGCTATCGCGGCTTTCCAAGGGATAAGCCAAAAGCCTCATTGGTTTGCAGCAGCTGCCGTTACCTTACCCTTCCGGTTGCCACATAATTGTTGCTCCTTTCCCAACCGCTCATGGGGCTTTCGTTGTTGCGGTTTTCTGTCCAGCTTACGTCCCTCTCTGCGCGGCAGTTGAGCTTTTGGAGAAGTCGTGGCTGAAGATAGCCCGCTGCGTCACATGATGAGTCTTTCACAACTCTCTGCACAGACCTGGAAAACAACACTGTGGCCACTACGCACACACACACACACACATGAAGGAACACCACACATCCCTTTAGATCCATTAAGGCTATGATTAAAATGGCTCTCAATCAGCCATTTAACGCTGACCGTGTTGTCTATACTGTCCGTTGTGTCATTTGCTATGTCATGACCGTAGCATGGAATTCAATAGCGCTTGTGTCTGCTGTGCACACCTTATTTTTTGACTGCTTGTTTGACCTGCTGGTTGTGGTCTTTACCACATAGCTTCACATCAGGTTAAAAAAGCTGTTGTTTGTGAATTGAATAGAATTAGCTGTTAACTAGATTACGTGGTCTAAAACGACTATGGTGTTACCAATTATGGTGATCACATGATAAAAGGAAAAAAAAAAAGACCTAATGGTCACCTTCCATCCATTACCTTTTTGTCTTTCTATTCTCGGCCTGTCTGCTACTATGAGAGAAAGCTCGGGCCTGTGCGTGACTGTTGCGCGTTTGGTGCCAAAGCAAGTGGTTGTAATTTGTGGCCTTGCCGTGCCCTTGCACGGTAAACACTGACTAAGAGCTCAGGAATCTTAAGAGCTATAAAATAATTGCAGGTTACTCCCATAATGCCCAGAGTGTTCTGCTCCTTGCCTCAGCTCTTCCTCCTCTGTCTCGTCCCCCTTATTTTTTTTTTTTTTTTGCACAGCCTCTACTGGTGCTATGCAAAACGAAAATTTTAAAAAAAAGAAAATAATTTAGTCTCTGAGGTGACATAAAGGTTTAGCAAGTGCTTACTGTCCTGCTATAGCTGTTTGGGATGCTAACAAAAGAGTCTAGGTTTTTTAATTCTGAGTAAAAGTAAAACCCATGATTTAATATTTCAGTTCATTTCATTATTTAATAAAACATTTCAACATAAATGTCCACATAAATCCCTTTTAGATAAATATGATACAGTAAAAGTTGTCAGTATTGCTTGAGAAGATTTTTACAGTGGTTGCATTTCTCTTATTGCAAATGCTTGTGGTCGGGTGTGAAGCCTACACCACATTTCCCAGAGACAGTAAGCGATCTGCAATGTCATGGGACTCTTTGTTTGATATGAGCATGCTGTATGTTTTAATATCTCATTTGAAATTGACTACGTCCAGTAATGAAAATGCAAAGCCTGTCTTCAGCTATGTCTGGAATAAATGCAGGGTAAACCAAAGCATGTAACCATATCAAGATGCATTCATTTTGTGTTCGTAGAGCTTTTTGAAAGTTCTGTTGCTGACTGATGTCCTATCTGTGTCGCACTGAGACATGGCATTTAGTAGGAAAACAAGTTGCCCAAAAGACATCGTCAAGTAATTGCCAGTTTGGGCTTCACTAATGCAGTGTACCACTGAAATCTGAAAAGGCCAGCCAATGCTTCCACGCAGATAAACAATTATGTGGCTTTTAAATGGTAGATATATTATACCTTGGTAGGCTCTTGCAGATGAATTTAAATGTCAGGCGTAACAGCTCTAAAACGGAAATAAAAAGTAAGAGAGGAGAAAGTGTTAAAATATATATTTTTATTCTTAAGATATTATTTTATCTTTTTTGCGTTTTTTTTTTTTTTATGGTTAAACTATAACAAAAGTGTGATTACTGATTGTTTCATTACTTGATTTACTTCTAATGGCCTGTTTCCAATCAGCAATATTACAAAATTATACAATATGGACAATATCTGCTTTTGATGGTGATCAGTCCACACAGGAAATGCACATCCGTCTCCTGAGTTTGCTGACACAGTAAACTGAAACTCCTCTGTTGCAAGCTGGATACAGTTGCAAAAGAGAAGGATACAGTGGGTTGGGGGTTATTATCTAACAAAAGTTTCATCAGTCCTTGGGTTAATTTAAGGGTGAGAAGACCAATAAAAAGAAATGCATAGACCCCATCAAATGCTCATTGTTACTATTATTCACTAAATAAATTAAAATACATTATCCATCCACTGGACATGTTTTCATTAAATAACACATTTGATACTTTGTGGCAGCCATTTGCTTGCTATGAGACCTGTATCACTTGCTAATCCAAACACAGCATTTCCTTCAGTATCTGTTGCTGAGGTTCAAACTGACGGTGAACACCAGTTGCTCTTCTGCTGTATTGAACATTGAAGCATTAAACCACACTTGCTATTATCCCCAATAACCGTAGTTATCACCAAATCATCCAGAGCTGAAATCTTAAGGGCATTAAGTTCAAAGAATCATGAATATAAAATTTAAAAAAAGCTAGTTGATTTGTTTGTTTATGTAAAATTGGACATGGCTTATTAATTATCAGGGGGTTAGCTAACTGTATTAGCAAAGCAGCTAACTGTTCCCCTTATCCCATGTTAAACTAAGAAGAGGTTCTTTTAACACAGTCTCGCATCATTAGGTAAGATACACAATTAAAGCATTTTACAGATTCCCCCTCTTGGTTGTCTCACACACAATTTAGAAGCCGAAAAAAAGATTCTCCATTGACATCAAGATGAGTTTTTAAGATTTTCTCAGATTATTCTACAAGCCAATTTTTTCCTTACAAACTAGGCCTTTGCTGATTTCTTCCATTTTTTAAATGTTGGTAGCTTGAAGTTCACCTTAAAGCACCCACAGTCTAAAACGTGTCCGCCATAATTAGAAAGCAGGGCACTGAGACTGAATGTACCTGAGGTCTATTGATTGAAGTCTGTAATTGCAGGCAATTGAACGTCCTTGTTGGAGGTCCAGAACTTTGGATCGGATTTGTTCTGTTCACAAGCTCCATGGATTTGAGAGCCCTGCTGTGATTACTGCCAGGTGGTTTAACATCTGGTACTCCACAGCTTTCAGCCTTCTGAGAAAATGTCATACAGTGAGAGAGTTAAAGAGAGTCTGGCTGAAGTTGCTCCTGTTAATAGTAACATGCTTTCATCTCACTTGTTTCAGACTGTCACGAAGACATTACACAGTCATACGGTGGCCATAGTGCTGAAATCAAAGAACACCTGTGTGCTAGCGTGTAAACACATAATGTTTGGGGCTAACTGTCACAGATGCACACAGTATAATGTTTTTATTCATTAATGCATGCAGTCCCTGAAAAGCACCTGTTGTAGTGAAAGCACTTGATTCATATCACAGCTGCAAATGTGTTCTGCTTCCTCTAAACAGCAAACAGTTAATTGCATCACCCAAAAGCAAAACCCTGTCTCAACTGACATTTATGACGTGCAAGAGGGATCTGTGACCTTCAAAACTGCTTACAAAACTGCCATTATTAGATGAAATGAAATGCCCTCAGGTGGTGTTCCCCTCTGTTTCCAACCTCTGCTTTCTGGTAGAAAGTGTTTGTTTTGTTAACTAATCATATGAATTCATTAACATTAAAAGTCATTTAGTCAATTAATCATGGAGAATGCACCTGTGTGAGCAGGGGATTTGAGGCCGTAGTCTGAAACAGTTGACAGGTATGTGTCAGGAGGCACAGTTTCTTGTCTTTATTCTAGAAAAAGAATGAATGCCTAATTATGATGAAGTGGTGTCATACATTTTGACAAAACATTACCAATACTATAGAGTCTTATTATATTAAAAAAAAAATTGAGCAAAGTTCTGTCCCAGTTCCTATACTGTGTTTTTAACACTTGCAAGCTCCTGCACTGAAGCACCTTAAATGGTCACAGAAGTGATGTAAATTAAAGCCTGTGTGTGTGGTGGACATTGGGAATCGGCCTAAGAAAACATTATGAAAGAAGAGTGTAGTTCTCTGGAAGTTCTAGTTCTCTGGAAATGTCCCGGTTACTGAAAGGAGGAGTCAAGTCAGTCCTGATCTCTGTTACTGTAATAGTATGCAATAAACCACACTGTACTAATTAATCATACTGATTGGAATTGTGTACAAGTGTGAGGTCATTATATATTACGGCACAGTATGACTCCAGCGAATCGCCTGGAATAGATATGACTGAGCATGGAGACAGCTGAATGTACTGTAAACTGTAAAATCCTAAAAGCAGTAAGTCCATAGAAACCAGAAAGTACTTTTATCCATGCTCTTGTAAATATCAATTAGTGGTTGGTGATGCCCACACCCTGAAACACCCAGAGCACCTAATGTAAATATTTGAACTTGATCTTTGGGTTATGACATAACCATTGCTGTTAAACTGCAGTAGCAGCCTGCTGCTGGCTCAACTTGTTTTTAGTTTCTGAGAATGTGGCGATGTTAACATCTAAAAGCAAACCAACCAAGAGAGTTGTATTTTTTTTTAAACCTAACCTCCATTTGTAAAGGACCTTGTTTAATATTAAACACAAAGTGTTTCCATTTGATGTATTGTGTGAGTGAATTAGAACACAAACCACACAGGAAACATAATACTAAAACACAGCAGTATATCACTCATGCCGTATCAACAGGAAGTGTGAAACTGTGTGGGCATGTGCAGGCTGTGCTTGATAGTCATCTCACTCACTCTCCTGTTTTATTGCACCTGCCGGGGCAGGGCACCTCAGGCAGGACTTGAAATAAAGCGTCAGGGTTTACAAGCTTAACCCTACTGTTGTGTCCAAAATCACTGCCCATAATAGGTGATTATAAATCCATATAATACATATATTATAATACATAAATCACCGAATTTGGTCTTTTTTTTATCACCTTAACTTCTTGTCAACATTACATGTTTTGAACCTCTATGTTCTATTCATGGCCTGGACTTTAGGCCTCGTGGACCTGACTTCATACAAGTTGTTTTTGAGTTAAAGAAATCCTAATGGATGGTTAATTTTGACAAACAAATATTAGAGAATACGGGACAAATTCCTCCTCTGATGCATCTTCACTCCACCTCACCAGTGTCATGATCAAAGATCATGATCAAGACGCACACATGCAGTCGTTTGGCCGTTGTGCTGCCACAGAATGAATTGGGAGCAAGCCCTCAACAAAAGCTTTTTATACCAGGGCTATGAGAGAAGTTCTATATATCATCTATATTGATTTTTATTAATTTGATTGAATTGTTTGCATTCAGGACATGTAGTAAAGCCACAAATGTAATAAATATAACAAGCACGGAGGGTTTGGTTATTAGTTTGGAGACTGGTGGCAATTGCTTTGTGTCACGTCCTCACCCCGTCGGTGCGCTTCCATCCACTGACCCATCACTTGCAACAACAACCCCGGTGCTACATTGACAGGCTGCTTGTCAGAAAGGTCATGCCCGGAGGTGGAGGAATCAGCCATTCTCCATCATCCCCTTTTGTGACACATGACCAGTGGCACCGGAGCCTCGGCGCATAATGAGGAGGTTAGCAGCAACAGAAAACGTGAGCTCCTTGACCTTTCATTTCTTTCGGTTTCTCTTCGCTTTATGACACCTCCTCTCTTCCCGCCTGCTTTTCTCCTCTATGTTTTTCCATTTCCCGTTTATAATTATCTTTTATACAGTGCCGCCATACCAAGTTAGTAATCCTCATCAGAGGTGAGAATTCATCAGGGGGCACCTAAGTGCACATCCCATCGATGATGACACACGTTTGGCCCTATTATATCTTCAACAAGGTGTGGGACCATACGCAGTGACTAATGCCACAGAATGCCTCTGACGCTGGTGCATTGATAATTGTTTGCACATGATAAACAAGATATTCCTCACTGTATCTGAGTCATCTCTTGCCTCATGATGTCATGGCAGACATGCAATCAGGGAACATATTTACTCAGTATGTCTCACCCCAGTGGTGATGACACTTGTGGCCATTTGTTTTTATCTGTCACTTTTTTTTCACACAGTCTTATTTACATGTGCTGGAAACATACTGTATATGCAGTGAGTGTAGCGTTTCTTGCTCTTTCATTTTAGACCAACACATTCTTTTTATCTACTCCTTGTTTAAGAAGTGCTTCCATTTCTGCCTGCGTGTTGAAAAAAGCCCACCCATCATTTTCATGATGTTCTTTACATCCCCATGAATACATATAAATAAAGCCCTCATCTTTTATATCAGGAAATGATATATAAAAATGTTACATGCCCTTCAGAAGACATGGAACATTGGAAGCTTCTGTCACCTCTTTTTGAATTGTGCAAGGAGATGAAGGTGAGCACCTCAGCGGGGTAGGCAAATTAAAGAGAAATCACTGCCTTAGGAGGGGTGGTTAGAGAGCACGGAGCTCAGATCCACTCCCTGATGCTCCAGTGACCCCAATATGACTCCCTGATACCAAAGGTCCTGCCCTCCTCCTGTCTCCCTCGGCAAATCTGCTATTCGCAATCACCCACCCCAACCCTCCTCCCCCGCCAAAACCACCCACACCGTGTCTCCAAATGAATATTCCCACCCACCTGCTTGTACCCCCAGCTGAGCTTTAGAGATTTCCAGTATTACAGACTCTGGAGAACACCCCTTCCTCTGTATTTCCTCCATCCCCCCACACTTCTCCCTGCCTCCATGGAATTACTTCTATCTGGCCTACTTTCCACCCTCGCTTTATATCAACTTATACACTATCTATATGTTGTTTTTCCTGTAACACCTCCAAATGTTCTTCTTCCTAATCCTTTGTTTGTTTTTTGTCACTTCACCCCTGATGTTGTTCAGTCTTCGTTAAACTCTCAATTCCTTATCCTTCCGCGGGCCTTGTTCTGCCTTCCGTAGGCTTTTTTATTAACACATTGGTGGCTTCAGGGTGAAATTGCGTCCCCATATGTTTCGTGTCTGTGCTCATTTGTGAGTCTTGGCCTTTGCTTACCCTTGACTTACCGATGACTTCAAAAAGCCCTGACAATAAAGAAGAATCAGCTTCTTTTTTTTTTTTTTTACTGCCTAAGTGTTCCTCGTCTTCAAAGTAGCAGAATCTGGAAGCACGTGAACCTGATGAATTGCATTCTCAAACAGATGTACAACATCAAACATACAATTTTCCATCCATCCCAGGGCTCCACAGTGCAGTCACCTGGCTGCATGTGCAAGTGAAAATTAGTATGTGAGAGCTTATTTAGTGGCGCGAGTGATTCTAGTAAATTCTGTTACCGAGGTTAGCAAAATCCAGTGATTGGCTAAAAATATTAGCAGCTGCTCATTTTTTTAGCTGTTGTCAAGTTTGTGTACTCCCTGTGAGCAGTCAACCAAAGATTTTCTGTGAAGTAAAGGGAAGTATCAGTCGACACCACTGTACAATCGCAGGTAGAGGCGTGTTTGATACTTAGGGAGTCATAGGAAGAGTCAGTCATGTGTATTGATAATTATTTTTTACTGTTGATTCAGAGCTTTGGCACACATTGTGTTTGAGGGTGTGTTGTGTGCATGTAGTGGATATGCATATGGATGCCACAACTGTTTCTGTCTCCTCAGCCAACAGACGTCAACTGACTCTTTTGAGTGTTGGTCATTTATCATTTTAGATTTCATGGGATCCGGGATTTCAATTGATTCAGCTTCAGTAAGCAGATTCAATTTAATGGTTCCGTTAATGGTTCCGATCAGATAAATTACTGATCATACCCAAACCCTAATTTCGAAGCCTCAAAGGGATTAGCAGGATATACGCTATTTGTAAAGGGATGCACAATGCTTAGTTAGTTAGTTAGAGTAGATCCCATGTTTGAAAAGGCTGCAGTGATCTCTTAGTCAAGTCAGTTTGCCTCTATTGCTTGTTCATACCACATTAAAATGTAAAGCAAAGCAAGAGAGCTTTATTAATGTTGTTTCTTTAAATAAAAGCCCCTAAATTTCAATATGAACCCCTAAAACTAAATGCAAGCATAAAGCTCTGTATGTGTTATTTTTAAACAAACGTATGTTGCAATATTACATATCACATAACTTTAACCAGTACATTTGTGAGAAAGACTGTTATGATACTCAATAAATCTTCTGGGGAGAACTATAAGGAGGTTACTGTATGATGGGATATTTTGTCTACTATAACTCCCACGTGGTGTGACAGATTACAGTTGCGTGTTAACACAGGCAATAAAGATAACAGTGAATCTGCCTTTGTCACCAGTCCATAGTAATAAATATCACACTGTTACTCATGCAGCTTAGTTCAGCGACACCTCTGAAAACGTTACACATACATGCTGCAGTTTTATGCATTTAAGGTAGATTTTTAAATCGTAAATGCAAATGATCTTGAAATTTTTCAAGCCAAGGGAGCAATGCCCTCATCTCAAATAGTATTGCAGAGAGAGGGCATGTTGAAAATACATACAGTAGTAGCCTTGTGTATTGGATAGTATGTCCTCAGTGCCTCAAATCCGCATGGAAAATGTCATTTCTGTCACGCGCCAAATGATTTGTAATTTCAGTAAAGGCGTTTATTTCACGGTTATTTAGGCCCAGTGTCCCGTTGGTCCCAAATAGGGGTAAGGGGCGACACTGGTTCAAGTGACCGGAATAGTCTCATTAATGGTGCAGTAGGACAAAAACACCCTGCAACACTGTCAGCGAAGCAATATTAATGCAATTACAATCAATTATCACCCTCAGAAAATGCCTCAATAACCAAACCAGTGTGTTAAGCCTGTTAAGTCTAGCACTGGCTTAAAGCTTGCAGTGACTAGTAACGTTTTTATATCTTGAGTCTCCAAAGTCAGATAAGACGGAAAAAGACTGTCTGTATTCATTGTGCAAGTAAGCCCTTTTGTAATTTTGAGATTTAAGATCCAAAGAAAGACACATATTACTGACACCACAAAGTCCAGCAGTCAGATGGCACTTGATGCACGGGTCACTCCGTTGTGTCAAGAACATACTACATGCATTCATTCATTTCTTGAAAACACACAGGCATGCAGTTATCCACGTCCAAACACACATGCTTGAGTCACCCTTGTGGCTTCGAGCCCTAGCATCACACGCGGCACAGCGAAGGCCAAGATCATTGCAGTGACATGCTATCAGTGTCACAGTATCAGTGACACTTGGCCACGGTCAC
The DNA here is from genome assembly GCA_024633595.2 of Lepomis macrochirus. Classification (NCBI taxonomy): domain Eukaryota; kingdom Metazoa; phylum Chordata; class Actinopteri; order Centrarchiformes; family Centrarchidae; genus Lepomis; species Lepomis macrochirus. The sequence continues at coordinate 5,640,400 of JALXJV020000022.1, read as the reverse complement.
ACGTATGACTCGTGTTTCAGTTTAATAATGATCAGCTTGGTTACGTGTCTCAGTGACATATTTATTGGTCATCTGCCAGTTATTGTCACAAACAATGTAAAGACTTTTGGCTTGTGCCCCAGCAGAAAGAAGAATATTTAATATTTTTCCCCTTTAGTGTTTTCAAACTTATGGAATAACTGCCATTTTTGCAGTAGGATGTCAATGTGATTCTGTGCATTTTCTGTCTCAACTCAGATGACTCGTATTGACTGCACTGTTGACCCAGCCGGTCGTATTAACCTGTATTTTACCCATGGTTATGACTCAGACTTATGTGTCTCATTCGATCTCATTTCCAAGCAGTGGATGCGAAGCGCGTGGGTTTTTTGGGGTGGAGACACCACTGGTTTAAGTGTTTTGCAACACACTGTACTTGTGACATTAAACCGGATTAGAGTGACTTATTGAAAGGTCATGGTAAAGATCACACCAACTGGAAAAGCTTGACCTCTTAACTGAAGCTGCCCTTAGTGCTAGTGAAGTGCAGCCACTGTTCAAAGTCATCTTCAAAGTGACTGTTTTGCTTGTTATACCATTTTTTTTTTTACCGCAGTTGAATTATGAGCATAATTTTTACTCTGGTAACATTTTAAAGGCCTGCTCAAAATTGAACACACAACTGCTAACATTTTCTCTGAATGCTCTAGTCAACCTTCTAGAAATTAATAATTCTATGTGCATGTACTTTAGGACAGAGTAACTACAATAGCACACAAACAACATTTTTTCTGTGTTGTATATACTTTGGATCAATAGATCAATACTGGATCTAAATGAAAACTATAAATGGACACCACTTAACAACACTACATTGCCTAAAGCCTAAAACGGACTTCAATTTTACTGCATAATGTGATCCACCTTTCTGACAGTATGGCAGCAGTCACTGACCAATTATCTTGGGAACATTCTGGCAACTGATTCTGGATAGATTACCATTTGTTGCCACACCCATCATACATAATAAGACTTGTGTGCTCCAAAGAGAGAGGCTCACACGCTTAAGTATATTCTTATTCTTCTGCCTGCAAACACGCCCCATGCACGAAGCTTTTGTGACTGTGGCAACAGGGCAGTGTTTAGGTGTGTTTGGGTCCTGTTCTACCGCCGTGGTTCCAGGTGGAGCATGTGTGCTCTGTAATCTCTCGCCTATTGTCCTCATGTCAGAATTAAGCTGTGGCACAGGGTACAAGTATGTGGTGACACAAAGTTGTCTGGTTAATCATCTACCATGCCTGTCTTACATCAGCCTGAGTTACAGCACAAGCTGAGAGTTTGTTGGAAAGGAGAGTTGGAGAAAGAGCAGGACGGACGTGGCATAGGGCTGATATTTCAGAAGAGGACGTTAGGCAGTGGGATCATCATGGCCCCTGGAGTATACCACATCGCTGCTCATCCCCTCCCCACAAGCAGCAGCAGCAGCAGCACCACATCATTAGGAACAATATCCTCAACGCTCTTTCCCAATCAGAACATTTCATGTCATGCAATAAGACATTTTGGCAGCTGCCACCTTGACCCCATGCTTCTCGCCCTCGGGGTGTGATGGTGTAAGTCTCTGTCAAACATATGAAAAGGCTGACACAAACACGGAAGTCAGTATGTCAGACTTGAATTCACTATATTCTGTTGAAGGACTCAAAGTATAATTTAACATTTTGTACTGATCAAGGCTTTTTTGTTTCCGCTCTGTTCAAGGCTCCTGGCATTGAACAAAGAAGATACGTTTTTGTGCTGCTATGTGATGATTGTCAATATTTTTGGGGGACATTAAAAAGCATTTGTTGGAGAAGGACATGAAATTCCACCAAGTAAATGAAATAAAATTTCTGAATAAAGAGCTCGTGTAGTGTAAATTGTGCAGATTTATTTGCCAACACTTTACTCTTATTTAGTTTGGAGCCATTATTTGAGTACATACACCTGAATAGCTGATACAGACATAGCTGAATTGCAGCAAGTTGTGCAAGATTACCTTACAACACATAAATATAATTATAGCACTTGGCCGTAGCGTAAGATATTCTTGATTAATACACACTACAGTGATTTTGACCTTGTAAAATCAAGAATTCTTTCTGTGAAAGAAATCTAGGGATAATTAAAAAAATACCATCATCATTGGTTTACTACCCACATAAAAAATACAAAAGCAAGGATTTTTTTCCCCTTTGTAAACATTTATGAACTGGGCATAACATTAAGCTTTTTAAGGCACTTGACCATCAAACAAGTGAGACTCGCACAGCTGAATCCAAGGGGTGCCGCACGTGCGGACAGCATGGTAATTCTGTGGGAAATACTGTACTGTGCTTTTACAGATGATTCTGGTGGTTTCTCTTAAAGCTAATAAGCCTGTTTCTTACATGCTGGCATTTCACTGACTTGCTGCAAAGTAACCCCTCCCCTGGCGATCAGATCGCCAATCGGTGATCTAAAGTAGCCGTGATCAGATAATATGAAAACAGAGGTGATCTCCCAACCCTTTGTAGTGATTATAAACTACATGGACCATATATGTGGCATGTTACATTTTGGTTTTGCACAATTTACTACTTACTCGCATCGCACCTCTTCCTGTCAGACTGCAGCTGAGATATTGTTTCCCCAAAGGTGTCTGTTCCTCACTTTTTTCCCTACATCTTGTTAATTCTGCCTCCAAAAAGGGGCTCAGAGACCAAAGTCTCAAAAGATCACTTATACAGATCACTTCCTAAACAGTAAACGATCAGCGGATGGATTTATTAGTTGGTTAGCCTTTAAATTCTTGATAAAATCATTTATCTACAGAATTATCAAAATTCCTTACCAAGGAAAGCACCTTAAGTTAGCCTTCATCAGGTGGAGAACCAAAATGTCTTACCTGAACTGCAGCCCCTGCTTATGCTAATTCTAGTTTTCAGGATGCGAAGCAGCACTGTGTCCAGCATGTGTACAGGGGCACTCAAAGCTGCTCGCCTAGAAGCTGGACATGTCCTTGCACAACAACCCTGCTGTCAGTCAAGCCGCCCCATTACGTTGGGCATGACATTTAAAGTTGGGCGAAAAAGGCGGACAAAGTGCCCTTACCTCCTCCTTACTAGCCCTGCAGTAGAGCCCCTGTGTGGCATTTGCGGATGAGTGTGTTTTGTGTGTGTTATGACTTTGGCCAGACTTGGTCTGGCATAAGGACAGCTGTCACATCTCCAACCTGTCACATGCGACACAGAGGAGATGCCAGAGGCCGAGGCATCAGGAGACACAAGGACGGACACAAGGAAAAGTGTCTGTGCACTTGTGTGTATGTCGGTGTTCATGTGTCTGAAAGAGTATAGAGTATGGAAGACGTGGGGTGGTGGCCACGTGAAAGGGTTTGACTCGGAGGCACCCTCTAACCTTGATGTCCACGCACACACGCATGCACACTTTTCACTTGCTTTCTTAAGTCTAATCCTTGAGCGGTTGAGTCACATCCCTCAGGGTCATGTAGTAAATACTGTTTTAACGTCCAACCTCCACCCCTGCAGGACGCCCTCCTTGTCTTGCAGTCCTCTGACCCAGGCCATTTCAGTGCTCATTACTTACCAATGAAGAAGTCTCTTCATTAAGGCCCTGCCTGTGGCCTGTGGAGCTTTTTTTATGTTCCTTCTCTAACAACTCTTTACATAAGCAAGCAGCAGTTGCCCTCAAGTGTATTTGTTTAAAAGGGCTTAAACTGTGTATGTGTGTGCACAGAAACATTAATGGCCATTTGGGGGCTTTTGTTTCATTACAGAGGGAAGAGCTCTTCCATTTCAATTTAAGTAATGGTTTCAAGGCGGGCAGGTTAAAAGGTCAACATTTGTTTTCATTAAGCTATCTTTTCACTTCCTGTTTAAATTTGCAATATTTTGTGAGAACGAAAATCTTGAGAGGTTTTCGAATTCCTCTAAATTATCACCACACTGGACAACCCCTCAACACATTGTTTATTCCATAACCAAAACCAGCTGTCAAGTAAATCATTTGTATCGGCCCTCTACACTTTAAAATACTTCAAACATCCCGCTGAAGAAGCAAGAAAATGTTTCTCTCCAGAAAATGGCAGGATGGAATTTGAGCAGTGAGTTTCCGAGACAGACGTCCTTGTTTTGCACTCAGTAGTCATGAAAAGCCACAATATTTAAAAACGTAAAACACAAGTTACACTTTGTCTATTTGTCAGGGATCATTGATTTGACTAATAAGCCACAGATGAAGGGGCTGTTGTGGTCCTGATGATGAAGATTGTTAAACGTATTTGTTGATCTGTTTCCTGTTACACTGGTTATGTGACAACCACAAACCTTTTTAATCTTCCTTTGAAATCAGACATGGTGAGCTTCATTGCCTTCTCTGATCACAGCAAATAGATCATCCTAAAGGTCTTGTCTTCAAATGCTAGTATGCTAACACACTAAACTAACACTAAACAAAGATGGTGAACATGGTAAACAGTATAGTAGTGAATATCAACATGTTATTATGCTGATGTTAGCATTTAGCTCAGACCACTTTGTGGCTGTGTTATGCAGTATCATAAGTTATAATATTTAATTTTAGTCTCATCCAATGGAAGAGATTAATGGTGATCACAGTGTTTTAATATAGTGAGGATGTGAAAATTCATCCAGGTCGTAGGCTACGTTCAGACTGCAGGCCTTAATGCTCAATTCCCATATTTTTCCCAGATTTTTTTTTGTTTGACAGTTCACATTATAGTTTAAATGTGGCCCATATCAGACTCCAGTTTGAACTCCGTCCGTGGCCTGAAAGTGACCCGCATGCGCAGCAGAATAACATCACAGGCAGTGCGCTGTCGTACAGACGTAAACAGAGCCATAGAGGGTAAGCTCTTACTTGCTAACGCTTCCTATTTTCATAGGACACTCCTGTTTTTCATTGTCCTCTCACGGGTCACGTTTCTCCCGAATTATTACAAGTGTTCACAACTTTCTGTCTCTTCGACGTTTCTGGCACTGTACTACGCATCTACCCAACTCACTAACGTTACAGTCTCAAGTAGCATGCACATAACTCAGAGAGCTCGCGATCTGGTGGACTTCAGGTGGAAGAAAGGGAATTTGTGAGCAGATGATAGCGAGGTAGAGGAGGAAGATAGTCACCTGTTTAATTATGGCTTTTGTGGAGCTTTCTCGTTCACCGTACAGCAGAACTGTGACAACAGCTGCTCTGGAGTGACGTCAAAGTCACATCAATTTCCGACCTGAGTGTCAAGATTGAGGTCACGTTTAAAAAGATCCGATCGCTATAGGATTTGGACCACGTATGGAAGTGGCCCAGATCTGAACTGGAAAAGATCAGATTCCATGTGACTTGCCCTGTTCACACTGTCATAAAAAGACACATATGAGCAAAAAAAAATCGGATCTGGGACACTTTGGCCTTCAGTTTGAATGTAGCCATAGTTAAGTCCAGTTGCCCTTGACTTCAACCTTCCCTGGGCAGTATGTGTTATTTGAAAGTTTTACATTAAAGTGGGTTGTGAAGTAACCATACCTCATGATGTACAGCTAAACAATCACTAAAACTATTTTTATCAGCATAGCTTTAGCTCCCTTGCACAGCACATTCATTTAGACAATGGCAATAGCTAAAAGTCAAAGGGTCTGCCTTTAGTTTTTGTTTGTTTGTTTCACTGATGCAGTATGACTTGTGACAGCTCTTCGCTGTCTGCTAGGACGAGACAAGTCTGAATCATTCCACAAAAAGGCTCTCCCTTCAACAGCGCCCGTGGTCTGACCAAATCGACGGACAGTCCCATACAGAGCCGCCCCATGTTCTTCTTCTGGCCCTCTCACCTTCCTGTTGGTTCTCATCCGTCTGTTTACTCTGTCTCAGTCCAAAGGAAGCATCCATTAAATCACCTTTAAAGATGGGAACGGGACTTGACAGCTACAAACTGGAGCAAAACAATCTTTTCCCAAACCCCACGCCCACCCCAGCCCCACATCTCCGTGCCTGTTCCTATCTGTCCCATATCGTCAGCGGCAGAAGCCGCGAGCGCTGCTGTGAGACAGAGAGCAGTTCTTGTTTACTGATGCACACTATATTGATGTGAGCTGATTCCATCAGGCAACACTTTGGGATGCCACACACCCCGCTTTCTTTCATTGCCTCCCTTCTACTCTTTATGTCCTAACTCCCTAATGTATCTGCCACGACAAGGCAGGCTGCATGATAATCAGCGGAGCTGCAGTTATTGTAATGACTGTTTTATATCCGCATGTGCTACAATATGAATGTGCTGTAGATTCAAGAACTGCTCATTAAGGACCTGTACATTTGCATTCCATGTAGCAAATTTAAGACAAAACCATTAAGAGGCGTTTCCTGTGCCCCTGGCATTTGTCACACCCCTGGGGCTGCATCTAATTTTCTCAATCATTTTATTGTTTTTGAATATTGTTTATTTGTTAATTAAACACAATGGTCCAAATCATAAATTACACGCAGACAAATTAATTCCACTCCACTTGGAGAGAACATGTTCAGTGAAGGAATTTCTTTTTCCGCCCACTCAGCCATGTTTGTTTGTCAAACCAATGGTCAGTGTAGTTTTGCGATCAGCAGACCAAAGCGTGTGTAATTAGGTAATAAGCCTGATCACGTTTGAGGCTGCCTTGCTGCAAACTGGTTGCACTGTGCCTCTGTCCATCATGTATGGTGGTTAGATTTCCTCTCACCGCGGCGGGCAGCGATTATAACAAATGGATGAGTTCAAACCATCTGTAAGACATTTGATTAACACTGCGGAGCCTCTGTCGAGAGAGAGAGCCCAGAATGGTACTTGATGTGGAATTGCACTAATGACAGTGCCTGAGAAGTCGCCATGCTCTAGGAAAAACATCACAGAATGAGAAATTAGAACCTTGGAGAGACAGATGAGGTTTGTAGCGAGCAGCTCCGGGTGGCCTCTGCATCCATCTCACACATGATTTGATTGGTGCTCCCAGTCATCAGCTCAGCCTCATAGTGCCGCTGTTGAAGCTAATGTGGCATGAAACAAAACAGATGTTTCTTCTGGTGTCTTTCCTCTTCTCCTCTCCATCTCCTTCAGTGTTTTGGGACTTGCAGACTTGTCGTGCACACACAGAAGTGTATGACCCAAGAACTCAGATTGACTCTCTAACAAACAAAAAAAGTTCTGCATCATAGATGGAGCTTACTTTATTGATAAGTTACTACGTGTAAATTTGAAACTAAATTCAGAATCTAAAGGGTTCAGTATGCTTAAAACAAAGCGGTGATGGAAAGGGATTACTGCATCCAAAAAAAAGTCAGCTATTCTACAAGCCCACCCTTTTCACACAGTCAAACAAGTGTCAACACTATCAAAGCCCATTAGGAGGTGCTGTCCAGAACACCATTAACCCCCATTTGGACGATTGTCCCCTCTCACCCTTCTCTGCGATTGCACGCTTCTTTTGCCTCACATTCATGGTGCAAGGTTTTTGGAACAAGTACATTTTTACCTTTCCTGGGAATACTCATCAAGAACGTGATGTGAGCGACGCTGAAGCGTTCTTTCCATTCAGTCTACATCGACTCCCGCCCAGCTGTCTTCTCAGCTGCACGTCCAGAGGGGACAGCGGCTGCTAAACTGTCTTCGCCTGGCTGACAAAAACCCACTGAGAAAAAATAGAAAAAAAACTGAGAAAAAAATCAGCATTGTTTAATTTATTGATTCATGACACTCCCCCCCCAACCCAACATAGAGGACAGATGAAATCTGCCTATAGTGAAACCAGCAAGCTTATAGTGACACTGGGGGCCATGATCAGTTATTACAGATATGGTTAATAAGTTGGCAACATTAACAGCAGATTCATGTAGCAGCAGATAGTGTGATTTAACCATTGATCGTTGAGATAATGCTTCTCTAAGTGCGTTAGAAGACTCGGAGCGTAAAAAAAACACAGGTGTCCTATGGTCTCACAGTCAGTGTTGACTGACTCATGTAAAGGAGACCTATTATGATTTTCCACATTTTATGACTTATCGACAAAGTTAAAAAGTTGTATGATCATGATAACCATGGCTAAAGCTTCAAATAATGAGTCTTAAAGTACTTAAAAGACATCCCTTTGAACCCATGTTCAATGATGGCTCAGGAGGTGGAGTGGGTTGCCTGTTAATCGGTAGGTCGGCGGTTCAATCCCTGGCTCCTCCAGGCTGCATGTTGAGGTGACCTTGGGCAAGGTACTGAACCCCGAATTGCCCCCGGTGGCTTTTCCACCAGTGTATGACTGTGTATGAATGTTAGTTTCTGTTTGAGCACTTAGGCTCAGTGTGTGAATGGTGAATGCAGTTGCATTTAGTTTAAAAGCGCTCTGAGTGGTCGAAAAGACTAGAAAGGTGCTATACAAATGTGGAGCATTTACATTTATATTACATTTACAAAGCCTAAGATTTCCTCCTGTTGTGAACGCTCTGTTTTGAACTGCTTATTCTACCAACTCTACAAGATACGGAGACAGACAGAGCCGGTATTCCATGTATGGTCATTTGCTCTGCACAGAAACAGCACAGCAACGCTCAGTCTGTCTGTACAGCAACAACAACAGCAACAACAGCAACCTAGTAACATGCATCAGGTCGTGGCCAATCAGAAAACAGTGGGATTTCAAAGGGGGGGCCTTAAAGAGACAGGCGCATCTAAAGCTTGTTACAGACAGAGGCTGAAATGAAGGCCTAC